>CM060272.1:19152929-19169080 GCA_030684275.1 Acipenser oxyrinchus oxyrinchus
GACTCTGAAGGTTGAAATCCAGCTTAGGTCTTGTGTTTGGTGCCCCATAAAGAAAAGTGTGTCTACATCCTCTTTTGTGTTGACAAGATATGGAAAGCTGAAACATATACCATTGGCTTACTTGTATCTGTTGCTGTTTAATTTAAATTAGTAAACAGCTGAGATGTGCAAATACCCTACAGGATTTATTTATTTAAAAAAATATTGTATTTGCACATGCTGTGTATTAATGGACACCGTATACTGAGAGGTCTGTTATAACCCAGGTACAGAACTAGATAATAAAGGTGGCTGGTTGGGAGACATGCACACAGCTTCCTCAAAGTGACCTCTCTTGGCTTGGCTGGAGCACTCGATAATGATTTTCTCATATCAGCGAGGAAGCCATGTCATAACACTGAAGTTTGTCATATTGTGTTTCTTGGATGGCCCACTTCCTCGGAAGGAAAAGAGAATCTGTCAAGAGGCAGTGTTGGGATCCTGGGCGCTGCTGGCTTTAACAGATGCAGGCTGGGCTTGAAAGAGGCCGCTGCTGCCAGCAACAATAAGGAGACTGTCCGTCTTCCATTTCTGCTGTGTGGGTTATTCAGAGAAACTTTTTCCAAAACTTGGGTCTCTCCGGAGTTTCCCTTTTACAAGTAATTGAGCAGATTTCCTCCGCTGGCACTCTGGAAGCGATTTGGCATTCCTTGTTTGTTTTGGCTGCATTGCAGACTTCCGGCAATGAACGTTTTTGGGTTCCCTGGACCAGAGGTGCTGTAAAGAACTTCTGCTGGCAAAAAAATCAGACTTGTACAACAGGGTTTTTAAAAATGGGGCAAGGAGTTTCTTTTTATAAATGAGTGTCGAGTAATAATCTTCAGGGTACAAAGTGAACCGTCTGGCCCCTTTGTTAGGAGCTGTATATAAAAATAGGATGGGCCACCTTTTGCTCTGATAACAGCCTTGACACTGGCATAGTCTCCACAAGAAAGGTGGGATGTTCAAGGTCAATTGGATTAAGATCCAGGAATTGTGGAGGCTAAGAGGGCTGAAGTTTCTCTCATGCTTGTCAAACCATTCCCAATTCTAGCAGGTTGGATAGGGGCATTATCGTCTTCAAAGCAAGCATTGCCATCAGGGTACAAGTGCAGCCTTTTTGGACTTGGTCCTTAGCGATGCTTGTTTCTTATCATTTAAGTAAAACTTATGAGTCATTGCAACTGTGAACCCCAGTGATAAAGGGCTAGATTTTCCACTTCCCCTTATTAAGTGTTGATTTATAGCATCACTTACTAAATTCGTTGCTTTATTATTACAGCACATAGCCCATTGTTAGCAACTGTATATAATCAAACATATTTATGCTGCAAAATAATGGGGGTGACCTGTGGACAGCCCTTCTTGTTTGGGGTACTGGCCCAAGCGTACATGCAAGAGGTAAAAAATATTTTATTTGCAGACATCCTTTATTGATAAATGTACTGTGATGCATAACTGTATACAATTTTTTTTTCATAGTTTTTAATAAGTACTGCAGCACTAAACCGCAGCAGCTGAATAATGCATTTGAATCCAGGCTTAAAGCTGCAAAGTCATTTACCGTTTACTAGCAAAACAAAATGGAAACAGCCTGGGCTTGTAATGTACAAGATGTGAGACGTGCTGTTTTACCAGGGCTCCAGATTCTCAGGACAGCTCACTCCCACTGACTTGTAATCGTAGCTCCAGTTTACAGTGGAAAGGTTCCATCGTGTTAAATCAATCATGATTGACACAAATAGACAAAGCATTCTGGAGGACTTTTCTTAACAACAGACCACATGTATCAAATCATGTCTAAACAAGTGCTGCACACTGACAGCAAACGTGTCGTTCATGTTGACTGACAGTGTTCAAATGTTTACAGTAAAGTCAGTATTTGACTTGTCTTCACAGGATCCATGGTTTATTTATATTACCCTGTATATACAGCAATAACAATTTTAAGACTCCTCCTTGTGGTTTTTTTTCCACTGAAATGTACAGTAGTATCGTATAAACTTGAATTTAAACTTGCTTTACTTAATGTAAACAAACTGGAAAGCTGAAAAGGCTTCTTACGAACTAGCATTAAAAAACAACATGACCATGGGACACTGCAGCTCAAATTATTATTTTTGCCTTGCCTTGTGCCAGAACAGTTGAAACATGAAACGTCTCTTTGCTTTTGCAGCTGCACCCCCTCTCAGTGTATGTTTGCATTAGTTTTGTTTTCCTGCAGGTGCTGACTTTTGATAAAAGTGGAGTAAGTGGCCACGTTAACCACATCACCCTCTACAGGTCTCTCAGGTAAATTACAGGCATTTTCACCAGAGGTTTGATCAGCCAAAGTGTCTTTAGTGAAGCCAGCACCATACTGGTTGTAAACCAAATGCACTGCATTTGAGTAACTGCAACAAGAACCACTACATGCAAGCTTGTGCTGTAGCAGAGCCCTGACAGTGTTAAAGTGCAGTCATCAGGTTGGTTTGAAGCTCTCCTCTGCAGTGCTGGCTGCCTCTGCCCTGTGTAGTTCCTCCATGCAGTACCTCTTCTGAGTCCCCACTCTCGACGATCACCACCTTTACTCCAGTGAGATTTTACACACTGCGAACAGGCCTGCTCCAGCACAGCGCAGCACAGCAGCCTTGCGTTCCATCAGTTAACAAAAACAACCCTCAAAAATCAATAGTAAATATGTTGTCTCCTCAGAGGAGCTGCCGTGTCTTAGATTCGTGCAAGGATTGTGATGACTAAGGTAGCGGAAAATAGCACTTGAGCACAGCGTGACCCCCTTTCCTTAAAGCAGACGCACCATTCTGTGAACATGATTGTTACGTTAGATATTTCATCCATACCAGACGACTGGCGAGCCCAAGACTTTTTGATGGCCAGGCTTCTATGCATTAGGATAGACGCTTCATCTCAAAAATCTCTGGCTTGCTATTAGTCTGATATCAATGACCTTACAAACGTACCATTTTCATGAAATGGCCCAGGTGCCCTAATTGTGAAAACCTTACGCAGACTGATTTTTAAAATTTGTTTAGTAAGTAAACGCCATACGTATATTACCAAGGCTAGATCGGCCAATAAGCCAGCGCCATCTTGTGCACAGCTATGTAGTGTTAGATCAGCCAAGTGTCTTTATAGAAGTAAGTGCCAGGGGAAGCTTTTCGCTAGATGGCTCTTACTTCTAAAAGGATCTAACGTTTGTTACATAGATCTATGGCAGGCAAATAGAACCAAAGAGCAGCTCCGGAACGGAAAGAGCTCAACACACGCATCAGAATATTACTGGGACTAAGAAAATGAAATTGGAAGGTGCTGGCCCTTTAACGCTACTCACGGGAAATAATATTGAAATGAAGAGAGGGTATCAATAAATTATGGAGCACTATGGTGGTAATTCTTGAATCGTGTTACCCATCAGTTGATGCTCCACTGGCTTCATGTCTGTGCAGTGAATTGTTTTTCCCCAGGAGTGACAGCATAGCCACACTGTACACTTTTCAAGCCCTATTAAATTACAGTGTCAGGGTTTAGTTTTGATTCTGTTTGGCTTGGGAACCGCCAGAAGTTTCAGCAGCCGCTGTCTGAACGGCTTAGTATTATTTATTGTTTTTATACTTTCCATAAACGGAACCCCCCACAAGGCTTATCATTATACCCTCGGCAGTCACACATGTGCAACTTTGCTTAAAAATGTTCACCTCCGCCCCACTTGGATCTGCGCCAGGAAAGCACATACTTTAGATTTCATAACATGGTTTTAGTTGGCAAACTGTTAACACGTTGATTTATTCTTTGTTGTTGTTGTTGTAAAATTGTTTTATCATTTTTTTTTTTTTCAACCTTGGAACTACATGGCAACAACATCTAAAAGTAATTTGCGTTCATGCACTCTAGTAATAAACCTTCTGCTGAAATATAAGCTGCGATATTGTTTAACATTTTTGTGTCTCTCCTTCAGGTATCTTTCTTGTGCAGGGAAATTACCAGAAGGTATGTATTTACTAAAACCGTAAAACAAAAGCAATCACATCTATTCCAAACTTTCTTATCATCATTGTCTTGACGTCAGTTGATGAAGGCCAGAGATGTTTTGTTCTTAGTCAATTAGATTCCACTAAATCTCAGAAGAATGCAGCTTTAATGTAGTTTTAGTTTGTTTGTTACATCATTGTAAAGATGGGGAACATGTTAATGTTAGCCTAGCCACCTGCCTGTCTCCCAAGACATTTAATTAAAAACGACAAAAGCTAGCCTACACAGATGTTTTATTTCTCAGTATAAGGAAAGTAGTTATCCCCATGTGACTGGAATGTAAGTCAATAATTGTCTCCCGTAAAACTGTTAAGTTAAACATGAAGAAAGCTTGTCTGAATTTTCACAACATTCCCAAATTCGTATTAAAGCATGGAATCAAATGGTTATTTTAAAATGAGTACTAAATCCTGTACTATACACGTGAAAAACAAATCATTCTCAAGATTTATTTTAAATAAAGGCTTTGCTATTTAATAGTAAGATACTGCTGTCACCAAGTCAGTGCCACGTTTCAGTGTGGTGCGCCATCTGCTGGATTACTTGGCGCCACTGTTTTTTTCCAGGAGAGCTGGAAAAAAACAGTGGGACCAAGTAATTTTCAATATCCATAGTTTAGAAATTGTTTATCAAACTGCAGTACTATCTATTGCAAGTTACAGTAATTGTAAAAAAAACAACAAAAACTTTTGGATTAAATGCTACACCCTTGTGGTTTATTTTCTTCAAAGCCTGTGTGTTTTTAATTTTTTACCTGAAATGAATGATCACTGTATCTAACAGATCTTTAACAGTAATCCTCAGGTTGACATTAAAATACTAACTTTGCATTGCTTAAAAGTTTCTGTAACAGGTTCACATCCTGTTTACGGCAACTCTTAGACATGTGAACCTCCACACACATTCAAAAAAGAGTGACGCTTGGATGATTTCTTAAAATGTTCGTCCAAGACAATCTAAATAGAAAACCAGACTCAATGTTCCTTGAACCCTGATAATAAATGTGATTCTCATCACAAGAATTTTATAAAGACCAGTCATGCGTGACTAATATTAATATTTTTAAGTCAAAATCCTACATCATTTTGAAGTTCAAATTCCCTCTTGGCTTTATCTGACTGAAGGCTGAGAGCACAGAAAAAGCCTTTAGTCGTGTTTAAATGTTAAGGGCCAACATGAAAGCTGGACAGTCCATCATTTTAAACGATCCAGGGAGTGACAGCTTAATTAATGCTCCAGATTCCTCTGCCAGTCTACAGGGTGATGGCAGCGGCTTGACCAGGGAAGCGTGTCTCTGGGATTGTAGACAGCACTATGGCAGCACTGTTCTTAATAGCTGGGTTTGTCTGTGGGCTTTTACACCTGAATCTCCACTCCCTCCAAATGGAATGGTTTGTTCACCGGCAACAAATAACTAGACAATTAGATCATTTCCGCTATTGAGAACATCATCTTCAAGTTAACATACTTTGATGTGAACTGTTTCTTGGGAAAATAACCCATTGACCTCCGGGGGAAAGGTTGAACTGGTATCATTAAAGAGTAAAAAAATACAAATTGGGCACTGACCTCATGCCCTAGCCAGGTTCCAGATCACTAAACTGGCCCATACTTACCACTGAGCAGAGTCTAATCCAATTCTCTAATCTCCAAAGAGGTCAAAAGCTTTGTGCTTGTGAGGAGATGGGTTATAAAAACTGGCACAGCCATTGGCTGCTCTAATCACAGTAACAGCCATCATCGGTAAGAGTCAAGATCAAGGGAGAGTGTGGCTTCAGTGCATTCACAACCTGCATGGAGCTTTTTCAAGTATGATTTTGTTTTCAGGATGCTGCGCTCTTGCCTTGGAAACAGTGAATATCTTCAGGAAGTACGTCTCCATCTTCGAGCTGCCCATTAGCTGGTTCAGTGCCTCTGACTTTATTTCCATCATATGGAAAAGGGAATACGGACAAGCTAAGGTAAGGGTAGTAAGCGTATGCCTGGCACTAGATCTATAGCTGATAATCAAGATAACATAATGGAACATGCATGCTAAGCATTGCTCTGATTTACTGAATCTGAAAATCACTTGGTTTTTTATAACCTATCTATTGGCTAAAAGCTTGATAAATGTGGTTCAAAATCTTTTAACAAGTAACTGTTCACTGCTGTGCTAGGATCATGACTAGAAGGCGGTTTGATATAATCAGGAGTGTCGTTTGTTTGCTTATTTCCCAGAGAGCCATGTGTTGCCATGACAGCCAGATGCTGTGGTTTCGCCAGGTCTACCTGCTGTTTTCACGCTACATGTTCATTAACACATTCCAGCTGATCTCGGAAGAACGACAGCGCTAGAAAACCGGAAGAACTGGCCTTTTTTTTTGTTTTGTTAAGACTGTACTGTTTGAATTGGCACACATGTAGTATCAGCACCAGACAGAATATTAGAAACACCTGCCATAACAAATGAATCATTTGAGGGACGATCAGTTTCCAAAGCATGTGTTAAATATGGCAGGTGTTTCTTTTCCTGTTTTTATCCATTCCCTGTATATCTTTGTAACTTTTATTCTTGTGAATTTACTGACATAGTAATTACAGATCTCTATCACTTAAAACAGTAGTACCAAACTTTTCCTTTATGGAAGGATCACCCAGTTAACGGGACGCCAACCTGCTGTACACGAGTGGTTTATACCTGTGAACCTTTGACCAAAAAAATAAAAAAAAGCTTACAGCGCTAGCAGCTCTGAGCAGCACAGTGAACAGCCGGCATAATAAATGTAGTGTATGCTCCATATCACCCCCAAAGCAGTTTCAATGGCGCTACTCATTACTTGGAAATAAGTTTTCTTTTCGGAGGTCATTCCAGGTTCCAATACGAGCTTTGCTAGACAAAGTATACACTGTGCATAGTAAAATCTGGACTGGCTCTATGAATGCTGCTGTACGTGGTGAGTCTTTCATCCAATCTGTGTTGAAGGAATTGCATCACTGTGTGTACTATATGTACCTATCCTTGGCCTATGAGTGGCTATGAATCTCCAGTTCAAAGGAGGACAGATACAGTGTATCATATCATGTACTGTATTGGTGTTTAAGAAAACACACTTTGTTATATTGAATAAAATGCAGACAACGATTGAACTGAAATATGCATTTCTCCTTTTTTTTTGTGATTTGCATAACTTTTTGCATAAAAGGGTTTTGTTGAGGAATTCTTCAGACTGCTGAGTGGCATTGGTCACTTTTTCTGCACACAGGCAATTACACAGGGTGATTAGAAACAAATCAACGATATGGTGCGTTGAGGTGGTAAACTTACTTTCTAATCACCCTGTATATCACAGTTTCAAGGTATAGGGACCTTGACATGAAAGTGCTGGCATTCAGAAAATGTACTTTGGTCTCCCTTTATAAGCTGCCTGAAGAAATCCTCAGCAAAACCAGCATCCTCCAAATGCAGTTTTACTTTAAAGGAAACTTCAAAGATCAAATAGACTGCACAAGTATAACGGTAACGAGGTTAGTGTAATAATAAAAACACTTGTTCGGTATCGCGCTATTAGACCCTTGATTTTTCAATGTGTTTCGCACACAGTACAATGGCAGAGTGAATGAGAGGTTCGCACTGTAGCTTATCTTCAGAAGCACAGACTGTGCTGCTTCCAGCACTGACTAACTCGTCAAGCTTTGAGAGGTTTAGTGGACAAGCCATACAGCCAGAGCTTGAAATGGATTTATGAACTTGGGTATCAGAGCTGAAGCATTTTATAGCATTTTTTATTACATACCTACCAAGTCTGACAAGAAATAAGTATTTCTGATTCCTCTTGTATTTTAAAATCTATCATCGTCATCATCATCACCGCTATCTGGGGTAGTATATTTCGATTTTTAAAAGAATTAAACTTTAAAATGCATTTATTTCAAATTTCCCAAAGGTACGAAAAGGTTAAGACTGACAGTGAGAGTGTAGTTCAGTCTCCATGCTCATTCAATCAGTGAATTCTCTGAGAGACTGCCCACAGAGGGGGAACTGGGTCCAGCACAACATATTTCACACATTGAGTTCAGGTCTTAGACATGCTCCTGATCGTCTGGTGCTGTCCCATGGCATTCTCCCACTCCTTTCCATTGAACTCCTCCAGTCTGACACTCCGCACTGTGCCCTCATCCAGGCAGTGCGGCATTACACCTGGAGACGCACACGAAACACACTCAGCGCTCAGCAGCTTGTGGGAAGCAAAAGGGTTTGGTTGAGACATTTGGAGCCCAGTTGAATTAAATATGTATTTCCCCAAACAATGTAAAAAAAAAAATTTGAACTCCCAACACTGCACACCTGTGGCCAAAAGCTTCGCATCACCTAGAATATTAGGATTGAGACCTTAATTTAACATCATTTAGATATTTTATTTAGCTTCAAGCAATCAAAGAAACTACCAAATTATATTGCAAAAGTCTACCGTAAGCCATAATAGTATTACAGTATTTCATGTTAGATTTCGAAATGTCACATTTTTCAATTATTGTCAGTTTTCGTTAAGTATATGGAAAACTACAAAGCGGTATGCAATTCAATATGTTAAAGTATTCAGCAGGTTTAATTTGACTTAATTCAAATTAATAGCTGTAGACAGAGTCACCAGCCCAGCGCTAATAGAAAATGACATCCGAATCAAGCAGCACAGAAGCTGACAATGCCTCTCTTTCCCTGCTGCAGACCTGGCCTAGGAACGATAATGTCACACACAAGTGCTGACAGCTTCAGCAGTTATACAACATTCAGAAGGGAACGCCGCTCTTGGCTGCTTCTGCGCTCCTCGATTTGGATGTCATTTTCTATTAGGGCTGGGCTGGTGACCTGCACAGCAGCCTGGCCGCTTCACAGCAGCGGGTGTTTGTTAGTGGTGTCACTTACCATATCCATCAGGGTTGGATCGAGGCCTGTAGAAGCTCTGCACGCCACATGTCTTGCAGAACATGTGTTTGGCAATGTGGGTGTTAAATGTGTAAGTGGTTAAACTCTCAGCTCCCTACATGGGAAAAAAAAAACTTTTAAGGTCCTTATATTAATCATGAAAGTAATTTCACTCCAAATAACGGAAGACATTTCAGATGTATTATTAATATCAGTAACCAGTCCCTTAATAAATCATTCAGATGAGAAACACAACAGTTTTCTTTACAAACCGTTTTAATGAGCTCCTTTCTGTCCGTTCCTTACACTTTGGCGCTCACAAACTAGGTCTGGTTTTCAACCTTCTCACAACAGGAGTAGAACCAATGATTTACTATGACTCAATTGTACAGTTACAGAACTGAATTCAAAACTGGTTCCCACTGTAAAATAATTGAATAAACCAATTATTTATCTCTTTTTCTTCTTCTTTTTTTACCTGTAACAGACTGAATCTTGAAGCCGGAACAATGAAATGATGGTTCTGTTTCTTGGTGCAAATGCTGCAGCTGTAAAAAGAAAAAAGGCAGTTCATGTTAGACACCACGTCAGAGAAATACATTCTCCTTGCTTCGCTGTCCTTGACCCCACTATAAAAGAAGCCTGGCATTCCACATGCTGGGATGTCACCATGCAATACATATCACGATATGCAGGTCACAATACAATGTGTATCAATACAATGTGATTCATGCGACAGCTCTCATGGGCTACTTGTATGACGCAGAATAAGATCAAATGATCAATTAATGACAGGCTGTTTTGTTAAAAGACAAAAATATAATGGAGTTAGGGAGAGTGTGTATTCATACCAGCAATAAACACAATTGTTCTTCATCTGAGAACCGCTTGGTGACCTGCAATGACTTGTGTTGTGCTTTTGTCCTTGTATCACAATACAAATGATTTGTACCTCTATTGCTATACCTATACGATGTACCGCGTACAGAAATGCCGGGAGATACAGTATGCTGCTCACCTGCAGCTGAAGACATGCAAATCTGGCAAAGCCCACACCTGGAATCGGACCGCACCACAGTGGCAGCCTCCTGTATGCTTCACAAGTCCTTCATCATCACTGAAAGCAAGGCAGAGGAAAAGTCACCTCTGATTTTAACTTTAAACACACATCACGCAGTTTGTTACCATCTCAGCCCAAGAAAGAAAAACAGAAGAAATCCTAAAGGGAACAGTAATGATACTATACATAATAATGTTTTCATTTACTAACTTTATACATTAATAATACAGACTGTACCCACTTAGGAAAAAAAAGTCAGTGACCACACGCTCAGTGAGAGTCTATCCTGCATGCAATAACGTCTGTTATTGGCCTGGAACATTTCATAAAGTTTCATCAGTACAATGGGTTTCACATGAAAATCATGCCATCTTGTGGTTGAAATGGTGTACTGACATGACAGGATTTTTAAATTGGCTGTGCTGCTTTTTGCTATAAAATTTGTAGACAAATATTTTTCAATTTCATTTCTAATTTATGGTGCAATGATTTCCACATACAGGTTATCGGTACATGAAATAATAAAATCCTACCGTAGTTATCCTTTCGTGCAATGTAACGTGTCTTCATTTAATAATAAATATTGCTTCACTTAAAAATAAAATCTATGTATGCTGTTTTTCGCCAGTAGTCCACCTGGATGTTTCTCGTCTTTCTCTGGTTTTGTTGTAATGTAGTGTAGTGCTTTGCATTCTGTGTTTTCTGAATTGTATTTTTTTGTTTGCACACTAGTATTCTGTACCGCAATTGTATAATTAAGTATATTAATATACATACCTTTGCTTGGGTCTTTCCCGAGTATTTTCAAAGTTCGCCATATTGCACAACTTTTACAGTATATTACTGGTGTTTTAAACAAGACTCCTAGACCTAATGTGAGTCTCTGCTTACAGTTCAAATTACTTTTACTTATACCTCAGAATCATTTAAATTCACCAGGAGCAGTTACATTAAGGTTACTTTTTTTAATATGGCTCAACGGAAGTACCTCCAAGTTGGTCAAAGTCTGATTTTTTTGAACTCTCCAAACAAACAATGCTTAATTTTACCTGCAGGGGGCACGGTTCTACCATTCCAGAACATGACCAATACTTTTTTTTTTTTTTTTTTTAACAGCGGTATACTGTATTTATATTTTTCGTGACGTTTACGGGTGGATCAGAAGGTTAATTTTATATAATTATGCATTAGACGTAATAAAAATTTAAAAAAAAAAACAACACAATAACTAAAAAGTGGATGTGGTCTCTTGTCAAAATCACGATTCATTTGTTGAGTAATACATTTAAAGGTGTAATTCCCAGGGTTTTAAAGCCCTAACTATGTTAGCTACAGTTACATTTTCACTGCTCCCGAGTTGACATTATAATTTCAAATGTATTTTCTTCAAGTTGAAGGAAGTCTCTGAGGGCAGAACACTGCAGCTGCTGTCTGTTTATGGCTCATGGTGTCTCATCCAAACATGCCTGTGAATCCGTCTCAAAAGCCTGTGACAAGGTCACACTAGGAGCTGCTGTCAGAAGTCAATCTGAGGTCTGAAACGTCTAGCTAGGATTAAAACCTTTGCCATTAAAAAGGCGCTGTAGTTTATAGATCATGTATCTGCAAATACAAATCTAGAAAGTCTTCCTTCTCAGTACTACTGTGTGGATTCTACTGAGACAGCAGCTGATTTTCAGACAAACTAAACTCTGTATGCAGAGAAGGGCAACTAGTCTGATCCCAGGTCTTAATGAAATGAGCTATGAAGACAGGTTAAAGAAATAACTTTTCAGTCTGGAAAAAAGATGGGAAAGATGGGACTTGATTGAAGTCTTTAAAATCATAAATGGTATAAAGTTAACCCAAGACGCCAGAGAGCATAGAAGCTGAGTAAGAATATGTTTAGAACAGAAGCACTTTTTTACACAGAGTTATAAATTCATGGAATAGCCTACCAGGTGAAGGAGTAGGATCTAAACACTGGGAACATTTATAAAAAAGATTTGATTTTGTGCTTTTAAATTAGTCCGCCCCGGTAGAGAATGGTGTGCTAACAAGGAGGTGAGCCTTGATGGGCCGAATGGCCTTTTCTTGTTCCCAAACTTTTTTCATGCTTTTATATTCTTATGCTTGATGTGTTTTGAAGTTAAAATAGCTTGTTACAACTTTGAATATCAGTCACTTCAAATAGGTACTTCAGAAAAAAATAACAGCTGATCTACAGATAATATGCAAGTTTGCAAGTTGGAAATGCATGTTGTGACACACCCCAAGTTCTGTTGACGAAAGCAGCTCTGGGTTTAGATATGTGCTACAGGACAGTGAGAGCCCTGTATGAGTCATGTGAGGATCATATCATTAACGAGGCAGTAGGGAACAGTGATGCAACTGTAAAACAGCTTCGACCTAAACACAAGAGCAACAGCATAAAGGAAATGTTTTTTTCAGTGGAAGGGCAGTACAAAGTTCAAATTCAAACAGAACATACTGTTCATATATCCTGCTAGCGTTCTGTGATGTTCAAAATTGATTTCAACCAGTTACTCTGGTGTTGCAATTTTATGAGGGCATTTGTTAAAGGTTATTGATCTGGGAAACCTGCTGTTGTTTCATAAAATCAAATGTAGTTTACAGATAAATGCTTCTATAAAACTAGAACAAAGCTTTTTTTGTGGCATTGTTAAATCGTGTTTGAAAGTGTATTTTTGCACCATTTGTTCTGAAAGCTGGTAAAAGCTGAGGTTACTCAACTAACTTAGACAATGAATTGCTTTTACATTTTATTTTGTCTCCTATTTTTTATTCTCCTTTCAGGTAGTTAAAAGCTTTGGAAACAAGCTTGTAATAAAGATGACACGACTTTCTGGAAATGGCCCTCTTGTATTTCATGCTGAAAATACCTAGTCATATATTTACATTGACCTTATCTTTTTTCTTTTTTAAAGCCATGGCCACCACTGTACTATCCCACTGAAATGAAGGCAGGATCTAGCTCAGTCAACTCCTCATCATATTACAGGAGGCAGTGTGGTCTAGTGGTTTCACTAAAGGACCAGAGACCCAAGCTCCTGGGGGCCACTCACAGTTCATACATATGAGACCTCAAGCCGGTCAGGTGACCTCCCTGACCGTGCCCCAGTCACAGGGTTACACCTGGCTGACGGAGAAGGACAGAAGCACACCACACCCAGACAGAGGAGTTTCACTTTGGGGTGGACCATTTCTAATTTGACTTGAGAGAATGCCTAGCGTCAGGAAAGCAGTGTGCCGTGTGCCTCAGTACAGTCTCCATGCCATAGCTGTGGGATGGGAATCACTTGACTAGAAAGACTGGTTTGCATGGTTTTCTGATGATTAGGAACAGACTGCAGCAGCAGCAGCCTCTCCAGTCTGCTCAATTGATCTAAAAGGTGATGGATCTAAATAGCACCATTCTCAAAAGGATCGTTCAAAGAAGGAACACCAACATCTATGACAATGTGTCCCAGTCTGTTTAATGTATTTTTCTTTAATGTGTAAGGTTTGGTCCTAAGTTCACAGACCACACTGCCGTAATATCAGGTGTTACAGTACCTCTGCTCATTTCTTTAACAAACAGGGAAAGGATTTATTTTGCTACAAATACCAGTACCAAACCACACCATTCTCAATAATAATAGTAATATTAATAATAACTATGTTTACAATTATACCAGGCTGGTAGAGTACCAATGCTTGAAAGTACAGCTGCTTTGCAGTAGCATATCTTTCTTTTTTGCTCATATAAGGGTGCATCCTGTATAACTGTTCTTGATATAAGGCTCTGATACTCATGGTACTCTGAGCTAAATTAAGAATCCCTAAAAATAAACCAGGACTCCCTCTCCCACTGATGATCAGCTTTTAATACACAGCTCTAGCTGTCTCTGAGCTCTGTATTAGATACATAACAGAAATTCATCTCATTGTAAAAACTGCAGTGTCTCACAACCATGCTCAATTTTACATTGACCTGAGTGTTATATTTTAAATACGTCACTGCAGCTGCAGCTTTTAAAAAGGACCACATAACAAACCAAACAAACTGTGATATTTTCATACAGTGTTAGCATTCAAATAATTGCACCCAGCTGCCCCAGTTTGTGTTATTTGGTACTTTTTAAAAACAGCTATTATAATTCAAATGTCATTCTAGGTTTGGAGTCTAGAGACTGCATTCTTCTATTGTTTAGCGTCTAGGCCTTGTTTTCAGTTCAGACCCCCTTTTCGAAACCTGCTTGGCAGCGTCTCTATATCACTTCATGAGTCAAGTGTGAGGTACTGTAAAAATGCTGAAAAGTCTGCTTTGTAAAACTGTTACGACAATGCTATTAAACCGTAGTATCGACACCAGCAAGGTCAGTCCCTTTTTAAAACTATTAATAAAAAAGGAAATCACACTCCAGACAGCCAGTGCAGATTTGGATTGCTTTTGGGTCAACTCACCTCACCTTGTATTGATTCCCTTTACACTGTAAATGTTTCCCAGAGTAAAAGCATAGCAAAAAGTGATAAAGCACAGTGAAAGCATGGTCAAACATAGGCAAGCATTGTAAAGCACAGAGAGGTTAATGCGTTTGGGTACAGTTGGGTGTCGTGATCATTATTGAAAAAGAACAAACTCAAAGTGAAATGTAAATTAAGATGAGGAAGTGAAACATGCATGTTAAAAGTTTGTCCTCCAGTTTTATATATAAAGAAAAGTGTAGAAAATGTGCTTTTAAACAGCAGTGTGTCGTACTGTATTTACACATTAATGCAACACGGTCATTTATTGATCTTTTCATAACGTGGCTCAGAAGTTAACTAAACCTGCTCACTGATGAAACTAAACCCTGACTGAGATCCATTGATCTTTCTGAGATCAGCCAGCTACTAGTCAACGGGCGGACGCACACAAACAAGCTGAATCACCCCCTTTCATTCGATCATTTAGTTTTTTAAACCCCTGTCGAAAGTAACAAGCTTTGTAGGCACTCTGGTTCAGGAAGGAGGAAGCTGAAAAATGAAAATAAACTGGAAAACCAACAGGGTGTTGTTTTTGATCAAGTAGAGAGCATAACAAGGTATTATATGGCAACAAATATTATAATAATAATTATTATTTTGTCCTGCTATACTTTCTCCAGTGAATACGCATTGGCTTGAACTCCAGCCAATTGACCTACTTAAGCAAGCAAACCTGCTGACTACATGTAACATGTGACACATTGCATTGTGTCTGAAGCTGGAGCTTGCACTCAGGAAACAAACAGAAAGAGCCAGTGAATCACAAGTGAAACAGCAAGTACTGTAGGTTATTATTTGTTTATTTAGCAGACGCCTTTATCCAAGGCGACTTACAGAGACTAGGGTGTGTGAACTATGCATCAGCTGCAGTCACTTACAATTACGTCTCACCCGAAAGACAGAGCACAACGAGTCAGTGGCTGAGGTGGGATTTGAATCAGGGACCTTCTGGTTACAAGCCCTTTTCTTTAACCACTGGACCACACTGCCGCCTCCTAAGGTTAGGCCTGATAAAGGGCGTAGGCTCGTTTATCTAATCAACACAAGGCTATTTCAACAGTTGGAGCTAGAAGCTTCTGGGTCTGTTAAGATAATGACAGGGTGTGTTGAGTTAGACAAAGTCAAACAACACATAACTTATGGTGCCACACGTAAATGCACTTTGTTCAATGCCATGTAAGGCATGTGATTTTTTTTTGTAAGAGTAAAACAAGAAGAAACTGGAATGAGTTTTCTAGCCATTTTACATAAAGAAGTTTGAAGCCCTTGGATTGAAGCACAAGCACAGACTCAACAAAGCAATACATTTGCCAATTGCATGAATCACTATTGACTCAATTTTAAGACAAAATAGTGGGACCGTGGACGATGCATAGCAACTGTGATAAAGCAGAGTAAAATCATGGAAAACCACACACAAGCAAGGTAGCCACGGAACCTGGTACTGGTAAACAAGACAGTTACACATTAGCAAGATTTCAATTTATTGCTAAAAGCGTTTCATCACTTTCCTCAGTCAGACGCATGACATCCACATTACTGTATTGAATTAATTGTGGGTACATTTGAACTTTTCAATACTTCAAAACAAGACACTTGAGCACTTAGGAAGTATATCATCCCAGATCT
>CM060272.1:19169580-19197827 GCA_030684275.1 Acipenser oxyrinchus oxyrinchus
CTATATATATATATATATATATACAGTACTGTGCAAAAGTTTTAGGCAGGTGTGAAAAATGCTGTAAAGTAAGAATGCTTTCAAAATAGACATGTTAATAGTTTATATTTATCAATTAACAAAATGCAAAGTGAGTGAACAGAAGAAAAATCTACATCAAATCAATATTTGGTGTGACCACCCTTTGCCTTCAAAACAGCATCAATTCTTCTAGGTACACTTGCACACAGTTTTGAAGGAACTCGGCAGGTAGGTTGGCCCAAACATCTTGGAGAACTAACCACAGTTCTTCTGTGGATTTAGGCAGCCTCAGTTGCTTCTCTCACTTCATGTAATCCTAGACAGACTTCGATGATGTTGAGATCAGGGCTCTGTGGGGGCCATACCATCACTTCCAGGACTCCTTGTTCTTCTTTACGCTGAAGATAGTTCTTAATGACTTTCGCTGTATGTTTGGGGTCGTTGTCATGCTGCAGAATAAATTTGGGGCCAATCAGATGCCTCCCTGATGGTATTGCATGATGGATAAGTATCTGCCTGTACTTCTCAGCATTGAGGAGACCATTAATTCTGACCAAATCCCCAACTCCATTTGCAGAAATGCAGCCCCAAACTTGCAAGGAACCTCCACCATGCTTCACTGTTGCCTGCAGACACTCATTCGTGTACCGCTCTCCAGCCCTTGGTGAACAAACTGCCTTCTGCTACAGCCAAATATTTCAAATTTTGACTCATCAGTCCAGAGCACCTGCTGCCATTTTTCTGCACCCCAGTTCCTGTGTTTTTCGTGCATAGTTGAGTCGCTGGCCTTGTTTCCACGTGTACCAGGGTCCCGCTGTTTTCTGCCAATTCTGAGCTGATGGCACTGCTGGACATCTTCCGATTGCGAAGGGAAGTAAGCATGATGTGTCTTTCATCTGCTGCAGTAAGTTTCCTTGGCCGACCACTGCGTCTCACGGTCCTCAAGCGTTGCCCGTTTCTTTGTGCTTCTTCAAAGAGCTTGGACAGCACATCTGGAAACCCCTGTCTGCCTTGAAATTTCTGCCTGGGAGAGACCTTGCTGATGCAGTATAACTACTTTGTGTCTTGCTGCTGTGCTCAGTCTTGCCATGGTGTATGACTTTTGACAGTAAACTGTCTTCAGCAACCTCACCTTGTTAGCAGAGTTTGGCTGTTCCTCACCCAGTTTTATTCCTCCTACACAGCTGTTTCTGTTTCAGTTAGTGATTGTGTTTCAATATACATATTGAATTGATGATCATTAGCACCTGTTTGGTATAATTGTTTAATCATACACCTGACTCTATGCCTACAAAATCCCTGACTTTGTGCAAGTGTACCTAGATGCTGTTTTGAAGGCAAAGGGTGGTCACACCAAATATGGATTTGATTTAGATTTTTCTTCTGTTCACTCACTTTGCATTTAGTTAATTGATAAATATAATCTATTAACATGTCTATTTTTGAAAGCATTCTTACTTTACAGCATTTTTTCACACCTGCCTAAAACTTTTGCACAGTACTGTATATATAGCAAGCTAACTGAAATGTGTATTAACCAGAGAGTTCCTATTCGATCCAGTACCTTGTTAGTTTGCTGTTGATCTTTTTGTTTTTCACATTTCATTTTCAATTTGGTGGCGCCCATATATCCTTCCGTCACAACATTAGCTACATGGGGTCAGGAAATGGGGTGTTTTGAATGAGGAGAGGAACCAGTACTATATTCAGAATATTATGATTTTGCGAGTTAGTGAAATGTTTTTGAAAGCTGTGGTTTACAGCTACTGCCCTCTGGAGGACAAACCCAGCACTGCAGGTGCTTGAGCTCATCAAGCCTGGCCAGTAGGGGTCGCTATAGTGCTGGTGAGGGAAGCAGTTTTGGGGTAAAATGTATCCAAAGAAAATAAATAATCAAAGGTCGGCTTTGTTGTGGCATATTGTGTAATTAAAAAAAAAAAAGTATTTGTGTACTCTTGAAACACTTTGAGAAACTGGAGTTTACATTCATTTCTCTTTCAGGGTTTTCTGGAGAAATATGGCTACCTGGGGTACACGGTAACCATGGACCACGAGCCGGCTGAGGTGAACAAGGCAGTCAGGTACATGTCTTAATGCTTGAGAACAACACTGAGAGGCAGCTCAGAATACACAGTGCTCACACCATGTGCTTTAGAGACCCAGTCAATCAAACACTGAGAGGCAGCTCAGAATACACAGCTCACTCCATGTGCTTTAGAGACCCAGTCAATCAAACACTGAGAGGCAGCTCAGAATACACAGCCTCACACCATGTGCTTTAGAGACCCAGTCAATCAAACACTGAGAGGCAGCTCAGAATACACAGCGCTCACACCATGTGCTTTAGAGACCCAGTCAATCAAACACTGAGAGGCAGCTCAGAATACACAGCTCACACCATGTGCTTTAGAGACCCAGTCAATCAAACACTGAGAGGCAGCTCAGAATACACAGCGCTCACACCACGTGCTTTAGAGACCCAGTCAATCAAACACTGAGAGGCAGCTCAGAATACACAGCGCACACCATGTGCTTTAGAGACCCTGTGACAGGGTGACTGGGCGGTGACGCTCACGCAGAAGCAGGAAGGGAAACCGACACCAGGGAGTACTGCAGTTAAAGGGGCTTGCACCGTTTTATTAAGCAAAAATAAATCAAAAGTTTAAACAAAAGAAACTTGCTCACAGAGCGAAAATAAATATTCAAACAAAACAATCTCGAACACAAACCACGCGATCAGGCTGGGCAATAGCCTTCACTGATCCTTAATGTTATTCTCTTTCGTTTTCGCTCTTGCCTTGGCTCACTCGTTCCTCCTCTGAACTCCCACCACGGCAGAGAGCTGCAGACTTATATACCGTGGCGAGGGGTTTAACTGGCTCGTAATTATCCTATTACCCCTCGGCCACAATCTGCACGAGTTTATTAATTAAAGTGCTGTGGATGGGGCTACCCATCCACGCTAAACAAAACAAACAAATCTGCTACGCCGTCCTAAATACATAAACAACAAAATACGCGCGCGTCATAAATAATAATAATAATAATAATAATAAAATACAAAATAACACGGGGCAGAGGGGAAAACCCTGTTCTAAAATAAATAAACAAAACAATGTACAGGGCACCTCGCCCCCCTTGTGCAACGCACACTTGGCTAACGGCCACCTCCCCCTCAGTCTCAAAGTCCCGGAAGAGGGGAAGCAAGTTGTTTCTGGGGTGGCCATGGTGGAATGTCTGGCACCCCCAATTCTTCGTGGCTGGCAGCTCCCTCTTCGGGGCCGCCACATGCTATCCTGCCACGAAAGTGCGGCTGGGGGAGCTGGTCTCCTGACCTCCCCCTTTCTTCATGGCCGGCAGCTCCCTTCATGGGGCTCCAGCCACAGTGTAGCGACCCCAGGCGGCGGCAGCAGCGGCGGACCCTCGGGAGGCGGCGGCAGCAGCGGCAGACCCTCGTGAGGCGAACTTGGGAGGGGAGCCCCTGGCCATGGAGGCGCAGCGGGACCTCCACTTCTCCCTCGTACCCTGTACCCTGTGCGAAGCAAAAGGTAGCCCCAGGCGATGCGGAGCAGCAGGCAGCCCCAGGCGATGCAGAGCAGCAGGCAGCCCCAGGCGATGCAGAGCAGCAGGCAGCCCCAGGCGATGCAGAGCAGCAGGCAGCCCCAGGCGATGCAGAGCAGCAGGCAGCCCCAGGCGATGCAGAGCAGCAGGCAGCAGCAGGCAGCCCCAGGCGATGCGGAGCAGCAGGCAGCCCCAGGCGATGCAGAGCAGCAGGCAGCCCCAGGCGTCGCGGAGCAGCAGGCAGATCCAGGCGTGGCATCCCTGGCCGGAGCAGGCATGGCATCCTTGGGCAGTCGCGAGGCTGGCATCCCTGGGCGGTGCACAACAGGGTGGCAGCGGTCCCTCAGGAGGCGATGGCGGCAGCGGACCCTCAGGAGGCGGCAGGAGGAGAGCCAGGACCAGCAGTGGTGCTAGGGTTGGCCCTCTTCTCAGCCGCTGCGACCCAGCGGTTTTCCCCTTGCTCTGCTCAGCAGCCTATGCAAGGCTGCTGCGGACTGCCAGCCTCCTGTTCCGGTCCATCCTGTCGTGAAGGGAGAGGCAGCTCCTGCTCTTCTCCCTCAGGTGGTGGAGGCAGAGGCAGCTCCTGCTCCTCTCCACACACAGTCCTCCCATGGTGGTGGAGGCGGAACCAGCAGGTACTCTACCTCTGCTGGTGGAGGTGGGAGTGGCAAGTCGTCCTCCCACGGAGGTGGAGGCAGAACCAGCAGGAACTCACCCTCTGCTGGCGGAGGTGGGAGCGACACACAGTCCTCCCATGGTGGCGGAGGTGGGACCAGCAGGTACTCTCCCCTGCTGGCGGAGGTGGGAGCAACACGCAGTCCTCCCACGGAGGCAGAGGTGGAACCAGCAGGTATTCTCCCTCTGCTGGCAGGTACCTGGGCTGTGGATGTTGGCCTTCCCCTCTTGGGCTGTGGATGTACCGACTCCCACCTCTTGGGCTGTGGGCCACCGACTCCCCCTTTTGGGCTGTGGAAGTTCAGGCTCCTCCCTTTCAGGCAGGGACGTTCGAGCTCCTCCCTTTCAGGCTCCTCCCACTCCAGGTCTCTGTCCTGGAAGACCTCCAGGCAGTGGTGCTCCTCATGCCTGTACCTCATGCAGTTGGTGCACCACTCCTCTTCCCCTCGTTCCATCTTTCCTCTCTGCCTCCTCCTCACCTCTGTCCATGTCTCTTCCTCCTGCCAGATGGGGAAGGTTCCAGGGGAAATGTGCCATGGCTCCCCACAATTAAAGCACCACTCCTCCCCCAACAGGCAGGTAAGGCAGACTTGCTGCGGCTGTTGCTGCAGCGGCTGCTGTCTCCTCATCCTCCTCTTTCCTTTCATCCTCCTTCCACCCCTTCTTCCTCCTCACTCCACCAGAAAAAAACGAAACTGAAAAAACTGCAGTACCGTACTTCTGCCTGCGTCCAGGAGGCGCTGCAATCCCACGCTGGACACCACATGTGACAGGGTGACTGGGCGGTGACGTCAGGCAGAAGCAGGAAGGGAAACTGACACCAGGCAAGTACTGCAGTTCAAAAGAAAGAATCGGCTGGCTGCCGTTTTTATTAACAAAAATAAATCAAACGTTTGCACAAAAAAAAACTTGCTCACAGAGCGAAAATAAATATTCAAATAAAACAAATCTTGAACACAAAATAATAAATAAACCATACAGGTCAGGCTGGGCAGTCCCTGTTCCTGTTCCTGTTCCTGTTCCTGTTCCTGTTCCTGTTCCTGTATTCTCCGCTCTCTGCTCTCCGCTCTCCGCTCTCCGCTCCTCCTCTTGAACCCCCACCTCGAGCACAGAGAGCTGCAGGCTTATATACCGTGGCCGAGGGGTTTAACTGGCTCGTAATTATCCTATTACCCCTCGGCCACAATCTGCACGAGTTTATTAAAGTGCTGTGGATGGAGCTACCCATCCACGCTAAACAAAACAAACAAATCGGCTACGCCGTCCTAAATACATAAACAACAAAATACGCGGCGCTTTGCCGTCATAAATAATAATAATAATAATAATAAAATACAAAATAACATGGGGCGGAGGGGGAAAACCCTGTTCTAAAAATAAATAAACAAAACAATGTACAGGGCACCTCGCCCTGTTACAGACCCATTCAATCATTCTGCTGCTAACAGTTAATGAAATACTTCACTTTCAATAACAATACATATTTTGTCCATTAACAATAACACATTTAGTGAAGTAAAGTTTTGATTATAGTATTTTCTATGCCTTTATAAAAGTTTCACATTGCAAGTGTAACAAAGCAAAGGGAAAGCATGATAAAGCACAGGTATTATTAAGCCCAGAGAGGTATGGTAAAGCATATTAAAAACATGGCAAACCAGGGTAAACGATGGTACATGGGAAGTATAACCATTGGAAAAGCAGGGGAAGTTATCTTTTATATGGGGGACCTCCTTCTGGATCACTTGTCCTAAAATGTACAAGCTTTTTGCACTGGGGGTGCCCTTTGCTACTTCCCTACGGATCAGTTTCAACGGCTCAATATATCACCCCTTATCTCAATCCGTCTTGAATGAAGTCCTAACGGGAGATAGTCTGGGCTGTGGAGCAAGAACGTCACCCTTTCCACCCCAGTGATAAAACACAGTGCACTCAATTACTACAGGATGACACATTTTTCAGTAAAGTCAACCAAGCTGTTGCTGTGCACATGCGCACTGCTCCACGTGCTCCAGACCCCCATGCAGCGATGCGATCCACTCTGTATTATTCTCAAAGCGATCTCTCTAACTGTATCCTATTAGACCCGCTCATTCTATTCACACAGCAGTGCAAGCTGTGTCCGAGCAGGGCTCCAGCACACTGCATGACTGTAGATTACAATCACAAGCACACAGCCCAGCACAGCCCGATGCCTTCCCTTATATGGGAAGTGAAAGGCACAGGGATTGGAATAATTGTACACAGTAATAAGCTCTGCCGACGTGTGGAGATTTTCTATATATGGGGGTCTTGCTGCCCTGTACAGCTTCCAGAATCATTTTCACATATTTAAGAAGCCTGTCGCCTCATAAGGCGAGGTTGAAAATATTGTCTCTTGTGTTCATTGTACAAATTATAGCCCACTGCTGCTGCATGTATACCAGGAGCATGCCCATTGCAATGCAAACAAACTGGACTGTCAACGAGGCGTGCTGTCTGTTGTTTTGGACAGGTGATGTACTTGTTTTGCAGCTGAAAAACAGTTTTAGGCCTTATCATTGTTTGAACCTAGACTCAGAAGTTAAAAGCACCGCTGTGGCCTCTGTAGAGCTCTCAAGCACATCTCCAAGTAAAGCACTGAGTGCAACCATTAGCCTGTCCCCCTGCAACACTTTCCCCTCAGTGGATGTGAGAAATACATCAGTAAGAAGTACCACATCAAACAAATTGGGCATTTCTTACATCCACTGGGAGCAGAGTGTTGCAGGGGGGACAGGTTCATGGTTACACTCTGGTGTGCCAGATATACTTAGAGAGAAGGCAGGATTCTGAGGGCTCTATTGAGGACAGAGGGGTGCTTTACATTTCTGAGCTTTCAAAAGCCCCCAGCATGTGATGACTGAAGAAGGAAATCATTTTCAAAGTAAATCTAAAGAAGAAGAAGATAACTAGGGTATTTCAGGCTGCTCTTAAAGGAGCTGCGATGGGCATCACTGTAGATCTGCATGGTAGTGCTGATGTGTCAAAGATAACCTCTCTCTGTGTGTCTCCAGGGAGTTCCAGTGGCTCTCTCGGCTGCCGGTCAGTGGGTTAGTGGACGATGCCACGCTGCAGCTCATGTCTCAGCCTAGGTGTGGAGTGACCGATGGTGAGAGCCACGTGGCCTGGGAGGAGCGAGTCAGCGCCATCTTCTCTGGGAATGGAGCAAAGAGGAGATCAAAGAGATACAGCCAACAAGGTGAGCACAGACCCCTAAACACTGACTCACTGTCCATCCAGGACTGGTAGGAGGCACTTCTTTACACAGAGAGGGTTCAGGGGATGGGACGGGCTCTCAAGCCACGATGCTGCTGCTGCTTTGAGGTTTGCTTCATTCTGAGTGGTTCTGAGTTCTGCCTTTACCTGGCTTTGAGCTTGTCTGGAGAGAGCCAGGACTGAAAGTCTTCCTCCTCGAAATACACACAGAGACATGAATACACAGGGTAACAAATTATGCGCTATACTATAGCGTCTAAATTTAAATGATAATGACAAGTATAATAACAAGCCACAAAAACTTGTTCTGTTTTTTTTATTTTTATGAATAATGCACAGAAATTGCCACGGCTGCAAATTCGAAAACAGAGCAACCAACTGAAAGATAGACCTACATCCATGTAGAAATGCACAAGCAACGAATGCCTTTCACAGGATCCATCACAGTCAAACAAACGGCTCCCTAGATGCATGTAAAACTCTAGAGTAGACTATAATACAATGAGATACTCATGAAACTATGCCAGCTGCTGTGTGGGGGGGAGCAGGGGAAACTCTCCCAGCAGTTGTACTTGGAAATTCAATACACCTTCCTTAAAGCTGCTGTTCTAGCAGCCCAGCTGTGTGAGTTCCACATGTGATTGGCTCATGCATTAGGATTCCAGCAATCATCTTCTGTGCAGGACACCCCTCCTCCTGCTTGTCACGTGCTGTCCAGCCTGTCCATGTAGCTTGTTGTGATCTGCGAACAGGAATTCATGAAAGGAGGAGCAAACAGACTGTGGGCTCCGGTACATGGAGGCTGGCCAGGTGGATCTTCAGTGAGGAGTGAGGAGACATCTGAGGCTTTCTGCTCTGTTGTAGCAGCTACAGCAACACACACTGGCTGACATTCAGATTGACCATCGGAACAGGTGAAACCCTGCTCAGTTGGCTAGGGTTTGCTTTATAAATGTACACAAACATAAATACCTAAGTCTTACACAGTTACTACAGATTATTAATTTCCTGTCCAAGTCTATATGTTTTTTGTATTCAATAGGCCACACTGCTCACCTCCCAGTCCCTCAGCTATATCCACTAGGCCACACTGCCTCACCTCCCAGTCCCTCAGCTCTAACACCTAAGCCACACTGCTCACCTCCCAGTACCTCAGCTCTAACCAGTAAGCCACACTGCCTAGCTCCCAGTCCCTCAGCTCTAACCAGTAAGCCACACTGCCTAGCTCCCAGTCCTCAGCTCTAACCAGTAAGCCACACTGTCTAGCTCCCAGTCCCTTAGCTCTAACCAGTAAGCCACACTGCCTAGCTCCCAGTCCCTCAGCTCTAACCAGTAAGCCACACTGCCTAGCTCCCAGTCCCTCAGCTCTAACCAGTAAGCCACACTGCCTAGCTCCCAATCCCTTAGCTGTATGTTTTTACTTTTCCAGGCAACATCTGAAGCCCAAACAAACCCTGTCATGTCAGGCTGTTATAATAACACAACTTGAAGTAGGAATGATCACGCCTGCGCACACTGCCTGTGCACTGTTATAAAAGCACAGGTGAGTTATTATAGGAAATCGAATTACATGCTCCAGAAATCAGATGTGTGTTGCATGTGTTTATTTGAAGGCTTCAGCTCACCATCGTCGGTGATGCAGGGTGTGATGAGAAAGCTTATTTGCAGCACCCCTCCTTTTGGTCTTTTTAATCCTATATACAATAGCAGATGTCAGCATTTAGTCTACATTGTATTAGGTTGACTGTTTGCTGAGAATTAAAGTGTATCCTCCACCCTGTGAAGGTGAGTCCTTGTGATGCCACACGTGGAACGCCTGCCTGCAGATAGTGATTGTCCACACTCTGGTAGAAATAGCACTATTCTATTCAAGCCTTTGCTAAAGCATTTTACACACATAACATCCAATTGTTAATATAATCTAAGAGAACCCCCCGCTGTGATAAGGTAAAGATCTGGAGCGCCTACACATGCAGTGGGTTCTATACGCTGAAGGAACGTATTTCTTCTTGTTTTGGGACATGATGTTTTATTCCCTCCAGATGGCTTCCTTTGACAGTCTTTCTATCCCACACAAAGCAGGGAATGACAATGAAGTCTGTTGAATAGGCGAGGAATTCAAAGAATTGCCATTCCACCACAGCCCCTCCAGGATTGTGTAATTCTTCTCATGATGTCATGAAAAGCCTGCAGTGCAGGGCGGGGGTGTTTGGAGCGCACAGAGGGCTCATAGTAATGCCGTCAGTAACAGGGCAGGGTCCATATTACACACAGATTACTGACTACCTTTACAGGACCAGCCTTCATGGGGAATATAAGGAACTGCCACAGCTATCCTAGTAGTTTCAGCACCAAACGCATGCAAAATAATATTCTACTATCCGTAGATCTACAAGGAGAAATGTTATACTAGTTTAATATGCTGTAAAAATGGGGGCCAAGTTTACTACAATTGAGTTTAGTTAAACTTTGATCACATCTTTACAGGGCCTTTTTTCATATAACTTTTATAGATATCACATCTGTATATGGTTGGACCTTTTATTCTGGTCTTTTTTTGACTGTGAAATGTTTTGGACAGATCCTGTTTTCAGAACTAAGTCTCCCGCATAAAAGCTTATTCCCAATGCATTTCAATAAAATATTCTTAACTTTGGGATCTATATAGATCCCCTTTGGTCACAAAGACATTTTAAACCTGGTTGTGTGAACTCTATAGAGTTTGAGAAGTTGTCTAGCCTAAACTTTGAAAACAAAACTTTTATGCATTATAAAACAGATATAGATAGGAAACTTAACATGGTACAATTATACACACAGAGACTTAATTGAAGTTTCTAGAATTAGGACCTGCAGTTAATACAATTCTTACAGTGGCCATGAATATTTTTCTAAACATATATAATCAACCAAATCAAGCAGATATAAAAATGTTGGATTGTAATGCATAGACACATTTTTGAACAGGCTGTAATTTGAGTGCAAATTGATGTCATTATTTTTGTACTTCTAACAAAGAATTGTAATTATTGAGCAAACTAATGGCAGACCTAAATAGATTTCATAATATTGTCTGTGGCATGAACCTTGTATTGCTGTATGGGAGGTAAGAGTGCTTTCCTGAAGCCATTAACATTCCTGATATATCGGATAAACTTGCGGATCAAGGCACTGCTCCCATTCCTCTCCAGTGAACTCTGTAGGAATGAGGATCTTATTACATGATTAGCGCCAGAAACAACACTCTGTGCCAGCTATCACCGCACCAGGAGCGGAGCACGAGATTAATGGTTGAGAAACATGCAATTGTATTTGGTTTGGCTTTCAAGGCGCTCTGCTGGACTCTCCGCAGTGCTGCGTGATTAAATACCGGTGTGCTGTGTTTTCTCTCTGATAACTATTTTGCACTGTTTGACAGAGCTTGAAAAGAACAACGCCCTTGAATAAATACAGAGTCTGCCAATAGGCGTTTGGGCAAGCCACAAATAATAGTGCTTTCGGATTTGTGACATCTGTTTCCTTCTTTTTCCTTTCCAATACTTCCAGACATCATTTGTCAGCATTTTTTGAGCCTTTGTTTTGCTGCTGTTTTAAAAGGGTTGGGAAAGTTTCTTCTAAAAACCCACACACTTGGTACAATGTAGCTGGGAGCATTTCCTCAGCTGGAATACCGAAAATAACCAGCATTGGTTTTTTTGTTTGTTTAGGGTCCTTATTCAAAAACCTGGACCTTTTTGCTGATCGTGTCTGTTTGCCTGTCACGTTTAGCATCAAACTTCACCAACATTTTATCACACATTCCTAGGATTGCATTTGGCGATAATCTGATAAACTTGTTATAACTTTTCAGGGACTGTGAACTTATGAGATTCTGAGGCCCCTCTGTACTGTAATGTGTGTGCTTGTGTTATAATACCTGCAATGATCACAGTCTGGCTAAAATAGAGTTGTCTGCCTTCCGGTTGTTATGCATTATCCCCACTAAAACCAGCAAGCAACTTTCCCATTTTTTCACTTAAATGAGCTCAATAGGTATGCTCCTACTTGAGGCAGTGCTGATTGTAATCAAACATGCCATTCCCTTTGCTTGAAACCAATGTGTTTTTTTGAATCAGCACATTTCCATTGGAACACAATATGTTAGCTACATATTTTATTTATCTGTGTTGTGTAAAAAAACTGATGATGCAACTTGTGAGCTTGTGTGGGATGTCCCACCCATAAATCATCCAAGTGAGGCCGCAGACATTATTAAACATCTGGAGCTGCATCTGGTTCAGCTTTATCAGCCAGATTCCCTCCTGCTGTATTGCTGCGCACTGGTCTGCAGTCAGTTTGTTAGCTGTCTGTTTGCAGTTTTTATTGTGCCTTTAGTATATTTGTAGTAACACTTAGTGAAGTAGTGGGGTGACAGGGATTGTGATTGATGGAGGCTCAGTGTCTTAGACACAACTGCCAGCTCGTTCTGTGGATCCCTGGACCGTGCTGCTGCAGGATATGTTTTAATGCCTTTTCTCTGTGAGTTTATTTGGGAACGCTGAGAGATTGAGAGCTGTAGATTACCCTGGTCCCTCGGGAAAGTGGAGGCAATAGAATTGTTACAAAAGTCATTTGGGGATTTCCTTATGGAAGCAATTAGAACTAGTTCAACTGGAAACACACACACACACACACACACAGGAACACACAGAAACAGAGACAAACACGGTTTAAAACTTCAGGAGTCGTTCAGATTCTTGTTAGCCGTGTCCACATGGACATGGGTTTTCAGGTTGTAATATACAACTGCTAAGCAATCCCATCGCTTTACAACAAGCCATTAAACCGTTTAAAAATGTCTTACTGCCTCCGGGGGTAGTCTTGAGTGTTGTTCTAATTGAACAGGGTTATTTAGGGTTCTTCATGAACGCTGTAATAGCTCATGTGTATCAGTACTAAAGCAAGTCTGCTTGTTTCATTGGAATGTGTTTGCTAGATTAAAGATGTGGGTCTCTGTTCTACCCCTGGGTTACCTTGTCCCTCATTCCTTTTCCATGAGATTCCCAGCTGGAGGGCACGCCGCTGGACAGTGCTTCCTTTCCCAGCTCCCTGCTAATCGTCAGACGCTTTATCTTGTGTGCATGAATGCAAATA
Organism: Acipenser oxyrinchus oxyrinchus; assembly: GCA_030684275.1. Classification (NCBI taxonomy): domain Eukaryota; kingdom Metazoa; phylum Chordata; class Actinopteri; order Acipenseriformes; family Acipenseridae; genus Acipenser; species Acipenser oxyrinchus. Next base: position 19,182,208 of record CM060272.1, read on the forward strand.
TTTCCGATGACACAAAAATGTTCCTGGTTTGTTTAAGTCTGCCCTGGGACGTGAACTCTGCGCAAACCCAGGCACACCAAATACAGGGTCTGTTCAGTTAATATACAGCTCTGGACAAACGTTTTGCATCACCCTATAGAATGAACTCATTTTGCTTCATAAAGTCGAATGAAACCTTCTGAATAATGTGCCATTAACATTAAATTACACACCGCTTTGCAGTTCTCCATATACTTAACGAAAATCTGACAAAATGGAAGAAATGTGACATTTCAAAATCTAATATGAAATACTGTACTACTATTGTGGCTTCTGGTAGACTTTTGCAATATAATTCTGTAGTTTCTTTAATTACATGATGTAAAATAAAATATCTAAAATTCTAGGTGATGCAAAACTTTGGGCCATAGGTATATCTGATTAAAATGGATAAATCTGAACAATTCACTTACTGAATTGTAAGTACAGGGTATGGGGTCCCTGAGAGGCTCTCCTGGTAAAGGCATGGCTGTGTGGTGTGCAGGGTGAGTCACACAGTCAGGGGAGTGCAGGGGTCCTCGAGGGTCTCCCCTGGTAAAGGCATGGCTGTGTGGTGTGCAGGGTGAGTCACACAGTCAGGAGAGTGCAGGGGTCCCTGAGAGGCTCTCCTGGTAAAGGCATGGCTGTGTGGTGTGCAGGGTGAGTCACACAGTCAGGGGAGTGCAGGGGTCCTCGAGGGTCTCCCCTGGTAAAGGCATGGCTGTGTGGTGTGCAGGGTGAGTCACACAGTCAGGAGAGTGCAGGGGTCCCTGAGAGGCTCTCCTGGTAAAGGCATGGCTGTGTGGTGTGCAGGGTGAGTCACACCGTCAGGAGAGTGCAGGGGTCCTCTGAGGGTTTCCCTGGTAAAGGCATGGCTGTGTGGTGTGCAGGGTGAGTCACACAGTCAGGAGAGTGCAGGGGTCCCTGAGAGGCTCTCCTGGTAAAGGCATGGCTGTGTGGTGTGCAGGGTGAGTCACACAGTCAGGAGAGTGCAGGGGTCCCTGAGAGGCTCTCCTGGTAAAGGCATGGCTGTGTGGTGTGCAGGGTGAGTCACACAGTCAGGAGAGTGCAGGGGTCCCTGAGAGGCTCTCCTGGTAAAGGCATGGCTGTGTGGTGTGCAGGGTGAGTCACACAGTCAGGAGAGTGCAGGGGTCCCTGAGAGGCTCTCCTGGTAAAGGCATGGCTGTGTGGTGTGCAGGGTGAGTCACACAGTCAGGAGAGTGCAGAGGTCCCTGAGAGGCTCTCCTGGTAAAGGCATGGCTGTGTGGTGTGCAGGGTGAGCCACACCGTCAGGAGAGTGCAGGGGTCCCTGAGAGGCTCTCCTGGTAAAGGCATGGCTGTGTGGTGTGCAGGGTGAGTCACACAGTCAGGAGAGTGCAGGGGTCCCTGAGAGGCTCTCCTGGTAAAGGCATGGCTGTGTGGTGTGCAGGGTGAGTCACACAGTCAGGAGAGTGCAGGGGTCCCTGAGAGGCTCTCCTGGTAAAGGCATGGCTGTGTGGTGTGCAGGGTGAGTCACACAGTCAGGAGAGTGCAGGGGTCCCTGAGAGGCTCTCCTGGTAAAGGCATGGCTGTGTGGTGTGCAGGGTGAGTCACACAGTCAGGAGAGTGCAGGGGTCCCTGAGAGGCTCTCCTGGTAAAGGCATGGCTGTGTGGTGTGCAGGGTGAGTCACACAGTCAGGAGAGTGCAGGGGTCCCTGAGAGGCTCTCCTGGTAAAGGCATGGCTGTGTGGTGTGCAGGGTGAGTCACACAGTCAGGAGAGTGCAGGGGTCCCTGAGAGGCTCTCCTGGTAAAGGCATGGCTGTGTGGTGTGCAGGGTGAGTCACACAGTCAGGAGAGCGCAGGGGTCCCTGAGAGGCTCTCCTGGTAAAGGCATGGCTGTGTGGTGTGCAGGGTGAGTCACACAGTCAGGAGAGTGCAGGGGTCCCTGAGAGGCTCTCCTGGTAAAGGCATGGCTGTGTGGTGTGCAGGGTGAGTCACACAGTCAGGGAGTGCAGGGGTCCCTGAGAGGCTCTCCTGGTAAAGGCATGGCTGTGTGGTGTGCAGGGTGAGTCACACAGTCAGGAGAGTGCAGGGGTCCCTGAGGGCTCTCCTGGTAAAGGCATGGCTGTGTGGTGTGCAGGGTGAGTCACACAGTCAGGAGAGTGCAGGGGTCCCTGAGAGGCTCTCCTGGTAAAGGCATGGCTGTGTGGTGTGCAGGGTGAGTCACACAGTCAGGAGAGTGCAGGGGTCCCTGAGAGGCTCTCCTGGTAAAGGCATGGCTGTGTGGTGTGCAGGGTGAGTCACACAGTCAGGAGAGTGCAGGGGTCCCTGAGAGGCTCTCCTGGTAAAGGCATGGCTGTGTGGTGTGCAGGGTGAGTCACACAGTCAGGAGAGTGCAGGGGTCCCTGAGAGGCTCTCCTGGTAAAGGCATGGCTGTGTGGTGTGCAGGGTGAGTCACACAGTCAGGAGAGTGCAGGGGTCCCTGAGAGGCTCTCCTGGTAAAGGCATGGCTGTGTGGTGTGCAGGGTGAGTCACACAGTCAGGGGAGCGCAGGGGTCCCTGAGAGGCTCTCCTGGTAAAGGCATGGCTGTGTGGTGTGCAGGGTGAGTCACACAGTCAGGGGAGCGCAGGGGTCCCTGAGAGGCTCTCCTGGTAAAGGCATGGCTGTGTGGTGTGCAGGGTGAGTCACACAGTCAGGGAGCCAGGGGTCCCTGAGAGGCTCTCCTGGTAAAGGCATGGCTGTGTGGTGTGCAGGGTGAGTCACACAGTCAGGGGAGCGCAGGGGTCCTCGAGGGTTTCATCTGGTAAAGGCATGGCTGTGTAGTGTGCAGGGTGAGCCACACCGTCAGGAGAGTGCAGGTTCACATCCCAGGTTCTGGCATTCTCGCGGCAGGGACTGTTTCTCTTCATTGCTCCACAACAGACCCTACCGGCCAGACACCTAGTGAGCTCAGCCAGACACCTGCAAGGCTGGCCTTTGTCCTCCAGTGGCCAGTAGCTCGCTGACATCCGCCTCGAAGTTCCTGGGTGTGAAAGAGGAATCTGGCTCGGTCGTGGGATCGAGGACACCCACTGAACCTTCAGTTCTCCAGAGCTGTGTGGGGAATTACATGTATCTTGAGAAAGTTAATCCACGCACTGTAAATCAGTCATCTTAAGTGCTAAAAATAAAGAACACCATGAACCAGGGAGAGAAGTGAACACAAAATACAATGTTCTTTTCAGTTCACAGGGTATCAGTTGTGTTTGTTTCCAATGTAAAATACCTTGAGACGTGATAAAGCGACTAATTCAATGTAACTTCTTGTTGTTGCCCAGGAGAGAAGTGGTACAAGCGCCACTTGACCTACCGCATTGTGAACGGCCCGCCGCTGTCCCTGCTGCAGGTGAGGCGCTGGTGAGGGCTGCCTTTGAGCTGTGGAGCAACGTGTCTGCGCTGGCGCTCTGGGAGGTGATGGAGGGGCCGGCAGACATCAGGCTAGCGTTTCACGAGGGGGAGCACAGCGACGGGTGACCAACGCCTTCGACGGGCCAGGTGCTGAGACCTGTCTCCTTGTAAGCTTCCCCTTTCACCTGGCTCGCACTGACGCTGTCCCTGAGCACTGACACACAGTCACACAGCACTGACACTGTCCCTGAGCACATACACACAGTCACACAGCACTGACACACTGTCCCTGAGCACTGACACACAGTCACACAGCACTGACACTGTCCGTGAGCACATACACACTATCCCTGAGCACTGACACACAGCACTGACACTGTCCTTGAGCACATACACACAGTCACACAGCACTGACACTATCCCTGAGCACTGATACACAGTCACACAACACTGACGCTGTCCCTGAGCACTGACACACTGTCCCTGAGCACTGGCACACAGTCCCTGAGCACTGACACACAGTCACACAGCACTGACACACTGTCCCTGAGCACTGGCACACTGTCACACAGCACTGACACACTGTCCCTGAGCACTGACACTATCCCTGAGCACTGACACACTGTCACACAGCACTGGCACACTGTCACACAACACTGACACAGTCACACAGCACTGACACTATCCCTGAGCACAGACACACTGTCCCTGAGCACTGACACACGGTCACACAGCACTGACACACTGTCCCTGAGCACAGACACACTGTCCCTGAGCACTGACACACGGTCACACAGCACTGACACACTGTCCCTGAGCACTGAAACACTGTCACACAGCAATGACACTGTCCCTGAGCACTGACACACAGTCGCACAGCACAGACACACAGTTGCACAGCACAGACACACTGTCCCTGAGCACTGACACAGTCCCTGAGCACCTACACACTGTCCCTGAGCACTGACACACTGTCACACAGCACTGACACCCTGTCCCTGAGCACTGACACCCTGTCCCTGAGCACTGACACACTGTCCCTGAGCACTGGCACACTGTCACACAGCACTGACACACTGTTCCTGAGCACTGGCACACTGACACACTGTCCCTGAGCACTGACACACTGTCCCTGAGCACTGACACACTGTCCCTGAGCACTGGCACACTGTCACACAGCACTGACACACTGTCACACAGCACTGACACACTGTCACACAGCACTGACACACTGTCCCTGAGCACTGACGCACAGTCCCTGAGCACTGACGCACAGTCCCTGAGCACTGACGCACAGTCCCTGAGCACTGACGCACTCTCCCTGAGCACTGACGCACTCTCCCTGAGCACTGACACACTGTCACACAGCACTGACACACTGTCACACAGCACTGACACACTGTCATACAGCACTGACACACAGTCACACAGCAATGACACACTGTCCCTGAGCACTGGCACACTGTCACACAGCACGGACACACTGTCCCTGAACACTGGCACACAGTCACACAGCACTGTCACACAGCACGGACACTGTCACACAGCACGGACACACTGTCCCTGAACACTGGCACACAGTCACACAGCACTGTCACACAGCACGGACACACTGTCACACAGCACTGACACACTGTCCCTGAGCACTGGCACACTGTCACACAGCACTGGCACACTGTCACACAGCACAGACACACTGTCCCTGAGCACTGACACACTGTCCCTGAGCACTGGCACACTGTCATACAGCACTGGCACACTGTCACACAGCACGGACACACTGTCCCTGAACACTGGCACACAGCACTGTCACATAGCACTGACACACTGTCACACAGCACTGGCACACTGTCACACAGCACTGACACACTGTCACACAGCACTGGCACACTGTCACAGAGCATTGGCAGTCCTGCTGTAGTCTCAGGAAACTACTTCAGCACTAACAAAGGATTACATTTGAAATGTGGCGTGTTTTTAAAAGTACCAGCTAACAAAAACTGTGATGACTGTGTGCAGTTCATGAAATGACAAAACACTTGATATGGTGGTACTTTTCAAAAGCTGCACAGCCACAATAAAAATGGAATCAGAGGGTAAATCTAATTTGAGTATATTGGATGGGTTTCTGCAGTTTTGAGGGGGGTTATCTTTCCAAGGCCTGCATTGGAAGAGTTAGCTAATTAATACCCAAAAATCCATTCTTTATGGTAAGTCAGTATATTTATTTTTCCTTGCAAAAGTCTTGATCAAGGAAGCAATTGATTTCACAGCATACGTGAGAGCTTAGCCGCATCACGGGTCAGCACTCACAAAGGGTCCTGTAGGTTTGATTTCTTCTTAAAAATAATAAGTCTTCTTCAGGTAGTTTCAACCAAGAGTTTATTCAGGAACAAAGTAAATCAAGATTAAAGCAAATCACATGTGATACATACCCAAGGCCAGCTGCTGGCATTCTGAGCTGCCCTGGCACAGAGATGGTATATCTGAGCGGGCATCAGTGTAGATGTAGTTTTTATGAGCAAAGAAATGACTTCATACAGCACAGATATACAGCTAGATTACGGAATTTCCCTAGCATGATACATGGTGTGAGACAAAGCACATTAACAGTTAACATCTGCTTTTCTTCTTCACTTCACCAAGGTCACCAGAAACCCAGATAACAAGAAGTTACACTTAAGAACAACTTGATATGATATGAGTTTTGCTGAATTTTCACAGACAGGTGAATTGCAAACTGCTGGTGATTGGTGATTGCAAACTGCTGATGTAAGCTGTGTACAGCTTGATTTTAAGAGCCCTGCGTTGATTAAACACAGGAACATCACATAATGTTTACAAACAGTTTCTCACTTTACTATTTAAAGGGGCACATAAGCAAGGGTTGCATAATGGAAAGGAACAAACGGCTGATGAAACAGTAAGAGCTTGTGCAATTGAACTGGAACAGATCCATGTGTACACCGCCCCGCACAGGAGGCGTGTTTATCAGAAAAGCCCACGTTTTCCATTTGTATAGTGTGTTATTATTTCTTACAGTCCCTTCTTTTAATTTGTAACCTGAGGAATTTGGAAAAGGAACAAATACTTAAAGGAAGGGGGCCCTTTTGACTGTTGCACTCGCACGCTGCTGCTCAGCTCTGTACTGTATTGTCTGCAAAGGTTATCCGTATCTTAATTACTTTTACTAGGAATACGTACATTAAATTCCAACGACAGAAATGGCCATTCATTTGTCTCCATTCCTATTACAATTGACAATCTCTATCAGGAGACCCTTAAAAGAAAGGATTTGTGATTTTGTCGCTCCCTCGTTGATAGATCGTTCCCCTGAGGGCTGCTCTAGTGTCTAGAGCAAACAGGAAATAACAAGACTCCACAGAAACAATATACTGTCTGAGGGAGAGATAGATGATTCTCACCTCCATACAGCGCAGCAGCAAATACTGTAATGATAACAATGGACTAGATTCTCAAAACAGCTTTAGACCACCCAGAAGCCCTTAATTTAAATGTCTGAGTTGTTTATTTCTGATTTGGAAACTTTATTGGGTGCATTTTTGCTGTCTAAAAATCAGTGATCATGCAGTCATGGGAGTGCAGGCTTACATACTGACTGTGTGAAGTCACTGGTCTTCGCTGATGATTCCCGAGGGAGCATCACATTGGCTCTGGCGCCCCACGCGTTAGGAAGACAACCCGAAAGGGACTGTTTCTCCTCATTGCGCCACAGCGGACTCTACCAGCCAGGCGCCCAGTGAGCTCAGGCGACACCTGCAGGGCTGGCCTTTGTCCTCCAGAGGCTAGTAGCTCGCTGACATCTGCTCTTGAGTTCCTGGATGTAGAAGAGGAAGCTGGCTCAGTCAATGGGATCGGAGGACACCCACTGAACCCCTTCTGAGCTTGGTGGGGAATTGCTGCAGTGAGGGTAAACAATTATTGGGCATTTTAAATTAGGGAGAATAATCGAGGTGTTAAGTAATTGGGCCCTATAAATGAAATTCCATTTTTAAATCAATGATGAAGAAAATCACTTTGAGAGTCTATCCCACTGTAAGTTGATGTTTAAAGCCCGGTACTGATACTGTAATGGACCTTATGGAACAAATGTTTGACTACTTGACCTCGTCCAATACAGAGAGCTTAGGCAGGGGAGGAAGGGAATTGAGTGAGGTGGGTATCAAAGCACAGAGACTATTACACACTGGCATTCTATTTAATCAGCAGTGAAGTGGCAGGTACATTCTATTCAATCAGCAGTGAAGTGGCAGGTACATTCTATTCAATCAGCAGTGAAGTGGCAGGTACATTCTAGTCAATCAGCAGTGAAGTGGCAGGTACATTCTAGTCAATCAGCAGTGAAGTGGCAGGTACATTTAAAGGTTATAAAATGTTTGAATGTCTCAGTATTAGCACCTGCCTACTTGACTTTCTTACAGTTTCTAATACAGTCTATGTTTATACTCACGCATTCGGCTTGTGACACAGCATGAAGATGCAACCAGGATACATAAAACGACCCTACCTCTCTTGTTTTCAGTGGAACATGGCTTCACAGTTTTAATGCCTGTCTCCTGCAGTGCTAGTCACCGGGTCTGGTTCTAACGGCAGTTCTCCTGTGTGTCCTGTTGCAGGCGGGCGCTGGCCCATGCATTCTTCCCTCGCCGGGAGAGGCCCACTTTGACATCTCTGAGCGCTGGACCCTGAACGGCCACAAGGCGCAATCTCTTCATCGTGACTGCCCACGAGATCGGCCACACCCTAGGGCTGGAGCACTCGCCCGTCCATAGCGCCCTGATGTCGCCCTACTACAAGAAACTGGGCAAGGACTTGGTGCTGAGCTGGGACGACATCGCCGCTGTGCAGCAGCTCTACGGTCAGTTCACCCGTGACGCAGGAAGCTCAGAGTGCTTTCCATCTGCTTCCACAGGCTCTAACTGCCTGGGTCTCGAAAGCATGCTCTCTCCTCATAAGCCATATGGCTTGCCAGCTGTTGTTCTGTTTTAACATTGTGGATTCCAGCAGCTGTTCTTGCCTCTTTTGGACAGTTAAGGTTTTTCAACTTACACCCCAGTGCATTCTGGTAAGTGTAGTCCTGCTGACAGGTAAAACGTACCACAATGGTTTGCGATTTGAAAAGCCTGAACTGTCTCAAACTGTCCTAGTTATATGGTAACCGTACATGTGACCTAAAATGACAGTGATGTTGGGGACTGTAGCTTTTATGTTTCTGGATGATAAAGACCTAACACTTCGACAGCCTGGTACAAAGCTGTATCCTACGATTCCCCGGGTGAAGTTTGATCATGGGTGTGGTACAAGAAAAGTCTTTTGCAAAGCCTTGTGTCTCAGAAACCATTTGATGGAGTGACCTCATATGAGCAGGGTTATATAAACCCTGCATGCTTAATGTATCATGACATGACCTCTGACCTAATACAGTTACCATGTTGAAGTCAGGCGACTTTTGAAGCTGCAGCTGCATAGAGACAGTGCACTTTGAGCTACTGCCTTAATGTTTGGTACACAGCTGTATTCTATGATGTTCTTTTGACAGTGATGTCCAGTAAAAGTAACCCTTTCATTCTACTTGCTTTAACCTCAGGCTTTGACATCGGGTCATCATGAGTCTTTACTCGCCAAGACTTTAAACAGTGTGAAGCTACAGTGATTCATCACCAGACTGCAATAAATTTAAGATAAAAAGAGAGCTGCTTGAAGCACAAACATTGTCCACAGAGGGTACTTGCACCGCACTGCTCTAGTCATATTAAAATGGTTCACCAAGACTAAAGGGAGTTAGAAATCCCATAACTAACTTTCCACGAGGACCCCAGGCATGCACAGTGAGAGATCACAGCAGCCACTGCTGTAATGGGAGTTATTTTAGTAATGATCCTTTGACTGGCTTTGGCTCCCCTCCCAGTTGTGCTGATTTGTGGTCACTGTGAGCGGAGGAGCCCATGTGATATTCGGGGGGTTAAGTTTAGCTTCCCCTGCTAGAGAGCCTTCTCATCTGAGTTATCTCTGACTTATTGAAAAGACTTGAACCTTCCCCTGCACTGGGGTGCTCTAGAGACACTATTACTAGCTGTGCCTTGAGGCTGCAGTGAAACAATGTGGCCCACTCAGACATATGAAATATATCCAAAAATATAAGGGTTATGAGGTGGGAGTTGAATGAGCAAATTGCCAATTTAAAAACACAAGGGACTCTTTAGATTGACGGTACATTTTCCAAACATTTGGTTTTGTGTCTGTTTCATATTTTTTGTACAGTATGTGTGCTGTACGAGGCCCTGTTGCTGTTTCTGCCTCAATCTTTATTCTTAATAAATGAAATATTAAGAACATGTAGACAGCATTCCTTTAAAGAGTGGGTAACTTCATGACCATTTCAAACATCCTTACCTTTTGATAATGTTTGGTTCTTTATAAATAAATGAAGAAGAGAAGAGATGAGCAGCTGCTGAACTCGGGGGAGCATCTCAGCACAGAAACTGAGTCACAAAGAATCACCACAATGAGTGTAGCTACTATTAAACAACACTATTCCAGTAACTTCACTGAGAACCATTCTCGAGTATTGTTCATATCATAAAAAAATACAAGGACAGCAAAACAATAACTTTGAGAATGGTCATACATCACTGATATTAACATTTCTCATCTTCCACAAGAGGAAATCCTGGAGAGAGAGAGAGGGAAGGGGAGAGGCAGAGAGGCGTCTTGCAGAGATAAGACCGTGAGCAGTTGGCTGCTTCGGTTCACTGAGGGCGACGTGATTCACATGCACTCCTCTCCTCGGCCCTCGGGAACAGAACTTCCAGGAAAGAGCTTCTTCAGACACACTTTCCTTTTTTAATGAAACAGATTCCCAGAGGCTGAGACGCAGTGCTGCTGGGTTGAAGCCTCGCATGGGGTGATCTTACTGAGAGACTCCTTCAGTCTGGCAGAACTGTTTCACTCCCCCTGTGTGTCAGTTACATTTCTCTGTATATCTGGAAACCCGTTTATCCACTTGTGATTACACTTAGTGTTACCATTATTTAGCAAAGTTATTCTGAATATTTGATTCTGGGGGTGTGTCTGTCTGTCTGTGAAAAAAATGAGTCATTTTTGTACTCATAGACATCACAAGTTCTAGTTAGTAACAAAAAATAGTTTTTGTTTTTGAATACAGGTAATTTGAAAACTGTTTAATTCTAGTCTGTCTGACAAAAAAAGGTATCGATCTGGGATCCAATGCGATCCGGCACAAATGAACCCCTGCTATGCTACGTATCCAATTCCTTAAACATTTGTATTTCTTATTTCTATAGTATTCTGTACACTCTGTGATCATCAATACTGATAGCTCAATAATCCAGGCAGGGGATGTGTGTGTCTGACCTGCATGTTCTCATATCTGTGTAGCCCTGCACTCTGTAGTGTTGTCCAGGCAGGGGATGTGGGAGTCTGACCTGCATGTTCTCATATCTCTAATAGCCCTGCACTCTGTAGTGTTGTCCAGGCAGGGGATGTGTGTGTCTGGCCTGCTTGTTCTCATATCTCTAATAGCCCTGCACTCTGTAGTGTTGTCCAGGCAGGGGATGTGTGTGTCTGACCTGCTTGTTCTCATATCTCTAATAGCCCTGCATGCTGTAGTGTTGTCCAGGCAGGGGATGTGTGTGTCTGACCTGCTTGTTCTCATATCTCTAATAGCCCTGCATGCTGTAGTGTTGTCCAGGCAGGGGATGTGTGTGTCTGACCTGCTTGTTCTCATATCTCTAATAGCCCTGCACGCTGTAGTGTTGTCCAGGCAGGGGATGTGTGTGTCTGACCTGCTTGCTCTCATATCTCTAATAGCCCTGCATGCTGTAGTGTTGTCCAGGCAGGGGATGTGTGTGTCTGACCTGCTTGCTCTCATATCTCTAATAGCCCTGCATGCTGTAGTGTTGTCCAGGCAGGGGATGTGTGTGTCTGACCTGCTTGTTCTCATATCTCTAATAGCCCTGCATGCTGTAGTGTTGTCCAGGCAGGGGATGTGTGTGTCTGACCTGCTTGCTCTCATATCTCTAATAGCCCTGCACGCTGTAGTGTTGCAGGCAGGGGATGTGTGTGTCTGACCTGCTTGCTCTCATATCTCTAATAGCCCTGCATGCTGTAGTGTTGTCCAGGCAGTGAGTGTTCCGGTTCCTTGTGTGTTTCAGGGAAACCCTTCAGTGGCTCAGCAGTGCAGCTCCCAGGACGCGTGTTCACCTCCTTCCTGGACTCTGTGGAGGCCGAACAGCCTGGCACTGCCCAGCAGGCCCCGTACTGCCAGGCTGCCTCGATGCCATCACGATGGGTAAGCCTGCCAGCCTCCCTCACACTCCTGGGGGGCAGCAGCAGCAGCTGAGAAGGGAAGGGAAGTTTATCAGGCATCAGTATGATTGCACAAAAACCCCACACAGACTGCCTGAAGAGGAGAGAAACACAGGGGATGAAGAAACATTTAGTACACATAAAGCTGGCTCAACATAACTACAGTGCTTTGTGTGTTACAAGCCTTTCCAAACCACTTCAAATGCATGTACCACCCTCTGGTGGTCAAATATAACCTTCACTCTGCATTCCCTTCAAGTACCCTGTCTGGATAAACTGCAGCTGGATTGTATTAGAGTATTTTACAGCACTGATGGAATCCCCCTGGATTTTTAAGGTAATCCCCGATAACCATGGCTAGGTGGATGCAGTCCAGGCTGATTTCCTTGTGCTGTAAAATGCTCTAAGAAGAACCAGCTGTATCTTATCCCAGCCCGGTATGAGTGATCAAATCGCCACCTAAGGATTAAAAAAAGTAATATAATACACAAAGAATTGATTGTTACCAAAATCAAGGAACTGTGGAGTCTTGTCTGTCTAGTTCAGTGGGGCTCTCCTGTGTTTTACAGATTTGAACCACACCGTGTACATCTTTAAAGGAGGGCAGTACTGGACAGTGTCCACGGCAGGTCAGGTCAGCTCTGCTCTGCTCAGGGAGGGCTGGCCGGGACTCCCGAGAGCCATCGAGGCCGCTGCCGTCTCCCAGACCGGCGGAAATTCTACTTCTTCAGAGGTAACAACCGGCTGCATCAAATCCAGCAGGAATCTGGGTCTCAAAACCTACATCAAACAAGGGCAAACGTGCACATCTGATCAACTCTCCAGTGCGGCTTTGAAATGAATTTGTCTGCCACATTATTCTTTTTTTTCATGCGCGTCAAATCCGATGCAGGGCCACTTGTGCAATGTGTAGGTCAGTACTAATTTGCAGAGGGTTTTTATTGTGAGTGCCATCCTGCAGCAAAGCTCCTCTCCAGTGTGCTGTTTAGCATTGTGATAAGCATTAGAGGGGGTGCTGTTTAAAGATGACACACACTGACCCCGTGCTAGCGCCATTAAAGGTGTAACAACTGCCACAGTAATGATGTCATTGTGGCAACGTGCCCACCATACTCTAGGATTGTCTGTCCTTAACTACAAAACACAAAGTAGTACTGGATTTAGAAATACCTGATAAATTCAATGAAGACATCGAAAGAGGCTTCTAGGGGAATGGTTAGTGATTGAATGTATTTGGTTTCTTCATGGTGTATGTCTGATCCCTCCCCCAGTTTGTGCAGAGCTCTGTGACTGAGCTGCTGCTGTGCCTGTCTGGTTCTGACTCTGTGGCAGTGTCTGCGGTCCTATGTGTCTGGCTGTGCTGTGAATGGCTCATTGTTGCCAGTGTAGACACCTTGGCCCCTCGCTGTGCTCTATCGGGCTCAGGTACAAGCTCAGAGAATAGGAGTCTTGTTCGAGCTCTCAATGGACATTGCTCTCCTCTGTCTGGCAAAGTAATTGGTCTCTGGAGGGAACTTCTGAAACGATTACCTTTACAGATTACAATTAGAATAGTATTATTGTAAGTAAATCAGGGGCACCACAGTTATGCGTTTCAACATGCATAGTTGAACATATTTAAAGGCTGCAGCCATTTTTTTATATTGACTGCCAGTATACTTCTGGTCTTCTTGCTGTAGTTTAATACATTTCTAAAACTCTTATTTTCAAGCTGCCGAGCCTGGACATCGTCTGGTTCTGTTTTCTATATCAGTGCCTACGTTACAATTAGAAACTTTACTTGTAGTATGTAAACCCAGCACGACTTCTGTGGGAACTGAATCAAAATGATGATTTCTTTATTTATTACTGCTCCTGCTCTCTCTGCAGTAATCTGTACAATAATGAATGTGTCCAGTCTGTGTCTGATCGCTTTACCTAATCCAGTGCAGTGTCGGCCTCTGCTGGTGAAATGATTGAACTACATGCTGTGAGTTTTGAGAGAAGCACAAGTTTGTGTGTGTGTGTGTCTGAGCCACTTTTGAGCTACAACCTCACCCTCACCCCGGACACAGAGTGCTGGGTGTCGGTTTTCTGGTCACTGAGATCCTTCAGTTAGGAACAAGCTTCACAGACCCATTGTAATTGCAAGTGGTTTGATCCAATGACGGCCCAGGAGTCCTTCCCCTTGTAATGACCCTGCCCATGCTCTTTGTCCGACAGGTGGGCGGTGCTGGCGTTACAAAGACAGGAAGCTGGAGGCGGGGTTTCCCAGGAAAAGCAACACCATTGGCCTGCCCAGGCACCCTGACTCCGCCTTCTACTACCAGCCTCTGGGGCGCATGGTTGTGCTCAAGGGGCAGCGCTACTTCGTTCTGAGCCAGGAGAGCCTTCACGTGGAGCCCTACTACCCCAGGGAGCTGGCAGACTGGAAGGGGGTCCCAGCAGGTGCCAACGGGGTCCTGACCCGGCCCGACGGGCAGCTCTACTTCTTTAAAGACGAGCGTTTCTGGAGGTTCGACCCGGGCAAGCTGCGGGTGGTGGGGCGAGGGCAGTGGGCCAGTGAACTGGAGTGGACCGGCTGCCAAAGAGAAGCAAACAACTCTGTCGATTGAACCAAAGAGCTACTAAACTCACAAACCAAGATATGTGCAATCAAAGAGCATAACGGCCTCCTGTTCTTTTCAAAGAGATCGCAGTGAACAAAATCCTTCCTTACCTGCTGTGCTCTTTCATTTCTTTCAAAACTGTACACTTGTGCAGTGTGCAGTTTTGAAAGAAACACATCTTGTAATAAAACTAGATTTGTATTTTCTGCTACTACACAATAGTCAAAGAAATGCCATGCTTTCAGGTAGTTTTGCACTTCCTTGGTCATTTTTCCCGAAGGCTGATATTGTCCCAACCCCTTCGATGGCTTCTTTCCTGTCATAAACCAACCAGGTGCTTCTCCTAGTGACTGACATGCTTTCAGCCAGTAACACGACCCCAAAAACACTCCTGAGGTGGAATGAGCGAGGAAGGCCTGGAAACTGAGAACAATAGTTTAGTACCAAAAATCATGTTTTAAAATGAAAATACATTTTGGCTATAACAAGTGTTTCTTTCATAACTGCACATTTGAGACCGGAATTATTTTGTGAACAACAATCACTTCAAAATAGTGTCACTTTTTCTTTTTTTTTAGAGGGTGGTCAAATAGAAACACCTGTCAAACACTGTCAGCTATGTGGCCACATTAGTGACCATGAGGGAAGTTGTACTGGGGATGGAACTCTGCAGCTAAGCCTGAAACATCACGAATGTGTGCAGTTTTCTCAGCTATATATGTGTGTGGAATGCCCAATTACACATGTGCTGCCTTTTACAGTGGTCTTTATTTTATGGTTAAACCCCTGTATGTAAAATATATGTATTTTGTAAAATATCTTCCTGCGTGTACAGTAATATAGAGGTATGTGGTGAGATATGCATTTCCATTGGAAAGTACTGTATTCTATCGTAGTGGCAAAACGTCCAGATTCAATGACTCCCCCCTTTCAATGTCTGTAAATGTATGTGATTCATTTTAATTCATTTGCACTGTGTAAAGAAAAGAAATATCCGGAAAAAAAACCACTTGATGAATATTGAAGATAAAATGATCAAATAAATGGACCAGCAAAATGTAGCCTTAATGTGGGGTTGGCTTACTACTGAAGGTCATTTGTCAAACAAATTTACAAAGATTAGATTTATTTGAGTTTTTATCTACCTATTATTAATCACCCTATATATATATATATATATATATATATATATATATATATATATATATATATATATATATATATATATATATATATATATATATATATATATATATATATATATATATATATATATATATATATATATATATATATA
>CM060272.1:19198327-19223221 GCA_030684275.1 Acipenser oxyrinchus oxyrinchus
TATATATATATATATATATATATATATATATATATATATATACAGTACTGTGCAAAAGTTTTAGGCAGGTGTGAAAAAATGCTGTAAAGTAAAAATGCTTACAAAAATAGACATGTTAATAGATTATATTTATCAATTAACTAAATGCAAAGTGAGTGAACAGAAGAAAAATCTAAATCAAATCCATATTTGGTGTGACCACCCTTTCCCTTCAAAACAGCATCAATTCTTCTAGGTACACTTGCACAAAGTCAGGATTTTGTAGGCATATAGTCAGGTGTATGATTAAACAATTATACCAAACAGGTGCTAATGATCATCAATGCAATATGTAGGTTGAAACACAATCATTAACTGAAACAGAAACAGCTGTGTAGGAGGAATAAAACTGGGTGAGGAACAGCCAAACTCAGCTAACAAGGTGAGGTTGCTGAAGACAGTTTACTGTCAAAAGTCATACACCATGGCAAGACTGAGCACAGCAACAAGACACAAGGTAGTTATACTGCATCAGCAAGGTCTCTCCCAGGCAGAAATTTCAAGGCAGACAGGGGTTTCCAGATGTGCTGTCCAAGCTCTTTTGAAGAAGCACAAAGAAACGGGCAACGTTGAGGACCGTGACGCAGTGGTCGGCCAAGGAAACTTACTGAAGCAGTTGAAAGACACATCATGCTTACTTCCCTTCGCAATCGGAAGATGTCCAGCAGTGCCATCAGCTCAGAATTGGCAGAAAACAGTGGGACCCTGGTACACCCATCTACTGTCCGGAGAAGTCTGGTCAGAAGTGGCCTTCATGGAAGACTTGCGGCCAAAAAGCCATACCTCCGACGTGGAAACAAGGCCAAGTGACTCAACTATGCACGAAAACACAGGAACTGGGGTGCAGAAAAATGGCAGCAGGTGCTCTGGACTGATGAGTCAAAATTTGAAATATTTGGCTGTAGCAGAAGGCAGTTTGTTCGCCGAAGGGTTGGAGAGCGGTACCCGAATGAGTGTCTGCAGGCAACAGTGAAGCATGGTGGAGGTTCCTTGCAAGTTTGGGGCTGCATTTCTGCAAATGGAGTTGGGGACTTGGTCAGAATTAATGGTCTCCTCAATGCTGAGAAGTACAGGCAGATACTTATCCATCATGCAATACCATCAGGGAGGCATCTGATTGGCCCCAAATTTATTCTGCAGCATGACAACGACCCCAAACATACAGCGAAAGTCATTAATTACTATCTTCAGCGTAAAGAAGAACAAGGAGTCCTGGAAGTGATGGTATGGCCCCCACAGAGCCCTGATCTCAACATCATCGAGTCTGTCTGGGATTACATGAAGAGAGAGAAGCAACTGAGGCTGCCTAAATCCACAGAAGAACTGTGGTTAGTTCTCCAAGATGTTTGGGCCAACCTACCTGCCGAGTTCCTTCAAAAACTGTGTGCAAGTGCTGCCTAAATCCACAGAAGAACTGTGGTTAGTTCTCCAAGATGTTTGGGCCAACCTACCTGCCGAGTTCCTTCAAAAACTGTGTGCAAGTGTACCTAGAAGAATTGATGCTGTTTTGAAGGCAAAGGGTGGTCACACCAAATATTGATTTGATGTAGATTTTTCTTCTGTTCACTCACTTTGCATTTTGTTAATTGATAAATATAAACTATTAACATGTCTATTTTTGAAAGCATTCTTACTTTACAGCATTTTTTCACACCTGCCTAAAACTTTTGCACAGTACTGTATATATATATATATATATATATATATATATATATATATATATATATATATATATATATAGGGTGATTAATAATAGGTATCGATAATATGGTGCGTTGATGTGATAAACTTACTTTCTATATATATATATTAGAAACTAAAGCAGTAAATTAGAACAGTTTGCATAGATAAAAACTCAAATAAATCTAATCATTGTAAATTTGTTTGACGAATGACCTTCAGTAGTAAGCCAACCCCACATTAAGGCTACATTTTGCTGGTCCATTTATTTGATCATTTTATCTTCAATATTCGTCAAGTGTTTTTTTTCAGATATTTCTTTTTTTTTTACACAGTGCAACTGAATTAAAATGCATCACATACATTTACAGACATTGAAAGGGGGATGTCATTGAATCTGGACGTTTTGCCACTACGATAGAATACAGTACTTTCCAATGGAAATGCATATCTTACCACATACAGTACTGTGGAAAAGTTTTAGGCAGGTGTGAAAAAATGCTGTAAAGTAAGAATGCTTTCAAAAATAGACATGTTAATAGATTATATTTATCAATTAACTAAATGCAAAGTGAGTGAACAGAAGAAAAATCTAAATCAAATCCATGTTTGGTGTGACCACCCTTTGCCTTCAAAACAGCATCAATTCTTCTAGGTACACTTGCACAAAGTCAGGGATTTTGTAGGCATATAGTCAGGTGTATGATTAAACAATTATGCTAATGATCATCAATTCAATATGTAGATTGAAACACAATCATTAACTGAAACAGAAACAGCTGTGTAGGAGGAATAAAACTGGGTGAGGAACAGCCAAACTCAGCTAACAAGGTGAGGTTGCTGAAGACAGTTTACTGTCAAAAGTCATACACCATGGCAAGACTGAGCACAGCAACAAGACACAAGGTAGTTATACTGCATCAGCAAGGTCTCTCCCAGGCAGAAATTTCAAGGCAGACAGGGGTTTCAGATGTGCTGTCCAAGCTCTTTGAAGAAGCACAAAGAAACGGGCAACGTTGAGGACCGTAGACGCAGTGGTCAGCCAAGGAAACTTACTGCAGCAGATGAAAGACACATCATGCTTACTTCCCTTCGCAATCGGAAGATGTCCAGCAGTGCCATCAGCTCAGAATTGGCAGAAAACAGTGGGAACCTGGTACACCCATCTACTGTCCGGAGAAGTCTGGTCAGAAGTGGCCTTCATGGAAGACTTGCGGCCAAAAAGCCATACCTCCGACACGGAAACAAGGCCAAGCGACTCAACTATGCACGAAAACATAGGAACTGGGGTGCAGAAAAATGGCAGCAGGTGCTCTGGACTGATGAGTCAAAATTTGAAATATTTGGCTGTAGCAGAAGGCAGTTTGTTCGCCGAAGGGCTGGAGAGCGTACACGAATGAGTGTCTGCAGGCAACAGTGAAGCATGGTGGAGGTTCCTTGCAAGTTTGGGGCTGCATTTCTGCAAATGGAATTGGGGATTTGGTCAGAATTAATGGTCTCCTCAATGCTGAGAAGTACAGGCAGATACTTATCCATCATGCAATACCATCAGGGAGGCATCTGATTGGCCCCAAATTTATTCTGCAGCATGACAACGACCCCAAACATACAGCGAAAGTCATTAAGAACTATCTTCAGCGTAAAGAAGAACAAGGAGTCCTGGAAGTGATGGTATGGCCCCACAGAGCCCTGATCTCAACATCATCGAGTCTGTCTGGGATTACATGAAGAGAGAAGCAACTGAGGCTGCCTAAATCCACAGAAGAACTGTGGTTAGTTCTCCAAGATGTTTGGGCCAACCTACCTGCCGAGTTCCTTCAAAAACTGTGTGCCAGTGTACCTAGAAGAATTGATGCTTGATGCTGTTTTGAAGGCAAAGGGTGGTCACACCAAATATTGATTTGATTTAGATTTTTCTTCTGTTCACTCACTTTGCATTTAGTTAATTGATAAATATAATCTATTAACATGTCTATTTTTGAAAGCATTCTTACTTTACAGCATTTTTTCACACCTGCCTAAAACTTTTCCACAGTACTGTACCTCTATATTACTGTACACGCAGGAAGATATTTTACAAAATACATATATTTTACATACAAGGGTTTGACCATAAAATAAAGACCACTGTAAAAGGCAGCACATGTGTAATTGGGCATTCCACACACATATATAGCTGAGAAAACTGCACACATTCGTGATGTTTCAGGCTTAGCTGCAGAGTTCCATCCCCAGTACAACTTCCCTCACGGTCACTTGTGTGGCCACATAGCTGACAGTGTTTGACAGGTGTTTCTATTTGACCACCCTCTGTAAAAAAAAAAGAAAAAGTGACACTCTTTTGAAGTGATTGTTGTTCACAAAATAATTCCGGTCTCAAATGTGCAGTTATGAAAGAAACACATGTTATAGCCAAAATGTATTTTCATTTTAAAACATGATTTTTGGTACTAAACTATAGTTCTCAGTTTCCAGGCCTTCCTCGCTCATTCCACCTCAGGAGTGTTTTTGGGGTCATGTTACTGGCTGAAAGCATGTCAGTCACTAGGAGAAGTAGCTGGTTGGTTTATGACAGGAAAGAAGCCATCGAAGGGGTTGGGACAATTTCAGCCTTCGGGTAAAATGACCAAGGAAGTGCAAAACTACCTGAAAGCATGGCATTTCTTTGACTAGTGTGTAGTAACAGAAAATACAAATCTAGTTTTATTACGAGATGTGTTTCTTTCAAAACTGCACACTTGGATCCTATATAACAAATGAAAGAGCACAGCAGGTAAGGAAGGATTTTGTTCACTGCGATCTCTTTAAAAGAACAGGAGGCCGTTATGCTCTTTGATTGCACATGTTTTGGTTTGTGAGTTTAGCAGCTCTTTGGTTCAATCGACAGAGTTGTTTGCTTCTCTTTGGCAGCCGGTCCACTCCAGTTCACTGGCCCACTGCCCTCGCCCCACCACCCGCAGCTTGCCCGGGTCGAACCTCCAGAAACGCTCGTCTTTAAAGAAGTAGAGCTGCCCGTCGGGCCGGGTCAGGACCCCGTTGGCACCTGCTGGGACCCCCTTCCAGTCTGCCAGCTCCCGGGGTAGTAGGGCTCCACGAAGGCTCTCCTGGCTCAGAGCAGTAGTAGCTGCCCCTTGAGCACAACCATGCCCCAGAGGCTGGTAGTAGAAGGCAGAGTCAGGGTGCCTGGGCAGGCCAATAGTGTTGCTTTTCCTGGGAAACCCCGCCTCCAGCTTCCTGTCTTTGTAACGCCAGCACCGCCCACCTGTCGGACAAAGAGCACGGGCAGGGTCATAACAAGGGAAGGACTCATGGGCCGTCATTGGATCAAACCACTTGCAATTACAATGGGTCTGTAAAGCTTGTTCCTAACTGAAGGATCTCAGTGACCAGAAAACCGACACCCAGCACTCTGTGCCCGGGGTGAGGGTGAGGTTGTAGCTCAAAAGTGGCTCAGACACACACACACAAACTTGTGCTTCTCTCAAAACTCACAGCATGTAGTTCAATCATTCCACCAGCAGAGGCCGACACTGCACTGGATTAGGTAAAGACACATTCATTATTGTACAGATTACTGCAGAGAGAGCAGGAGCGGTAATAAATAAAGAAATCATCATTTTGATTCAGTTCCCACAGTAGTCGTGCTGGGTTTACATACTGCAAGTAAACTTTCTAATTGTAACGTAGGCACTGATACAGAAAACAGAACCAGACTATGTCCAGGCTCAGCAGTTTGAAAATAAGAGGTCAGTTTTAGAAATGTATTAAGCTACAGCAAGAAGACCAGAAATATACTGGCAGTCAATATAAAAAAATGGCTGCAGCCTTTAAATATGTTCAACTATGCATGTTGAAACGCATAACTGTGGTATTACCTGTACTGTAACACTTGAAATGTATTTGCTTACGATTGTAAGTCGCCCTGGATAAGGGCGTCTGCTAAGAAATAAATAATAATAATAATAATAATAATAATAATAATAATAATAATAATAATAATAATAATAATAATAATAATAATAATAATAATAATTTACTTACAATAATACTATTCTAATTGTAATCTGTAAAGGTAATGGTTTCAGAACTGCCCTCTGGAGACCAATTACTTTGCCAGACAGAGCAATGTCCATTGAGAGCTCTAACAAGACTCCTATTCTCTGAGCTTGTACCTGAGCCCGATAGAGCACAGCGAGGGGCCGAGGTGTCTACACTGGCAACAATGAGCCATTCACAGCACAGCCAGACACACAGGACCGCAGACACTGCCACAGAGACAGAACCAGACAGGCACAGCAGCAGCTCAGTCACAGAGCTCTGCACAAACTGGGGGAGGGATCAGACATACACCATGAAGAAACCCAATACATTCAATCACTAACCATTCCCCTAGAAGCCTCTTTCGATGTCTGCATTGAATTTATCAGGTATTTCTAAATCCAGTACTACTTTGTGTTTAGTAGTTAAGGACAGACAGTATGGTGGGCATGTTGCCACAACGACATCATTACTGTCGAAGTTGTTTCACCTTTAATGGCGCTAGCACGGGGTCAGTGTGTGTCATCTTTAAACAGCACCCCCTCTAATGCTTATCACAATGCTAAACAGCACACTGGAGAGGAGCTTTGCTGCAGGATGGCACTCACAATAAAAACCCTCTGCAAATTAGTACTGACCTACACATTGCACAAGTGGCCCTGCATCGGATTTGACGCATGAAAAAAAGAATAATGTGGCAGACAAATTCATTTCAAAGCCGCACTGGAGAGTTGATCAGATGTGCACGTTTGCCCTTGTTTGATGTAGGTTTTGAGACCCAGATTCCTGCTGGATTTGATGCAGCCGGTTGTTACCTCTGAAGAAGTAGAATTTCCCGTCGGTCTGGGAGACGGCAGCGGCCTCGATGGCTCTCGGGATTCCCGGCCAGCCCTCCCTGAGCAGAGCAGAGCTGACCTGACCTGCCGTGGACACTGTCCAGTACTGCCCTCCTTTAAAGATGTACACGGTGTGGTTCAAATCTGTAAAACACAGGAGAGCCCCACTGAACTAGACAGACAAGACTCCACAGTTCCTTGATTTTAGTAACAATCAATTAGTTGTGTATTATATTACTTTTTTTTAATCCTAAGGTGGCGATTTGATCACTCATACCGGGCTGGGATAAGACACAGCTGGATCTTAGTAGAGCATTTTACAGCACAAGGAAATCAGCCTGGACTGCATCCACCTAGCCATGGTTATCCAGGGATTACCTTAAAAATCCAGGGGGATTCCATCAGTGCTGTAAAATACTCTAATACAATCCAGCTGCAGTTTATCCAGACAGGGTACTTGAAGGGAATGCAGAGTGAAGGTTATATTTGACCACCAGAGGGTGGTACATGCATTTGAAGTGGTTTGGTCAGGCTTGTAACACACAAAGCACTGTAGTTATGTTGAGCCAGCTTTATGTGTACTAAATGTTTCTTCACCCCCTGTATTTCTGTCCTCTTCAGGCAGTGTGTGTGGGGTTTTTGTGCAATCATACTCATGCCCGATAAACTTCCCTTCCCTTCTCAGCTGCTGTGTGAGGGAGGCTGGCAGGCTTACCCATCGTGATGGCATCGAAGGCAGCCTGGCAGTATGGGGCCTGCTGGGCAGTGCCAGGCTGATCGGCCTCCACAGAGTCCAGGAAGGAGGTGAACACGCGTCCCGGGAGCTGCACTGCTGAGCCACTGAAGGGTTTCCCTGAAACACACAAGGAGCCGGAACACTCACTGCCTGCAATACTACAGCGTGCAGGGCTATTAGAGATATAAGAACAAGCAGGTCAGTCACACACATCCCCTGTCTGCAACAATACAGCGTGCAGGGCTACACAGATATGAGAACATGCAGGTCAGACACACACATCCCCTGCCTGCAACACTACAGCGTGCAGGGCTATTAGAGATATGAGAACATGCAGGTCAGACACACACATCCCCTGCCTGCAACACTACAGCGTGCAGGGCTATTAGAGATATGAGAACATGCAGGTCAGACACACACATCCCCTGCCTGCAACACTACAGTGTGCAGGGCTACACAGATATGAGAACATGCAGGTCAGACACACATCCCCTGCCTGCAACACTACAGAGTGCAGGGCTACACAGATATGAGAACATGCCGGTCAGACACACACATCCCCTGCCTGCAACACTACAGTGTGCAGGGCTATTAGAGATATGAGAACATGCCGGTCAGACACACACATCCCCTGCCTGCAACACTACAGTGTGCAGGGCTACACAGATATGAGAACATGCAGGTCAGACACACACATCCCCTGCCTGCAACACTACAGTGTGCAGGGCTACACAGATATGAGAACATGCAGGTCAGACACACACATCCCCTGCCTGGATTATTGCGCTCTCAGTATTGATGATCACAGAGTGTACAGAATACTATAGAAATAAGAAATACAAATGTTTAAGGAATTGGATACATAGCATAGCAGAGGTTCATTTGTGCCGGATCGCATTGGATCCCAGATCGATACCTTTTTTTGTCAGACAGATGAGAATTAAACAGTTTTCAAATTACCTGTATACAAAAACAAAAACTATTTTTTGTCACTAACTAGAACTTGTGATGTCTATGAGTACAAAAATGACTCATTTTTTTCACAGACAGACACACAGACAGACAGACAGACAGACACCCCCAGAATCGAATATTCAGAATAACTTTGCTAAATAATGGTAACACTAAGTGTAATCACAAGTGGATAAACGGGTTTCCAGATATACAGAGAAATGTAACTGTGACACACAGGAGGAGTGAAACAGTTCTGCCAGACTGAAGGAGTCTCTCAGTAAGACCACCCCATGCGAGGCTTCAACCCAGCAGCACTGCGTCTCAGCCTCTGGGAATCTGTTTCATTAAAAAAGGAAAGTGTGTCTGAAGAAGCTCTTTCCTGGAAGTTCTGTTCCCGAGGGCCGAGGAGAGGAGTGCATGTGAATCACGTCGCCCTTAGTGAACCGAAGCAGCCGACTGCTCACGGTCTTATCTCTGCAAGACGCCTCTCTGCCTCTCTGCCTCTCCCCTTCCCTCTCTCTCTCCAGGATTTCCTCTTGTGGAAGATGAGAAATGTTAAAATGAATGATGTATGACCATTCTCAAAGTTATTGTTTTGCTGTCCTTGTACGTTTTTATGATATTAACAATACTCGAGAATGGTTCTTAGTGAAGTTACTGGAATAGTGTTGTTTAATAGTAGCTACACTCATTGTGGTGTTTCTTTGTGACTCAGTTTCTGTGCCGAGTTCAGCAACTGCTCATCTCTTCTCTTCTTTTCTTCATTTATTTACAAAGAACCAAACATTATCAAAAGGTAAGGATGTTTAAAATGGTCATGAAGTTACCCACTCTTTAAAGGAATGCTGTCTACATGTTCTTAATATTTCATTTATTAAGAATAAAGATTGAGGCAGAAACAGCAACAGGGCCTCGTACAGCACACATACTGTACAAAAAAATATGAAACAGACACAAAAACAAATGTTTGGAAAATGTACCGTCAATCTAGAGAGTGTTTTTTAAATTGGCAATTTGCTCATTCAATTCCCACCTCATAACCCTCTGTTTATATTTTTGGATATATTTTATATGTCTGAGTGGATGAGAAGGCTCTCTAGCAGGGGAGGCTAAACTTAACCCCCGAATATCACATGGGCTCGTCCGCTCACAGTGACCACAAATCAGCACAACTGGGAGGGGAGCCAAAGCCGGTCAAAGGATTATTACTAAAATAACTCCCATTACAGCAGTGGCTGCTGTGATCTCTCACTGTGCATGCCTGGGGTCCTCGTGGAAAGTTAGTTACAGGATTTCTAACTCCCTTTAGTCTTGGTGAACCATTTTTAATATGACTAGAGCAGTGCGGTGCAAGTACCCTCTGTGGACAATGTTTGTGCTTCAAGCAGCTCTCTTTTTTATCTTAAATTTATTGCAGTCTGTTGATGAATCACTGTAGCTGCACACTGTTTAAAGTCTTGGCGAGTAAAGACTCATGATGACCCGATGTCAAAGCCTGAGGTTAAAGCAAGTAGAATGAAAGGGTTACTTTTTACTGGACATCACTGTCAAAAGAACATCATAGAATACAGCTGTGTACCAAACATTAAGGCAGAAGCTCAAAGTGCACTGTCTCTATACAGCTGCAGCTTCAAAAGTCGCCTGACTTCAACATGGTAACTGTATTTGGTCAGAGGTCATGTCATGATACATTAAGCATGCAGGGTTTATATAACCCTGCTCATATGAGGTCACTCCCTCAAATGGTTTCTGAGACACAAGGCTTTGCAAAAGACTTTTCTTGTACCACACCCATGATCAAACTTCACCCGGGGAATCGTAGGATACAGCTTTGTACCAGGCAGTCGAAGTGTTAGGTCTTTATCATCCAGAAACATAAAAGCTACAGTCCCCAACATCACTGTCATTTTAGGTCACATGTACGGTTACCATATGACTAGGCCAGTTTGAGACAGTGCAGGCTTTTCAACTCACATCGCAAACCATTGTGGTACGTTTCACCTGTGAGCAGGACTACACTTACCAGAATGCACTGGGGTGTAAGTTGAAAAACCTGAACTGTCCAAAAGAGGCAAGAACAGCTTCTGGAATCCACAATGTTAAAACAGAACAACAGCTGGCAAGCTGTATGGCTTATGAGGAGAGAGCATGCTTTCGTAGACTCAGGCAGTTAGAGCCTGTGGAAGCAGATGGAAAGCACTCTGAGCTTCCTGCGTCAGAGGGGGTGAACTGACCGTAGAGCTGCTGCACAGCGGCGATGTCGTCCCAGCTCAGCACCAAGTCCTTGCCCAGTTTCTTGTAGTAGGGCGACATCAGGGCGTTGCGGACGGGCGAGTGCTCCAGCCCTAGGGTGTGGCCGATCTCGTGGGCAGTGACGATGAAGAGATTGCGCCCCTTGTGGCCGTTCAGGGTCCAGCGCTCGGAGATGTCAAAGTGGGCCTCTCCCCGGCGAGGGAAGAATGCATGGGCCAGCGCCCCGCCTGCAACAGGACACACAGGAGAGCTGCCGTTAGAACCAGACCCTGTGACTAGCACTGCAGGAGACAGGCATTAAAGCTGTGAAGCCACTGAAAACAACAGAGGTAGGGTCGTTTTATGTATCCTGGTTGCATCCTCATGCTGTGTCACAAGCCGAATGCGTGAGTATAAACATAGACTGTATAAGAAACTGTAAGAAAGTCAAGAAGGCAGATGCTAATACTGAGCCATTCCATCATTTTATAACCTTTAAATGTACCTGCCACTTCACTGCTGATTGAATAGAATGTACCTGCCACTTCACTGCTGATTGAATAGAATGTACCTGCCACTTCACTGCTGATTGAATAGAATGTACCTGCCACTTCACTGCTGATTGAATAGAATGTACCTGCCACTTCACTGCTGATTGAATAGAATGTACCTGCCACTTCACTGCTGATTGAATAGAATGTACCTGCCACTTCACTGCTGATTGAATAGAATGTACCTGCCACTTCACTGCTGATTGAATAGAATGTACCTGCCACTTCACTGCTGATTGAATAGAATGTACCTGCCACTTCACTGCTGATTGAATAGAATGTACCTGCCACTTCACTGCCGATTGAATAGAATGTACCTGCCACTTCACTGCCGATTGAATAGAATGTACCTGCCACGTCACTGCTGATTGAATAGAATGTACCTGCCATGTCACTGCTGATTGAATAGAATGTACCTGCCACTTCACTGCTGATTGAATAGAATGTACCTGCCACTTCACTGCTGATTGAATAGAATGTCAGTGTGTAATAGTCTCTGTGCTTTGATACCCACCTCACTCAATTCCCTTCCTCCCCTGCCTAAGCTCTCTGTATTGGACGAGGTCAAGTAGACAAACATTTGTTCCAGAAGGTCCATTACAGTATCAGTACCGGGCTTTAAACATCAACTCACAGTGGGATAGACTCTCAAAGTGATTTTCTTCATCATTGATTTAAAAAATGGATTTCATTTAGAGCGCCCAATTATTTTAACCCTCGATTTTTCTCCCTAATTTAGAATGTCCAATAATTGTTTTCCCCTCACTGCAGCAATTCCCCACCAAGCTCAGGAGAACTGATGGTTCAGTGGGTGTCCTCCGATCCCACTGAGCCAGATTCCTCTTCTACACTCAGGAACTCAAGAGCAGATGTCAGCAAGCTACCGGCCTCTGGAGAATAAAGGCCAGCCCTGCAGGTGTCCACCTGAGCTCACTGGGCGCCTGGCTGGTAGGATCCGCTGTAGCACAATGAGGAGAAACAGTCCCTTCCGGTTTTTGTCTTCCTAACCCGTGGGAGCGCTAGAGCCAATGCGACACTCCCTCGGGAAACATCAGCGAAGACCAGCGACTTCACACAGTCAGTACGCAAGCCTGCACTCCCATGGCTGCATGATCACTGATTTTTTTAGACAGCAAAAATGCACCCAATAAAATTACCAAATCAGAAATAAACAACTCAGACATTTAAATTAGGGGCTTCTGGGTGGTCTAAAGTTGTTTTTGAGAATCTAGTCCATTGTTATCATTACAGTATTTGCTGCTGCGCTGTATGGAGGTGAGAATCATCTCTCACCCTCAGACAGTATATTGTTTCTGTGGAGTCTTGTTATTTCCTGTTTGCTCTAGAAACTGACACTAGAGCAGCCCTCAGGGGAACGATCTATCAACGAGGGAGCGACAAAAATCACAAATACTTTCTTTTTAAGGGTCTCCTGATAGGGATCATCAGTTGTAACAGGAACTGAGACAAATGAATGGCCATTTCTGTCGTTGGAATTTAATGTACGTATTCCTAGTAAAAGTAATTAAGATACGGATAACCTTTGCAGACAATACAGTGCAGAGCTGAGCAGCAGCGTGCGAGTGCAGCAGTCAAAAAGGGCCCCCCTTCCTTTAAGTCTCTGTTCCTTTTCCAGATTCCCCAGGTTACAATTTAAAAGAAGGGACTGTAAGAAATAATAACACACTATACATTTTTTTCTGATAAACACTCCCCCTGTGTGGGGCGGTGTACACATGGATCTGTTCCAGTTGAATTGCACAAGCTCCAGTTGAATTGCACAAGCTCTTACTGTTTCATCAGCCGTTTGTTCCTTTCCATTATGCAACCCTTGCTTATGTGCCCCTTTAAATGGTAAAGTGAGAAACTGTTTGTAAACATTATGTGATGTTCCTGTGTTTCATCAACACAGGGCTCTTAAAATCAAGCTGTACATCAGCGGTTTGCAATCACCAGACTTCTCGTTCGACCTTGCAATGCGTGGGTATGGCGCTTTGCTGTCTGTGAAAATTGAGCAAAACTCATATCATATCAAGTTGTTCTTAAGTGTTATTTGGGTTTCTGGTGACCTTGATGAAGTGAAGAAGAAACGCAGATGTTAACTGTTAATGTGCTTTGTCTCACACCATTTATCATGCTAGGCAAATTCCGTAATCTAGCTGTATATCTGTGCTGTATGAAGTCATTTCTTTGCTCATAAAAACTACATCTACACTGATGCCCGCTCAGACATACCATCGCTGTGCCAGGGCAGCTCAGAATGCCAGCAGCTGACGCCTTGGGTATGTATCACATGTGGTTTGCTTTAATCCTGATTTACTTTGTTCCTGAATAAACTCTTGATTGAAACTACCTGAAGAAGACTTATTATTTTTAAGAAGAAATCGAACCTACAGGACCCTTTGTGAGTGCTGACCCGGGCATGCGGCTAAGCTCTCACGTATGCTGTGAAATCAATTGCTTCCTTGATCAAGACTTTTGCAAGGAAAAATAAATATACTGACTTACCATAAAGAATGGATTTTTGGGTATTAATGACCTAACTCTTCCAATGCAGGTCGTGAAAAGATAACCCCCCTCAAAACTGCAGAAACCCATCCAATATACTCAAATTAGATTTACCCTCTGATTCCATTTTTATTGTGGCGGTGCAGCTTTTGAAAAGTACCACCGTATCAAGTGTTTTGTCATTTCATGAACTGCACACAGTCATCACAGTTTTTGTTAGCTGGTACTTTTAAAAGCATGCCACATTTCAAATGTAATCCTTCGTTAGTGCTGAAGTAGTTTCCTGAGACTACAGCAGGACTACCAATGCTTTGTGACAGTGTGTCAGTGCTGTGTGACAGTGTGCCAGTGCTGTGTGACAGTGTGTCAGTGCTCTGTGACAGTGTGTCAGTGCTCTGTGACAGTGTGTCAGTGCTCTGTGACAGTGTGTCAGTGCTCTGTGACAGTGTATCAGTGCTCAGGGACAGTGTGTATGTGCTCAGGGACAGTGTGTATGTGCTGTGTGACAGTGAGTCAGTGCTGTGGGACAGTGTGTCTGTGCTGTGGGACAGTGTGTCCGTGCTGTGGGACAGTGTGTCCGTGCTCAGGGACAGTGTGTCAGTGCTCAGGGACAGTGTGTCAGTGCTCAGGGACAGTGTTCGTGCTGTGTGACAGTGTGCTGTGTGACAGTGTGTCAGTGCTCAGGGACAGTGTTCGTGCTGTGTGACAGTGTGCTGTGTGACAGTGTGTCAGTGCTCAGGGACAGTGTGTCAGTGCTCAGGGACAGTGTGTCAGTGCTCAGGGACAGTGAGTCAGTGCTGTGTGACAGTGTGTCAGTGCTGTGTGACAGTGAGTCAGTGCTGTGTGACAGTGTGTCCGTGCTGTGGGACAGTGTGTCCGTGCTGTGGGACAGTGTGTCCGTGCTGTGGGACAGTGTGTCCGTGCTCAGGGATAGTGTGTCAGTGCTCAGGGACAGTGTGTCCGTGCTGTGTGACAGTGTGTCAGTGCTCAGGGACAGTGTTCGTGCTGTGTGACAGTGTGTCAGTGCTCAGGGACAGTGTTCGTGCTGTGTGACAGTGTGCTGTGTGACAGTGTGTCAGTGCTCAGGGACAGTGTGTCAGTGCTCAGGGACAGTGAGTCAGTGCTGGGGGACAGTGTGTCCGTGCTGTGGGACAGTGTGTCCGTGCTGTGGGACAGTGTGTCCGTGCTGTGGGACAGTGTGTCCGTGCTCAGGGACAGTGTGTCAGTGCTCAGGGACAGTGTGTCAGTGCTCAGGGACAGTGTTCGTGCTGTGTGACAGTGTGCTGTGTGACAGTGTGTCAGTGCTCAGGGACAGTGTTCGTGCTGTGTGACAGTGTGCTGTGTGACAGTGTGTCAGTGCTCAGGGACAGTGTGTCAGTGCTCAGGGACAGTGTGTCAGTGCTCAGGGACAGCGTCAGTGTTGTGTGACTGTGTCAGTGCTCAGGGACAGCGTCAGTGCTGTGTGACTGTGTCAGTGCTCAGGGACAGCGTCAGTGCTGTGTGACTGTGTGTCAGTGCTGTGTGACTGTGTCAGTGCTCAGGGATAGTGTCAGTGCTGTGCAACTGTGTGTCAGTGCTGTGTGACAGTGTGTATGTGCTCAGAGACAGCGTCAGTGCTGTGTGACAGTGCTCAGGGATAGTGTCAGTGCTGTGTGACAGTGTGTCAGTGCTGTGTGACTGTGTCAGTGCTGTGTGACAGTGTGTCAGTGCTCAGGGATAGTGTCAGTGCTGTGTGACAGTGTGTCAGTGCTCAGGGATAGCGTCAGTGCTGTGTGACAGTGTGTCAGTGCTCAGGGACAGCGTCAGTGCTGTGTGACAGTGTGTCAGTGCTCAGGGACAGCGTCAGTGCTGTGTGACAGTGTGTCAGTGCTCAGGGACAGTGTGTCAGTGCTGTGTGACTGTGTGTATGTGCTCAGGGACAGTGTCAGTGCTGTGCGACTGTGTGTCAGTGCTCAGGGACAGCGTCAGTGCGAGCCAGGTGAAAGGGGAAGCTTACAAGGAGACAGGTCTCAGCACCTGGCCCGTCGAAGGCGTTGGTCACCCCATCGCTGTGCTCCCCCTCGTAGAACGCTAGCCTGATGTCTGCCGGCCCCTCCATCACCTCCCAGAATGCCAGCGCGGACACGTTGCTCCACAGCTCAAAGGCAGCCCTCACCGCGAGCCTCACCTGCAGCAGGGACAGCGAGCGCGGCCCGTTCACAATGCGGTAGGTCAAGTGACGCTTGTACCACTTCTCTCCTGGGCAACAACAAGAAGTTGCATTGAATTAGTCGCTTTATCACATCTCAAGGTATTTTACATTGGAAACAAACACAACTGATACCCTGTGAACTGAAAAGAACATTGTATTTTGTGTTCACTTCTCTCCTTGGTTCATGGTGTTCTTTATTTTTAGCACTTAAGATGACTGATTTACAGTACGTGGATTAACTTTCTCAAGATACATGTAATTCCCCACACAGCTCTGGAGAGCTGAAGGTTCAGCGGGCGTCCTCCGATGCCACAACCAAGCCAGATTCCTCTTTCACACCCAGGAACTCGAGAGCGGATGTCAGCGAGCTACTGGCCACTGGAGGACAAAGGCCAGCCTTGCAGGTGTTTGCTCTGAGCTCACTAGGTGTCTGGCCGGTAGGGTCTGCTGTGGAGCAATGAGGAGAAACAGTCCCTGCCGCGGGAATGCCAGAGCTGGAATGCGAACCCACACCTCCCCTGACTGTGTGACTCACCCTGCACACCACGCCTCCATGCCTTTACCAGGGGAGACCCTCGAGGACCCCTGCACTCCCCTGACGGTGTGACTCACCCTGCACACCACACAGCCATGCCTTTACCAGATGAAACCCTCGAGGACCCCTAAGCTCCCCTGACTGTGTGACTCACCCTGCACACCACACCTCCATGCCTTTACCAGGGGAGACCCTCGAGGACCCCTGCGCTCTCCTGACTGTGTGACTCACCCTGCACACCACACGGCCGTGTGTTTACCTGGAGAGCCACCTGAGGACCCCATACCCTGTACTTATGTTGTACAATGATAATACCAAGTTTCATTACAATTCTATTAGTGAATTGCTCAGATTCATCCATTAAAACAGATCATCTACAGCTATGGCCAAAAGTTTTGCATCACCTAGAATTTTAGGATTGAGACATAATAAAAAATAAAACTATATGAACATAATTTAGATCTTTTATTTAACATCATGTAATTAAAGAAATTTCAGAATTATATTGCAAAAGTCTACCAGAAGCCACAATAGTAGTACAGTGTTTCATGTTAGATTTTGAAATGTCACATTTCTTCCATTTTTGTCAGTTTTTCGTTAAGTATATGGAAAACTGCAAAGCGGTGTGTAATTTAATGTTAATGGCACATTATTCAGAAGGTTTCATTCGACTTTATGAAGCAAAATGAGTTCATTCTATAGCGTGATGCAAAACCTTTGTCCAGAGCTGCATATTAACTGAACAGACCCTGTATCTGGTGTGCCTGGGTTTGCGCAGAGTTCACGTCCCAGGGCAGATTTAAACAAACCAGGAACATTTTTGTGTCATCGGAAATATTTGCATTCATGCACACAAGATAAAGCGTCTGACGATTAGCAGGGAGCTGGGAAAGGAAGCACTGTCCAGCGGCGTGCCCTCCAGCTGGGAATCTCATGTAAAAGGAATGAGAGGCAAGTAACCCAGGGGTAGCACAGAGACCGACATCTTTAATCTCGCAAACACATTCCAATGAAACAAGCAGACTTGCTTTAGTACTGATACACATTAGCTATTACAGCGTTCATGAAGAACCCTAAATAACCCTGTTCAATTAGAACAACACTCAAGACTACCCCACGGAGGCAGTAAGACATTTTTAAACGGTTTAATGGCTTGTTGTAAAGCGATGGGATTGCTTAGCAGTTGTATATTACAACCTGAAAACCCATGTCCATGTGGACACGGCTAACAAGAATCTGAACGACTCCTGAAGTTTTAAACCGTGTTTGTCTCTGTATCTGTGTGTTCCTGTGTGTGTGTGTGTGTGTGTGTGTTTCCAGTTGAACTAGTTCGAATTGCTTCCATAAGGAAATCCCCAAATGATTTTTGTAACAATTCTATTGCCTCCACTTTCCCGAGGGACCAGGGTAATCTACAGCTCTCAATCTCTCAGCATTCCCAAATAAACTCACAGAGAAAAGGCATTAAAACATATCCTGCAGCAGGACGGTCCAGGGATCCACAGAACGAGCTGGCAGCTGTGTCTAAGACACTGAGCCTTCATCAGTCACAATCCCTGTCACCCCACTACTTCACTAAGTGTTACTACAAATATACTAAAGGCACAATAAAAACTGCAAACAGACAGCTAACAAACTGGCCGCAGCAATACAGCAGGAGGGAATCTGGCTGATAAAGCTGAACCAGATGCAGCTCCAGATGTTTAATAATGTCTGCGGCCTCACTTGGATGATTTATTGGTGGGACATCCCACACAAGCTCACAAGTTGCATCATCAGTTTTTTTACACAACACAGAGATAAATAAAATATGTAGCTCATATATTGTGCTCCAGTGGAAATGTGGATCTTCATTTTGATTGTGTAAAAAGGCAGATTCAATAAAACGCATTGGTTTCAAGCAAAGGGAATGGCATGTTTGATTACAATCAGCACTGCCTCAAGTAGGAGCATACCTATTGAGCTCATTTAAGTGAAAAGAAATGGGAAGTTGCTTGCTGGTTTTAGTGGGGGATAATGCATACCAACCGGAAGGCAGACAACTCTATTTTAGCCGGATTGTGATCATTGCAGGTATTATAACACAAGCACACACACTTACAGTACAGAGGGGCCTCTCATAAGTTCACAGTCCCTGAAAAGTTATAACAAGTTTATCAGATTATCGCCAAATGCAATCCTAGGAGTGTGTGATAAAATTTTGGTGAAGTTTGATGCTAAACGTGACAGACAAATAGACACGATCAGCAAAAAAGGTCCAGGTTTTTTGAATAAGGACCCTAAACAAACAAAAAAAAAACAATGCTGGTTATTTTTGATATTCCAGCTGAGGAAATGCTCCCAGCTACATTGTACCAAGTGTGTGGGTTTTTAGAAGAAACTTTCCCAACCCTTTTTAAAACAGCAGCAAAACAAAGGCTCAAAAAATGCTGACAAATGATGTCTGGAAGTATTGGAAAGGAAAAAGAAGGAAACAGATGTCACAAATCCGAAAGCACTATTATTTGTGGCTTGCCCAAACGCCTATTGGCAGACTCTGTATTTATTCAAGGGCGTTGTTCTTTTCAAGCTCTGTCAAACAGTGCAAAATAGTTATGAGAGAAAACACAGCACACCGGTATTTAATCACGCAGCACCGTGGAGAGGTCTTGAAAGCCAAACCAAATAAAATTGCATGTTTCTCAACCATTAATCTCGTGCTCCGCTCCTGGTGCGGTGATAGCTGGTACAGTGTGTTGTTTCTAGCGCTAATCATGTAATAAGATCCTCATTCCTACAGTGTTCACTGGAGAGGAATGGGAGCAGTGCCTTGATCCGCAAGTTTATCCGATATATCAGGAATGTTAATGGCTTCAGGAAAGCACTCTTACCTCCCATACAGCAATACAAGGTTCATGCCACAGACAATATTAAAATCTATTTAGGTCTGCCATTAGTTTGCTCAATAATTACAATTCTTTGTTAGAAGTACAAAAATAATGACATCAATTGCACTCAAATTACAGCCTGTTCAAAAATGTGTCTATGCATTACAATCCAACATTTTTATATATGCTTGCTTTGGTTGATTATATATGTTTAGAAGAATGTTCATAGCCACTGTAAGAATTGTATTAACTGCAGGTCCTAATTCTAGAAACTTCAATTAAATCTCTGTGTGTATAATTGTACCATGTTAAGTTTCCCATCTATATCTGTTTTATAATGCATAAAAGTTTTTTTTTCAAAGTTTAGGCTAGACAACTTCTCAGACTCTATAGAGTTCACACAACCAGGTTTAAAATGTCTTTGTGACCAAAGGGGATCTATATAGATCCCAAAGTTAAGAATATTTCATTGAAATGCATTGGGAATAAGCTTTTATGCGGGAGACTTAGTTCTGAAAACAGGATTTCACAGTCAAAAAAAGACCAGAATAAAAGGTCCAACCATATACAGATGTGATATCTATAAAAGGGGCCAAGTTATATATAAAAAAAAGAGTCAGTAAAGAAATGATCAGAGTTTAACTAAACTCAATTGTGGTAAACTTGGCCCCCATTTTTACAGCATATTAAACTAGTATAACATTTCTCCTTGTAGATCTACAGATAGTAGAATATTATTTTGCATGTGTTTGGTGCTGAAACTACTAGGATAGCTGTGGCAGTTCCTTATATTCCCCATGAAGGCTGGTCCTGTAAAGGTAGTCAGTAATCTGTGTGTAATATGGACCCTGCCCTGTTACTGACAGCATTACCATGAGCCCTCTGTGCGCTCCGAACACCCCCGCCCTGCACTGCAGGCTTTTCATGACATCATGAGAAGAATCACACAATCCTGGAGGGGCTGTGGTGGAATGGCAATTCTTTGAATTCCTCGCCTATTCAACAGACTTCATTGTCATTCCCTGCTTTGTCTGGGATAGAAAGACTGTCAAAGGAAGCCATCTGGAGGGAATAAAACATCATGTCCCAAAACAAGAAAAAATACGTTCCTTCAGCGTATAGAACCCACTGCATGTGTAGGCGCTCCAGATCTTTACCTTATCATAGCGGGGGGTTCTCTTAGATTATATTAACAATTGGATGTTATGTGTGTAAAATGCTTTAGCAAAGGCTTGAATAGAATAGTGCTATTTCTACCAGAGTGTGGACAGTCACTATCTGCAGGCAGGCGTTCCACGTGTGGCATCACAAGGACTCACCTTCACAGGGTGGAGGATACACTTTAATTCTCAATAAACTGTCAACCTAATACAATGTAGACTAAATGCTAACATCTGCTATTGTATATAGGATTAAAAAGACCAAAAGGAGGGGTGCTGCAAATAAGCTTTCTCATCACACCCTGCATCACCGATGATGGTGAGCTGAAGCCTTCAAATAAACACATGCAACACGCATCTGATTTCTGGAGCATGTAATTCGATTTCCTATAATAACTCACCTGTGCTTTTATAACAGTGCACAGGCAGCGTGCGCACGCGTGATCATTCCTACTTCAAGTTGTGTTATTATAACAGCCTGACATGACAGGGTTTGTTTGGGCTTCAGATGTTGCCTGGAAAAGTAAAAACGTACAGCTGAGGGACTGGGAGCTAGGCTGTGTGGCTTACTGGTTAGAGCTGAGGGACTGGGAGCTAGGCAGTGTGGCTTACTGGTTAGAGCTGAGGGACTGGGAGGTGGGCAGTGTGGCTTAGGTGTTAGAACTGAGGAACTGGGAGGTAGGCAGTGTAGCTTAGTGGTTAGAGCTAAGGGACTGGGAGGTGAGCAGTGTGGCTTAGTGGTTAGAGCTAAGGGACTGGGAGGTAGGCAGTGTGGCTTAGTGGTTAGAGCTAAGGGACTGGGAGGTGAGCAGTGTGACTTAGTGGTTAGAGCTGAGGGACTGGGAGGTGAGCAGTGTGGCCTATTGAATACAAAAAACACATAGACTTGGACAGGAAATCAATAATCTGTAGTAACTGTGTAAGACATAGGTATTTATGTTTCTGTACATTTATAAAGCAAACCCTAGCCAGCTGAGCAGGGTTTCACCTGTTCCGATGGTCAATCTGAATGTCAGCCAGTGTGTGTTGCTGTAGCTGCTGCAGCAGAGCAGAAAGCCTCAGATTTCTCCTCACTCCTCACTGAAGATCCACCTGGCCAGCCTCCATCTACCGGAGCCCACAGGCTGTTTGCTCCTCCTTTCATGAATTCCTGTTCGCAGATCACAACAAGCTACATGGACAGGCTGGACAGCACGTGACAAGCAGGAGGAGGGGTGTCCTGCACAGAAGATGACTGCTGGAATCCTAATGCATGAGCCAATCACATGTGGAACTCACACAGCTGGGCTGCTAGAACAGCAGCTTTAAGGAAGGTGTATTGAATTTCCAAGTACAACTGCTCGGAGAGTTTCCTCTGCTCCCCTCACACAGCAGCTGGCATAGTTTCATGAGTATCTCATTGTATTAAAGTCTACTCTAGTTTTACATGCATCTAGAGAGCCGCTTGTTGGACTGTGATGGATCCTGTGAAAGGCATTCGTTGCTTGTGCATTCCTACATGGATGTAGGTCTACCTTCCAGTTGGTTGCTCTGTTTTTGAATTTGCAGCCTTGGCAATTTCTGTGCATTATTCATAAAAAAAACAGAACAAGTTTTTGTGGCTTGTTATTATATTTGTTATTATCATTTAAATTTAGACGCCATAGTATAGCGCATAATTTGTAATTCTGTGTATTCATGCCTGTGTGTATTTCGAGGAGGACTCTCCAGGAATCTGGCTCTCAGGACTCAAAGCCAGGTAAAGGCAGAACTCAATGTTGGAACAGAACTCAGAACCACTCAGAATGAAGCAGCAGCAACATTGTGGCTTGAGAGCCCGTCCCATCCCCTGAACCCTCTCTGTGTAAAGAAGTGCCTCCTACCAGTCCTGGATGGACAGTGTGTCAGTGTTTAGGGGTCTGTGCTCACCTTGCTGGCTGTATCTCTTTGATCTCCTCTTTGCTCCGTTCCCAGAGAAGATGGCGCTGACTCGTTCCTCCCAGGCCGCGTGGCTCTCACCATCGGTCACTCCACATCTAGGCTGAGACATGAGCTGCAGCGTGGCATCGTCCACTAACCCACTGACCGGCAGCCGAGAGAGCCACTGGAACTCCCTGGAGACACACAGAGAGAGGTTAGCTTTGACACATCAGCACTACCATGCAGATCTACAGTGATGCCCATCGCAGCTCCTTTAAGAGCAGCCTGAAATACCCTAGTTATCTTCTTCTTCTTTAGATTTACTTTGTATATGATTTCCTGCTTCAGTCATCACATGCTGGGGACTTTTTGAAAGCTCAGAAATGTAAAGCACCCCTTTGTCCTCAATAGAGCCCTCAGAATCCTGCCTTCTCTCTAAGTATATCTGGCACACCAGAGTGTAACCATGAACCTGTCCCCCCTGCAACACTGCTCCCAGTGGATGTAAGAAATGCCCAGTTTGTTTGATGTGGTACTTCTTACTGATGTATTTCTCACATCCACTGAGGGGAAAGTGTTGCAGGGGGACAGGCTAATGGTTGCACTCAGTGCTTTACTTGGAGATGTGCTGGAGAGCTCTACAGAGGCCACAGCGGTGCTTTTAACTTCTGAGTCTAGGTTCAAACAATGATAAGGCCTAAAATTGTTTTTCAGCTGCAAAACAAGTGCATCACCTGCCCAAAAACAACAGACAGCACGCCTCGTTGACAGTCCAGTTTGTTTGCATTGCAATGGGCATGCTCCTGGTATACATGCAGCAGCAGAGGGCTATAATTTGTACAATGAACACAAGACACAATATTTTCAACCTCGCCTTATGAGGCAACAGGCTTCTTAAATATGTGAAAATGATTCTGGAACCTGTACAGGGCAGCAAGACCCCCATATATAGAAAATCTCCACACGTCAGCAGAGCTTATTACTGTGTACAATTATTCCAATCCCTGTGCCTTTCACTTCCCATATAAGGGAAGGCATCGGGCTGTGCTGGGCTGTGTGCTTGTGATTGTAATCTACAGTCATGCAGTGTGCCGGAGCCCCTCTCGGACACAGCTTGCACTGCTGTGTGAATAGAATGAGCGGGTCTAATAGGATACAGTTAGAGAGATCGCTTTGAGAATAATACAGAGTGGATTGCATCGCTGCATGGGGGTCTGGAGCACGTGGAGCAGCGCGCACGTGCACAGCAACAGCTTGGTTGACTTTACTGAAAAATGTGTCATCCTCTAGTAATTGAGTGCACTGTGTTTTATCACTGGGGTGGAAAGGGTGATGTTCTTGCTCCACAGCCCAGACTATCTCCCGTTAGGACTTCATTCAAGACGGATTGAGATAAGGGGTGATATATTGAGCCATTGAAACTGATCTGTAGGGAAGAGTAGCAAAGGGCACCCCCATTGCAAAAAGCTTGTACATTTTAGGACAAGTGATCCAGAAGGAGGTCCCCCATATAAAAGATAACTTCCCCTGCTTTTCCAATGGTTATACTACCCATGTACCATCGTTTACCCTGGTTTGCCATGTTTTAATATGCTTTACTTTACCTCTCTGGGCTTAATAATACCTGTGCTTTATCATGCTTTCCCTTTGCTTTGTTACACTTGCAATGTGAAACTTTTATAAAGGCATAGCAAATACTATAATCAAAACTTTACTTCACTAAATGTGTTATTGTTAATGGACAAAATATGTATTGTCATTGAAAGTGAAGTATTTCATTAACTGTTAGCAGCAGAATGGTTGAATGGGTCTCTAAAGCACATGGTGTGAGCACCCTGTATTCTGAGCTGCCTCTCAGTGTTTGATTGACTGGGTCTCTAAAGCACATGGTGTGAGCGCTGTGTATTCTGAGCTGCCTCTCAGTGTTTGATTGACTGGGTCTCTAAAGCACATGGTGTGAGCGCTGTGTATTCTGAGCTGCCTCTCAGTGTTTGATTGACTGGGTCTCTAAAGCACATGGTGTGAGCGCCGTGTATTCTGAGCTGCCTCTCAGTGTTGTTCTCAAGCATTAAGACATGTACCTGACTGCCTTGTTCACCTCAGCCAGCTCGTGTCCATGGTTACCAGTGTACCCCAGATAGCCATATTTCTCCAGAAAACCCTGAAAGAGAAAGGAATGTAAACTCCAGTTTCTCAAAGTGTTTCAAGAGTACACTAATACTTTTTTTTTTTTAATTACACAATATGCCACAACAAAGCCGACCTTTAATTATTTATTTTCTTTGGATACATTTTACCCCAAAACTGCTTCCCCTCACCGCACTATAGCGACCCCTACTGGCCAGGCGCCCGGTGAGCTCAAGCACCTGCAGTGCTGGGTTTGTCCTCCAGGGGGCAGTAGCTGTAAACCACAGCTTTCAAAAACATTTCACTAAGTCGCATAAACATAATATTCTGAATATAGTACATGGTTCCTCTCCTCATTCAAAACACCCCATTTCCTGACCCCATGTAGTGAATGTTGTGACGGAAGGATATATGGGCGCCACCAAATTGAAAATGAAATGTGAAAAACAAAAAGATCAACAGCAAACTAACAAGGTACTGGATTGAATAGGAACTCTCTGGTTAATACGCATTTCAGTTAGCTTGCTATATATATATGTAG
>CM060272.1:19223721-19241122 GCA_030684275.1 Acipenser oxyrinchus oxyrinchus
GCTACAGCTCTGAATCTGCAAGAGGAACAGCACAGGGTAGTGGAGACACAGCTGCTACAGCTCTGAATCTGCAAGAGGAACAGCACAGGGTAGTGGAGACACAGCTGCTACAGCTCTGAATCTGCAAGAGGAACAGCACAGGGTAGTGGAGACACAGCTGCTACAGCTCTGAATCTGCAAGAGGAACAGCACAGGGTAGTGGAGACACAGCTGCTACAGCTCTGAATCTGCAAGAGGAACAGCACAGGGTAGTGGAGACACAGCTGCTACAGCTCTGAATCTGCAAGAGGAACAGCACAGGGTAGTGGAGACACAGCTGCTACAGCTCTGAATCTGCAAGAGGAACAGCACAGGGTAGTGGAGACACAGCTGCTACAGCTCTGAATCTGCAAGAGGAACAGCACAGGGTAGTGGAGACACAGCTGCTACAGCTCTGAATCTGCAAGAGGAACAGCACAGGGTAGTGGAGACACAGCTGCTACAGCAGGATGCATTATAGGGAAGGCTGGATTTTTTTTCACCGTAAGCAATTGGCTTATTTCACGGTCTAAAAATAGTATTCCATAGATATTTCACAATTAAACATAATATTTATTAAAGCAGAAAAAATGCATTCAAATTCCAAATTGATAATTTTCTCTTAAGTTATTAAACAACAAATGTAACTAAATATGTAAATGCTTACCTGAAAAACAGTAAATGCTAAATAGCAGAATATTTTGTTTTTGTGTCCACCTTTTAAAGACATTCTGTTTTCACCATCAGTGAATTACCAAACAAAATAAAAAGGCAAATGTTTTCTGTATTTATTTTAAGTGATACAAATATGTAAATTTACACTATTCTTTGGGAAATGGAAATTTCACAGAATACTACATATAACACGTCAATGGGTGATAACTGAAAAAATACAGCCTTACTTAAAGAACTTGAGGGAGGCTAGGGGCTGCTGGATAACTCACAAGCCCTTAAAGTGATTGAAGCTATTTTCCCATGGTAAAAGCATAGCACAGTGTAATAATGCACAGTGAAAGCATGGTAAAGCATAGGTAAGCACTGTAAATCCCAGAGAGGCATGATAAAGCATATTAAACAGTATTCTAGCTGTGATGACTGGGTTAGTGTGAGTCAGTATTCTAGCTGTGATGACTGGGTTAGTGTGAGTCAGTATTCTAGCTGTGATAATTAGGTTATTGTGAGTCAGTATTCTAGCTGTGATGACTAGGTTAGTGTGAGTCAGTATTCTAGCTGTGATTATTAGGTTAGTGTGAGTCAGTATTCTAGCTGTGATGACTGGGTTAGTGTGAGTCAGTATTCTAGCTGTGATGACTAGGTTAGTGTGAGTCAGTATTCTAGCTGTGATGACTGGGTTAGTGTGAGTCAGTATTCTAGCCGTGATGACTGGGTTAGTGTGAGTCAGTATTCTAGCTGTGATGACTGGGTTAGTGTGAGTCAGTATTGTAGCTGTGATGACTGGGTTAGTGTGAGTCAGTATTCTAGCTGTGATAATTAGGTTATTGTGAGTCAGTATTCTAGCTGTGATGACTAGGTTAGTGTGAGTCAGTATTCTAGCTGTGATTATTAGGTTAGTGTGAGTCAGTATTCTAGCTGTGATGACTGGGTTAGTGTGAGTCAGTATTCTAGCTGTGATGACTGGGTTAGTGTGAGTCAGTATTCTAGCTGTGATGACTGGGTTAGTGTGAGTCAGTATTGTAGCTGTGATGACTGGGTTAGTGTGAGTCAGTATTCTAGCTGTGATGACTGGGTTAGTGTGAGTCAGTATTCTAGCTGTGATGACTGGGTTAGTGTGAGTCAGTATTGTAGCTGTGATGACTGGGTTAGTGTGAGTCAGTATTCTAGCTGTGATGACTGGGTTAGTGTGAGTCAGTATTGTAGCTGTGATGACTGGGTTAGTGTGAGTCAGTATTGTAGCTGTGATGACTGGGTTAGTGTGAGTCAGTATTCTAGCTGTGATGACTGGGTTAGTGTGAGTCAGTATTCTAGCTGTGATGACTGGGTTAGTGTGAGTCAGTATTCTAGCTGTGATGACTGGGTTAGTGTGAGTCAGTATTGTAGCTGTGATGACTGGGTTAGTGTGAGTCAGTATTCTAGCTGTGATGACTAGGTTAGTGTGAGTCAGGATTCTAGCTGTGATGACTAGGTTACACCCCAGCTACAGAAACTGTCCGCCACTTTTGAAACCTAAGTTTGCCACTGGTCTTATAGACCCTAAACATGTCCCAGAGTGATCTGTACATTCCAGGTTACCTTGTTCATGGCTCTGGAATGAATCTTTATCTTTCTCTAGCTTCACCACTTCCAGGTATTTGTCCCTAAACAAAGAGATAGAAATATATGTCAGTAACATTGCTCTCCGTCCCACGGCTGTGAATTCAGAACAGAGCTACGATGACCAGGGCGTACAGCACAGAAACACAATGTACACACTAGTATAGAGCAAGGGCAATGGATATTTAAGAGCTAGATTACATTAGATAAGTTGTGAAAAGGTAAATATGGCAGACGGACGGATGCACAGACATCTCTGTATATCCTCACAATCTGACACTCCCAATGCAAATGAATGTTAACACCAAGCTTCATCCCAACCTGTAGTGTACAGATACTTTTTCATTAAGAGCTGATCGAATGTTAACAATGGTGTGTCGGCTGGAAGCGTGACATATTTGCACCATAAGCAGGACATTACAAAAGGTTATAAAACAGCGCTGGATTTTCTCTCCTGTTCTGTGTTACCTCATTGCCTCCCTGACTCCCAGCAGGTGTCTGAAAATCAACTGGGACTCCAGATCCGGATCCAGGGGGTCATTCCACTCCTGCAGGGTCACTCCGTGTCGGGTTTTATCACAACCTGCAGCTGAGAGACACAGGCTTACAGTAAGGGAATGGGCTCCCCTCACACAGATATTCAACTCACAGTGGTGACCGCTGGGCTTCAGTCCCCACTGCTGGAACCCTCCAGAACATCCAGCAACCGCTGTGTCGCTGGTGACCAGTAAGAACTCAAACACATACTTACTGTTACTGACCCGATACCCAGCTGGCATATAAAAGGGCACACACACACACACATGCATCATTCTTAGAATGGAGTACTTCAGGAAATGTGTAAGTGGATGACAGCAAGTGTGGCTGTGTTATACCTTGGGTGAGTAAATATGCACAGCGGTGGGTAAAGTTAAGA
The DNA here is from genome assembly GCA_030684275.1 of Acipenser oxyrinchus oxyrinchus. Taxonomy (NCBI): domain Eukaryota; kingdom Metazoa; phylum Chordata; class Actinopteri; order Acipenseriformes; family Acipenseridae; genus Acipenser; species Acipenser oxyrinchus. The sequence continues at coordinate 19,226,927 of CM060272.1, forward strand.
GATGTCGTTTATTTGTTTATTTGCAGGGTCCAGCTTCAGAGCACACTTTTCATTTGAAACTTCCGAAAGTTAAACAGAGATTCATTCAGGTTGCTCACGAATCGCTAAGCACAGCAGCAGGTAGAGATCAGCCTGTATTCAGTCATTTTGGTTTTCATTACTTTTCAGTTCTTTTCTTAGACGATAATGGCGTCTCTGCTTCCATTTGCTTCTCCTAAAACTAGAGCTCTCTCTCTCTGCTTTCGTGCTTACTGGGAGTGATCTGCCCCTAGTGTTCAGAGTTAGAAAAGGTCAAGCCTTAATGCTAAGAAAATCCTAATAAATGATAACCCATTTAACCTGAGCTCCAAGTAATACGAGTGTGTGTCTACATTCTGTTAAACATGACTTTCCCTATTCAATTCCTGCACCTGCAGCTCAAAACTACCTAGAGGGAATGCACACAGCCTGGAAGCCCTGGTCTCTGATGCAGGTGAGTGCACGGGAGGACTGTGGATGAGTGCAGTAAAGGTGCAGCCTAGGACCTGTATTTTAGGGTAAAACTGAACCAGTCGGGGTAGAGCAGACTTGCAGAGTGAAAATGCATTGGTGATCATGTGAAAGAAAACGTGTTGGTAATGTTAAACCAGTCTGCTGCTGTAGTAGAGTTACTGAGGCAACTCCCTTGGCCTTAGGCTCAGAATGATTGAATGATAAGGCATGTGCAGTAATGCATAGGGAAGGAGAAGTGTGGTAAACACTTAACAACAGTAACCTTGTAAAAGAGAGTAGTTTGTGGTTGGTTGCACCTGCATGGAGTAACAGCTAAAAACACATCATAATTAATAACATAACAGCAACAAACTGTAGTTGTGTAAGCTCTGAGCCTACTAAATACCAGGCATAGAGGCTGACACAGACTGAGAAGCTCTGAGGCTCTCTCCCAGGGAAGGTAAGTAGATCAATTGCTCATCTCTGTTAATGCTAGTGGCATGTTATTGTAGTACAGTAATGTAATTAGAATGTAATGTTTGGTATTTGGAAGTAATAAATGGTTAGCATTGTTAAGATTTGAAGCATGGTCTCATCCTTATAGCGTAACCAAGAAGTTAATTCGTGCTTACCTTCATTTTAAACCTTACAGACTAATTCACTAGTGAAATGAGTTTGGTGGTCTTAGCTTATGCCTCAGTGACAGGCAGGCAGACAGGCAGGAGGCAGGCAGACAGGCAGACAGGCAGGCAGACAGGCAGGCAGGCAGACAGGCAGACAGGCAGGCAGACAGGCAGACAGGCAGGCAGACAGGCAGACAGGCAGGCAGGCAGGCAGACAGGCAGACAGGCAGACAGGGGTGTTCCGGTCATGATTGAGTTGTGCAGTACCTGTTTTCTCCTTCTGGTGGCAGCAGCTCCACTTGTCTCCTTTGAAGACGCCCGGGTGATATGAATTGAGGGTCTCTGTGTTGTGGATGCAGGACTTGCGCAAAGCAGAGAGCCACTGGTTCAGCTCATTCACACTCTGACACCATGAAACAAACAATAAAGACATTTTAACCAGTACTGGGTGCCACAGCCTCAGTGACTGATGCAACCTGGCTTGTATTGGTGTGGAATAGCACGTAGAATTAATATTTATACATTATGAAACATGCAGAGCCTTGACAACACCATTATCATATTCATTCCCAGAACATCATTGATAAATGACTGTATCAAAAAGCTCTCATGTCAAGGAAACTAATGCATAAATTACATCTAAGATAAATAACACCCGCTCTACTGCACAGAAAACTGTTCCTCTCTTTTTAGAAGGATGGGGTGCTGGGTTTATTTTGTTGAGAGATCTATTTACTGTAATATGGTACTTAAATTAAACATTTTTTTCAGCTTATTCAAAATGAAAGAATATTAGTTAAACATTTTGAAAGACTTTCTTCGAATGTGAAAATGGAACCGAGTGGGTGTGGGGACTTCACTGACCTTGGTTGGAACACCGAAGCTTGCAAAAACAGGGTTTAGTTTTACACACACGTTTAGGTAAGATATATAAGACAGGCACCCGAATCCTCTCCTGATGACAGACCTGAGCTTTCTCCCAGAATATGAGGTAACTGATCATGATCTGATTTCTGTTTAAAACTTGGTGCTACATTGTTGTGTCTAACTTTTGAACACTGGAATTAATACATGGAAACTTGGTGTTGTGTGCATTCATTTGCAGACCTCAAGTTAATTTCCTCACAACGGCTTAAAGTACATAGAGATAACAATATAATTCCAGTGAACTATGTATTGCCATCATTTCACAGGTCCCACATATTCCTTACTGAAACACGCACACATTATCATGGTAAAGACAAACTCAGTGTTTAATGGTAATTTATTTGAAGCTGATAGTGAAGAAAATGTATTGCTCGCTCCTTGCAGATACTTCAAAAGAACTTTAAAAATACCATCAAAAACCACGTTTAAAATAATGTGCTTTTTTCACGTAGGAAAACGAAGCTCTACAAGGGGATGGTTTTACATGTTAGATGAGATTTAGGGGATTGTCGCCAGCCCTCCTCACCTTGCACTGTAGGTAGAGGATTTCAATCTGCTCCATCTCCTCGCTCCAAATGATCTGCATGACATGGGAGCTGCCAAAGCTCTTCTCCTCCACCTTCTCCACAGCCCGGACCTTCTGCAGAGAGACGAACGAGCTCTTCTGCAGGCAGACAGACACACAGACGCACTGAGTTACACACTGGCTCACAGCGCAGACAGACACACAGACGCACTGAGTTACACCCTGGCTCACAGCAGACAGACACACAGACACACTGAGTTACACACTGGCTCACAGCGCAGACAGACACACAGACACACTGAGTTACATACTTGCTCTCAGCGCAGACAGACACACAGACACACTGAGTTACACACTTGCTCTCAGCGCAGACAGACACACACTTACACCCTGGCTCACAGTGCAGACAGACACACAGAGTCACACTGAGTTACACACTGGCTCACAGCGCAGACAGACACACAGACACACACTGGCTCACAGTGCAGACAGACACACAGAGTCACACTGAGTTACACACTGGCTCACAGCGCAGACAGACACACAGACACACACTGGCTCACAGTGCAGACAGACTCATAGACACACTGAGTTACACCCTGGCTCTCAGCGCAGACAGACACACAGACACACCCTCGCCACAGCGCAGACAGACACACAGAGTCACACTGAGTTACACCCTGGCTCTCAGCGCAGACAGACACACAGACACACCCTCGCTCACAGCGCAGACAGACACACACTCACACCCTGGCTCAGTGCAGACAGACACACAGAGTCACACAGTGACTCACAGCTGCTAGCATTGAAAACTGGCCAAAAAGTTAAATGGAAACTAACAACCCCTAATATGGCCTCCACTACTGTCACAGGCAAAGGTATTGACACCCTTCACTTAATATAAGATAATTCAAGAAAACATGTTAAATACAAGCATTTAATGAACATTCACAACTAATTAATATGGAAAAGACCAAAATACACAATTTCTGGTCATTTAACAAACAATCTTTATGACAAAAACCAAAAGCACTTAAGCAATTTCAATATGTGTTCATGACAAAAGTATTGGCACCTTTACATTAAAAGTCAGCAAAAAAGTAATAACTAATTTTAAAAAAATTGATTGAAAACCATTACACAGTAATTAAACTGCATGATCAATAGCCAGAAAAAAAGTGGTAATTATTTCCAACATCTATTGATTTATTGAGACTAAAACAGAACTGTTCCCCAAAAATGGTGGACAGTATGTTTGGATTAATAGAAGGTTTAATAAATCCAGACTGTCTATAAGCCCGGTCTGGCCTCACCTTGGAGTTGGGGGTCTTGGCGTAGGACAGGATGTTGCTGCGCAGGGTGACGTGGTATTTCTTGAAGGGGGATGCCATGAGCATGCACTTGTCTCTGGTCTTGTGAAGGAAGAGGAACCCCTCTTTGAGTGTGCCAGCTGGCTGCAGACTGAGCCTCTCCTCACCCAGCTCTGAAACGGAGAAGCCCATTACAGTATGTGATGGGTCCGGGAGTCACCTGACTGAAATTCGACCTCCCGACACTAGAGGGAGCTGAACTAGCTGGGTGGGTACTGTGATTCCATCACACTTTAGTGTCCGCCCTCTTAGTAAGGAAAGGCAGCATGAGTGATCAGAGCACTATAACTTCAATGAGCCACTATTTCAGGCGATGCTAGTGTAACAGGCAGTGTTGTGTGATGCACTGCCAATACGAATTCTGTCCTGTCCCTGCCCCTGTCCCGTCGGTGAGATGAGACGAGGGTAAGAGCTCTAAAACCACGCATGCAGATGAGCCCGGCTCTTTGCATTGTGGTTAAGACGCCGCTTGTGGTGCAGGGTTTCCGGTTCGCGCCCAACCTCTGTCCTGTTACACTAGGCTGATTGCAGGGTGGAGCTCTGGGTACTAAAAGGAGCATGTTGCCTCATAAACTAGGGGAGACCCAGGAGGCTGAAGAAATACAGCAGTAAAGGTGGTGGGATAGGTGAGGATTGTGTGCTAGTGCTAGTGTCACTACAGGTCACTAAAGACTTCCGTGTAGAAACCAGAGGAGCACAGGATTCAGAGCTGCAGGTCCGCAAAAACACCTGGCAGCTAGGACTCTGCTTAAGACAGCTATTAAACAGCCTCTTGTATTCAGCCCTCTGCCTTGTAAATTCAAATGTAAAATAAAATATGAAATTAGCTTTTATACTTTAAAAAATCTTTGTTTAACTCTTTCAACTCTGCAGACCTGTATACAGGTCATGGAAAGAGAACTCCACTCAACACTGCAGAGCTCTAGTAGTATAGGAAAGAGAACTCCACTCAACACTGCAGAGCTCTAGTAGTATAGGAAAGAGAACTCCACTCAACACTGCAGAGCTCTAGTAGTATAGGAAAGAGAACTCCACTCAACACTGCAGAGCTCTAGTAGTATAGGAAAGAGAACTCCACTCAACACTGCAGAGCTCTAGTAGTATAGGAAAGAGAACTCCACTCAACACTGCAGAGCGCTCTAGAAGTATAGGAAAGAGAACTCCACTCAACACTGCAGAGCTGTATAGGAAAGAGAACTTAATATTAGGAAATAGTCTCCCAGTGTTTTTATAGACATGGGTGTTAAATAGTTACTCTGCTGAATAACTGGAGTAGATTTATACTCTGCATTCTCTCACATATTTTCTATTTTCCAGAAACAAAGGTGGCCCAGGTCCAGACACAAACCTGAATATTCTGGTTGGAAACCTGAGGGAAGAAAATATGTGCGAGGAATGCAAGATCTTTCCTGACAATGGCTTCTTACTGTTGCCATGGTAATTCACAATTGAAGCAATTCAGGCCTTTCTACATTGTCATTTACTGTTTGAGCTGAAAGGTTATAAACTCACAGAAACCTGTCACATTGTTCTGCTTGTATCTGTTTTATATAACTATTATTTCTGGTCTAGTTAATCATTCTTAAATATCTGTTATTTTAACCAATGTATTCTTCGTCTTGTTTCGAATCCCTTTGTAAATCATTTTCTGTTTCAGTTACCAATCTTGGGGCTTTTTAAAACTCAGTAGCATCAAAAGAGATTTCTCTCAACACCTTGTGTAAACATGAACCTGTCCCCGTGCAACACTCCCCAACAGATGTAAGAAGCACCACATTTGTTCAAAGTGCAATGTCTTTCTGAAGCATTTCTTCCATCCACTGGGGCAGAGTGTTTCAGGGGGACAGGTTAGTGGTTACACTCTGGTGTACCAGGTGTACTTAGAGAGAAGACATGTAAAAATGTGACAGGGTGAAAGCGATTTGATTCGCACACGGATCCAGGATATTCTTGACAATACGATTATTATTTAAGTTAAATGTGAGGCTACATGCAAAGAGTGATGGTCATGTGTAGGTTTAGTTTTAGTGCCTGTATTGAAAATCACAGAATAAAATGTATTAGTATGTTCTCTAGCAGCCTTGCCCCAGCTTTTCAATCCCCATGGGTAAAGGATGTTTTTGTCAAGCACCCTGGAGGTGACCCGCAGAGCGAAGCGGTGAAGTTATTGGAGATCATCACGGTTCATTTAATGATAGAAGCAACACAGCGAAAGTCGACCTGTGTGCCTGCATGTTTAAAATCAACAGTGTGGTCTGAATGGATCTTTTTTGCATCAAGGACTTACCCTAAACTATGAGGAGCGAATCAAGTACAGGTACTCAGGGAATACAACACATCTCATTTTGAACAACCCCATCCAATGGTACATTCGTTTAGGATCATCTTCATCATCATCGCCATCACAGTTGAAGACGGCTGCGTCAGATCAGAGCCAATGCAGGTATGATACGTCTACTCACTATGTATAACCTACACTGGAGACATGAAATCACTCCAAACTAGCTGAAGCATCTGTGAGCGCTAAAAACATTACCAGGGCTTTGTGCATTTCACTTGCATCCCTATAGTACTGTGAAAACTCATTCATACATACTTTGGAGCCAAGGTACATACTTCTTACTAATCCTTACATTACTGAAACAGCTACTGGCATTCCTGAATTATACAGGCATGTAAAACAAGAGGTCATTCAAAGATTTATTATTATTATTATTATTATTATTATTATTATTATTATTATTATTATTATTTATAGTATTTCACATTTTATTGTAAAGATTACTCAGAAAACAAAAGCAAAGCAGGTTGAGAATCTTATTTGACCAAAACCTGTTTTATTCCAAACACTTCCACTATCAAAAGGGACAAGGAGGCTGTGTTGTCCAGTTGTTAAAGAAAAGGGCTTGTAACCAGGAGGTCCCTGGTTCAAATCCCAGCTCACTCACTGACTCACTGTGTGACCCTGAGCAAGTCACTTAACCTCCTTGTGCTCCGTCTTTCGGGTGAGATGTAGTTGTAAGTGACTCTGCAGCTGATGCATAGTTCACACACCCTAGTCTCTGTAAGTCACCTTGGATAAAGGCGTCTGCTAAGTAAACAAATAACAATAATTGTGTAATTCATATGTTTCACATTTAGTTTACTGTATCGTGATACGTATCATATCATGAAGACACTGCTCATGCACAGCCCTACCGGCCAGTGAGCTCAGAGCGGACACCTGCAGTGCCGCCTTTGTCCACTTGAGGTCGGTAGCTCCTGGGCTGTGGGGAACAGCTGCGTGAGCGAACGACTTGGACAGTTTTAAAATCCATCAATCAATCAATATGTAAAAGTTAAGTCCCTGTTTCGGGTATCTCCAGTGCGGGCTCACCTTCCTTATTTTCGAGGCTGATGAGTCGGGTGATGAACTCTTTGAGCTGGGCGATGCCTTGCTGGATGGCAGGCTGCAGGGGCTCCATCCAGGGCTCCTTGGACCTCACTGCCAGGGTATCCAGGTTCCCAATGCTCTGAACTGCCTGGAGGGAGAGAACAGCCCTGAGCCAGGAGAACCCCACAATAACAAGCCTGTCACTGTCACTCAACACAGCCCTGAGCCAGGAGCACCCCACAATAACAAGCCTGTCACTGTCACTCAACACAGCCCTGAGCCAGAGCACCCCACAATAACAAGCCTGTCACTGTCACTCAACACAGCCCTGAGCCAGGAGCACCCCACAATAACAAGCCTGTCACTGTCACTCAACACAGCCCTGAGCCAGGAGCACCCCACAATAACAAGCCTGCGTGGTTCAAACTTATTCAGCATCATGCAGAGATCAAAGCAAATAATAAATAAGACATATCTTGTATCTGGTATCGTCAGCATATAAATGTACATTAATAGCCTATCCCAGGTCGTTTTATAGAGGGTAAAGAGGATTGGTCCAAGGACTGAACCCCGAGGTACCCTCTTACATAGAGGCTCAAAGATGGACATAATCCCATTAGCTCTTATTTTAGGTTATCCTTCAACCAATCCACAGCACAGCATTGTATGATCTACAGAATCACAGGCTTTAGAGAAGTCCAGTAATGAAGCACCTACACATTCACCAAATTGTGCAGTTCATGTTTCCTAACAAAAAGATCAAATGAGAAGCTTTTAGTTTTATCAGAAATAAAGGCTTGTGAGCAGTGTAGTACCTTCACACCAAACTGAGGGAGGAGGGAGAGGGGGGTAGGTAGAGGGGAGAGAGAGGAGGAGGGAGAGGAGGAGGAGAGGAAGAGGGAGTGAGGGAGGGTGGAGAGAGAGGAGAGATGGAGAAGAGGAGAGAGAGGGGAGGGAGAAAGGAGGAGAGGGAAGGAGAGAAGGAGGAGAGAGAGGAGGAGGGAGAGGGCAGAGAGAAAGGGAGGGAGGGAGGGAGAGAAGAAGAGAGGAAGAGGAGAGAGAGGAGGAGACAGTGAGGGAGAGGAGGAGACAGGAGGGAGAGGAAGAGGGAGTGAGGGTGGATGGAGAGGAGTGAGGGAGGATGGCCAGGAGCGAGGGAGGATGGAGAGGGAGAGGAGGATGGAGAGGGAGAGAGGAGGGAGAAAGGGAGGAGGGAGAGAAGGAGACAGGGAGGAGACAGGATGGAGAGGGAGGAGGGAGAAATGGCAAGGGAGCGAGGGAGGATGGTGAGGGAGTGAGGGTGGATGGAGAGGGAGTGAGGGAGGATGGAGAGGAGAGAGGAGGGAGAAAGGGAGTGAGGGAGAGGAGGAGACAGGGAGGAGAGCAGTACCTTGGCTAGGAGCAGAAGGTGCGGCTGGTGCGTCGGTCGGGTGCTTTCTCTCAGGTGGAAGAGTTTGGGAGACATGATCGCAGGGGAGAAGAAGCGCAGGCAGAGGAAACTGGTCACTGCAATGAACTTCACTTTCTGTCAAGACAAAATCAGAACAGAAGCCTCGGCTCTGATCACAGTTTTCTTTTGCTTTAGTCATCCCTATCACGTTTCCCACAGTAAATTGGCTTGCTAAGAGTTTAGTTTCCCACTCGTTTTACCCATAGCTCTCTGGGAGTTGCCATACTCGCCGATGTTCTACCGTGTTCCTACAAGACTGTGTACCTTGCTTCAGCACTTCTTTATCGTGTTATGCTATATCTCATGAAAAGCGGACTCTCTCTACTAGTCAATAACTGGGTTGGTTGAAGTCAAACCCAGAAGTGGCACTTAACTATTAAACTATTTAACTATTAAAAACTATTGATTAAATAGTCGGCTGAAAGTCATGGGGCATTAACTAGATCATTTTCAGCGGGCGTCCTCCGATCCCACGACCGAGCCAGCTTCCTCTTTTACACCCAGGAGCTCAAGAGCGGATGTCAGCGAGCTACCGGTCTCTGGAGGACAAAGGCCAGTCCTGCAGGTGTCCGTCCGAGCTCCCTGGGCGCCTGGCCAGTAGAGTCTCCTGTAGCGTGATGGGGAGAAACAGTTCCTGAAGGTTTTGCCTCCCACGGGAGTGACAGAGCCAATGCGACGCCCTCCAGAATCCCCAGTGAAGACACGGTGACTTCACAAAGCCAGGACGTGAACCTGCGCTCCCTGACTGTATGACTCCCCTGCACACCACACAGCCAGGACGTGAACCTGCACTCCCCTGACTGTATGACTCACCCTGCACACCACACAGCCAGGACATGAACCTGCGCTCCCCTGACTGTATGCCTCACCCTGCACACCACACAGCCAGGACATGAACCTGTGCTCCCCTGACTGTATGACTCACCCTGCACACCACACAGCCAGGACGTGAACCTGCGCTCCCCTGACTGTATGACTCACCCTGCAAACCACACAGCCAGGACGTGAACCTGCGCTCCCCTGACTGTATGACTCACCCTGCAAACCACACAGCCAGGACGTGAACCTGCGCTCCCCTGACTGTATGCCTCACCCTGCACACCACACAGCCAGGATGTGAACCTGCGCTCCCCTAACTGTATGCCTCACCCTGCACACCATGTCTGTTTTCAGTGTGTGATCTCTGAAGAGCTCTCAGACATGTCTGTTTTCAGTGTATGATCTCTGAAGAGCTCTCAGACATGTCTGTTTTCAGTGTGTGATCTCTGAAGAGCTCTCAGTCATGTCTGTTTTCAGTGTGTGATGTCAATGAGACAGCCTGTTTCCTTGGCTCCTGCTCTCACCCGGTACTCCCTCTCTGGGAATCTCTCCTGCACTCTCTCGCACAGCTGCCGGAAGGCCATGCGCAGCAGGGGGGGGCAGTGACCCATGGACTTGACGATGGAGTGCAGCAGCTCGGTCAGGTAGGACTGCAGGTGCTGAGTGCTCTGCTGAATCACCTCAGCCTCCGTCTGAATCCGGTGCAGCGCTGTACAGCTGCACACACAGTGGGACAAACAGCAGCGTGATAATAACGGCTCTGGATTCTCTAAAGTGGCCAACAGACTAATCCCATCCATCCATTAGCTACATAGGTCTGAAATGTGCAGTTTGGAAAGAAACACATATGTAGCAAACATGTATTTTCATTTTAACATGTCCGTTAATAGTCAAGCCAAAATATTCCACAATTTAAAATTTACTGTTTTTCAGGTAAGTATTTAAATATTTAAGAACATTTGCTGTATATATATATATATATATATATATATATATATATACAGCAAATGTTCTTATATATATATATATATATATATAGTGTATATAGAAAATGATAATTTTTAAATGATATAATGCTGCTTTTCTGCTTTAATAAATGTTATGTTTAATCGTGAATTTCTTGGAACACCTATTTTCAGACCGTGAAATGCAGTAAAAAAAGCCATCTTTTCACAGTGAAGAAAATACAGCTCTAGTTATAGCTAACTAAAAGAACTCTGTTTGCTTTCAGTCCCTTGGTCCCCAGAAGGGTGAAATTGTTCCCACCCCTTCTGCCCTGTCATTAACCAACCAGCTTATTCCCCTATTGACTGACATGCTTCATAGCCAGTAATACACAAGCAAACTGAGAACTAAACATGTTTGTTTTGTTCAAAACTGTACATTTCATACTTGGAAGTGAATGGAAGTGCTCAGCAGGGCAGACTGATTGATTTGTCAGCCACTTCAAAGAAGCCAGCAATGGTCTTGAACATTTTCAAAAATATCAAACTGTATCTGTTCCATTGGGCTAAATATTGCCACTGTTTAAATAATACAACAGAAACAAACCAGGCATTTTACTTCCTCAAAGACTAAACTAGCCTTAAGAGACTCCCACATGTCAGTTTTTACAAAGTCTCCTCCTTGAGTGATTTAATGGAAGGTGATATTCAGATTTGCCCCTGTTTAGATCAACAGGATAAACCTCAGCCTGTCATGCCAGCCTCTTCCAGCAGAGGTCACTGTGGTGCTGGCTGTCCTGCTCACCCAGCCTCCTTGATCTCCACTTTGCTGGGGTCCAGCTCAATATACTTCTTCTCATCGAAGACGCGGTTCACAGTCGGCCCCAGAACTCTGTGCAGATACTGCATTCCTGCAACCTGGACGAGAGAGGAGGGGAGGGAGATCAGACACAGGGCAGAACTCTGTGCAGATACTGCATTCCTGCAACCTGGACGAGAGAGGAGGGGGGGAATCAGACACAGGGCAGAACTCTGTGCAGATCAGAGACAGGGCAGGATCTGAAACCCAAATCAAAGTTACAGTGCTTTACACTGCCTGGTCGCTTTATTGGGACTTTTACCTAGCACAATAAATCCTGAGAGATACAAACTCCAAACCTGCTAACTGACCGGTCAACCGAACAGCTGGAAGTAGGCAAGCACAACATGAACCTACTGAAATGGTAACAACTGAGAAACGCAATTGAAAGAAAGCAAGGAAAAAAATACAGCAATTTGCAAAGGAGACGAAAGACAGCAGAGCAGTAAAAACAGACGTTCGCAAAGCGACGTGCTGGTCCTGAAGCAGTCAAAATTACTGTAGCAACAAATGTATCCAGACAGAGGCGAGGTAGATTTCAAGTACTTGCAATCTTACTATGAATGTTTTAGTTTTAAACAGAGCAAGCAAGCTGCACGAATGCATTTTGTTTAAAATAAAATAAAAAAACAACAAGCACTACATTCACTCAAGTTAAGGACACCCACTGAACCTTCAGTTCTCCAGAGCTGTGTGAGGAATTGCTGCGGTGAGGGGAAAAAATAATTGGACATTCTAAATCAAAAATAAAGTAGCCTTCGCCATCAGTGTTCGGCTTTGTTGGACTTGACGGGCTTAATGAAGGGACCGGGCTATACCAGGAGAACAGACCCCACACCAGGGCGATGCCAAGCCTGCCAGACAGTTCCTAATAAAGTGGCCATGCAGTGTCCATCACTAGAGAACCTGCTTTTTTGGTTTATAACTAATAAAGATTTCTAAGAGAAATGGATAGGGAGTTAATGGCTAGCGGCTACATCCGCTGTTCAATCTCCTTACCTTTAAAAATGATTCCATGGACTTTGAGGCTAATGAATTGCTTCGAAATAAGGTGTTTGATTCACCTGGTTAAAAAAGAAAAGGAGATAGCTGATCAAACACGTCAGTGAGATCACCATTTCAAATATAACTTCCAAACTGGGAAAACTGGGCAAAAACAGGGGCTTGTTTAAACTGTGTGCACATCTGAGATTCTGCTTAATTTTGAGTGGCCTTCATTTTATACCTGAATCTAAATAGAATGACATTTAATACATTACAACACAAGTACAGTACTGTGCAAAAGTTTTAGGCAGGTGTGAAAAAATGCTGTAAAGTAAGAATGCTTTCAAAAATAGACATGTTAATAGATTATATTTATCAATTAACTAAATGCAAAGTGAGTGAACAGAAGAAAAATCTAAATCAAATCCATATTTGGTGTGACCACCCTTTGCCTTCAAAACAGCATCAAGCATCAATTCTTCTAGGTACACTTGCACACAGTTTTGAAGGAACTTCGGTAGATAGGTTGGCCCAAACATCTTGGAGAACTAACCACAGTTCTTCTGTGGATTTAGGCAGCCTCAGTTGCTTCTCTCTCTTCATGTAATCCCAGACAGACTCAATGATGTTGAGATCAGGGCTCTGTGGGGGCCATACCATCACTTCCAGGACTCCTTGTTCTTCTTTACGCTGAAGATAGTTAATGACTTTCGCTGTATGTTTGGGGTCGTTGTCATGCTGCAGAATAAATTTGGGGCCAATCAGATGCCTCCATGATGGTATTGCATGATGGATAAGTATCTGCCTGTACTTCTCAGCATTGAGGAGACCATTAATTCTGACCAAATCCCCAACTCCATTTGCAGAAATGCAGCCCCAAACTTGCAAGGAACCTCCACCATGCTTCACTGTTGCCTGCAGACACTCATTAGATACGCTCTCCAGCCCTTCGGTGAACAAACTGCCTTCTGCTACAGCCAAATATTTCAAATTTTGACTCATCAGTCCAGAGCACCTGCTGCCATTTTCTGCACCCCAGTTCCTGTGTTTTGTGCATAGTTGAGTTAAGCTGGCCTTGTTTCCACGTCGGAGGTATGGCTTTTGGCCCGGAAGTCTTCCATGAAAGCCACTTCTGACCAGAATTCTCCGGACAGTAGATGGGTGTACCAGGGTCCCTCTGTTTACTGCCAGTTCTGAGCTGATGGCACTGCTGGACATCTTCCGATTGCGGGGAAGTAAGCATGATGTGTCTTTCATCTGCTGCAGTAAGTTTCCTTGGCCGACCACTGCGTCTCGGTCCTCAACGTTGCCCGTTTCTTTGTGCTTCTTCAAAAGAGCTTGGACAGCACATCTGGAAACCCCTGTCTGCCTTGAAATTTCTGCCTGGGAGAGACCTTGCTGATGCAGTATAACTACCTTGTGTCTTGTTGCTGTGCTCAGTCTTGCCATGGTGTATGACTTTTGACAGTAAACTGTCTTCAGCAACCTCACCTTGTTAGCTGAGTTTGGCTGTTCCTCACCCAGTTTTATTCCTCCTACACAGCTGTTTCTGTTTCAGTTAATGATTGTGTTTCAACCTACATATTGAATTGATGATCATTAGCACCTGTTTGGTATAATTGTTTAATCATACACCTGACTATATGCCTACAAAATCCCTGACTTTGTGCAAGTGTACCTAGAAGAATTGATGCTGTTTTGAAGGCAAAGGGTTGTCACACCAAATATGGATTTGATTTAGATTTTTCTTCTGTTCACTCACTTTGCATTTAGTTAATTGATAAATATAATCTATTAACATGTCTATTTTTGAAAGCATTCTTACTTTACAGCATTTTTTCCCACCTGCC
>CM060272.1:19241622-19256795 GCA_030684275.1 Acipenser oxyrinchus oxyrinchus
GGACAGTGGGTGACGCCAGACCAGAAACAGGAAGTAACACACAACAGACAGTGAGGTTGGTGAAGCTGAGCACTTGGTTGTGCTCAGCATTTAATAAACAAAATAAAAGAACACAAAAACATCACACGGCACTTTCGCCAAAATAAACAGGTAAACAAAACGAACACACACTAACAAACAGGGACGAACAAACACGGTGAGTAAAAACACTATAAATGTACTTTTCTCTTTCTCTCTCTCCCGTTCTCCACTCACGAACACCCAACCCCGAAAGTGAGTGAATCGTGCATCTATATATACTGTTGTGCTGGGATTCAATTACTAATTAATTATTCACTTGAATCCCAGCACGTGAATTAATTACGTGCAACCTCGTGCTCACATATTAAATACTTTAAATGCACGTGCAGTGATGTGCAATCCGTGCCTAAATACAATTACATCTTAAATACACGTGAAACACACACCCGTTTATATCCCGTGTACCAATGACTATACACCAACATTTACACACGCAACATGCAACATATAACACAAACTACGCACAAGGGCGTGGCCACATTGCCACATATACCCCCTTGTGCGCAGCACACATGGCCTCAACGGCCACCTCCCCATAAAGACCCAGCAGTCCAGGACAAAGTCTCGGGCTGGGAAGGGAGGCTTCAGTGGGCCCATGGCTGGCAATGCTGTCAGCACCCCTGCCGGTAGTGGCACGGCTGACAGCATGCTGGTCCATTCCTGCAGCGAAATTGCTGCGGGGATGCTGGTCTCCTGACCTCTCCCCTTTCTTCAGTAGCGGTAGCTCCCTCCTGTGGGGCTCCGGCCACAAGAACTCCTGCAGCGAAACTGCTGCTGGGGAAAGTGGTCTCCTGACCTCTCCCCTGTCTTTGTAGCCGGTAGCTCCCCTTTCTGGGGCTCCGGCCCCGTACTCCCTGTGGTGGAGGTGGAAGCAGCAAGTAGTCCTTCCATGTTGGGAAGGCGGAACCAGCAGGTATTCACCCTCTGCTGGTGGAGGTGGGAGGGCAAGCAGTCCTCCCACGACAATGAAGGCGGAACCAGCAGGTATTCACCCTCTGCTGGTGGAGGTGGGAGGGGCAAGCAGTCCTCCCACAACGGTGGAGGCGGAACCAGCAGGTACTCACCCTCTGCTGGTGGAGGTGGGAGGGGCAAGCAGTCCTCCCACAACGGTGGAGGCGGAACCAGCAGGTACTCACCCTCTGCTGGTGGAGGAGGCAGAGGCAGCTCCTGCTGCTCTGCTCCTGGTGGAAGCGGTTGAGGTGGTGGAGGCAGAGGCAGCTCCTGCTGCTCTGCTCCTGGTGGTGGTGGAGGCAGAGGCAGCTCCTGCTGCTCTGCTCCTGGTGGTGGCGGAGGCAGAGGCAGCTCCTGCTGCTCTGCTCCTGGTGGAGGAAGCGGTGGAGGTGGGAGCAGCGTGTAGTCTCCTGGCGATGGAGGTGCGAGCAGCGTGTAGTCTCCTGGCGATGGAGGTGCGAGCAGCGTGTGGTCTCCCTACTGTTGCAGGGGACTGGTGCGCTCCGCCTCTCTTGCAGGGGACTGGTGCGGCTCTCCCGCTCTTGCAGGGGACTGGTGCGGCTCTCCCGCTCTTGCAGGGGACTGTGGTGGAGGCAGAGGCAGCTCCTGTTCCTCTCCTCCGGGTGGTGACGGTGGGGAAGTGATACCAGCAGGCGTTCACACTCTGCTGGTGGATGGGAACCCAGCAGGCATTCACCCTCTGCTGGGGACACGGGGACAGCAGGCATTCTTCCTCTGCTGGTGGACACGGGGACAGCAGGCATTCTTCCTCTGCTGGTGGAGGTGGAACCAGCAGGCATTCTCCCTCTGCTGGCAGCTTGGGTCCTAGGGCTGTGGAAGCCCCGACTTCCCTCTCTTTGGGCTGTGGGCGCACCGACTCCTCCCTTTTTGGGCTGTGGGCGCACCGACTCCTCCCTTTTGGGCTGTGGGCGCACCGACTCCTCCCTTTTGGGCTGTGGGCGCACCGACTCCCCCTCTTGGGCTGTGGGCGTTCGGGCTCCCCCACTCAGGCGTGGGGCGTTCGGGCTCCTCCCACTCAGGCGTGGGGCGTTCGGGCTCCTCCCACTCAGGCGTGGGACGTTCGGGCTCCTCCCACTCAGGCGTAGGGCGTTCGGGCTCCTCCCACTCAGGCGTGGGGCGTTCGGGCTCCTCCCGCTTGGGCTGTGGACGCTCAGGCTCCTCCCGCTTGGGCTGTGGGCGCTCAGGCTCCTCCCAATCTCTAGGAAGGTGCAGCTGGCCATGAATCCTCCTGCTGGAGATCCTGCTACCTGGGCTGCTGTTTCACTTATAGCTGCCTCCAGGTAGCTGAGGACCAACTCCACACCTTCCTCCAGGGAGTTTGGGGTGTGTTCCCCTCATCGCCTCCCATCTCTCCCTGTCCATCAGCCACAGGATCCGGATGGCTATGGGCATAGACTGGGCCTCCAGCCCAGCATTTTCCAGGACCCAGTCCCGCAGTTTGATGGCGTCTTCTGCCATTGTCATTTTTTTTTTTTTTTCCCGTTTTTTTTAAACAACAAATTGCGGTTCCTGCTCTGGTCTGCGTCTAGGAGGCTGGTAATCCCACTTCTGACACCACGTGTCACAAAGACGGCCGGACAGTGGGTGACGTCAGACCAGAAACAGGAAGTAACACACAACAGACAGTGAGGTTGGTGAAGCTGAGCACTTGGTTGTGCTCAGCATTTAATAAACAAAATAAAAGAACACAAAAACATCACACGGCACTTTCGCCAAAATAAACAGGTAAACAAAACGAACACACACTAACAAACAGGGACGAACAAACACGGTGAGTAAAAACACTATAAATGTACTTTTCTCTTTCTCTCTCTCCGTTCTCCACTCACGAACACCCAACCCGAGTGAGTGAATCGTGCATCTATATATACTGTTGTGCTGGGATTCAATTACTAATTAATTATTCACTTGAATCCCAGCACGTGAATTAATTACGTGCAACCTCGTGCTCACATATTAAATACTTTAAATGCGTGCAGTGATGTGCAATCCGTGCCTAAATACAATTACATCTTAAATACACGTGAAACACACACCCGTTTATATCCCGTGTACCAATGACTATACACCAACATTTACACACGCAACATGCAACATATAACACAAACTACGCACAAGGCGTGGCCACATTGCCACAGTCTCCCATCAATCAGGCAGACTCAGCACTGGTCACAGCACATCATCGTGGGGGGAAGTGCAATCTCTGCAACCTTTTTTTTGCTGTTGCAAAAGTCTTAAGTCTTGTTAATGCTGTATAAAAATATGTTGATTATGCATAACCTCAAGTCGTATGCATGGGACTTTCCAATTCTTTGAATACAGCTCATCATCTGCGTTTCTTGGGACCTTTGTATCAAGTACTGGAAGAAAATAATAAACAGACCTGCATACATGTGATATTGTAATAGTCTACAAGCGTTTACATTTTTAAGTGCAGTGTTAGCAGAAATCTACATAACGATCTTGGGAAGAAATTATTCAGAATAGTTACCATGTGTTTGTGTCTTCTGTTAGGCTGTGAATCTGACACGAGTATGTTTGATGCACATTATTACTAGCCGTTTCTTTGTAGTCTTATCGTAGAATACTTATGTAGTAGAATATTTCAAAGTAAAACCGTTTCTGATGTTCAGTTAAGCTTGAATACATTATCAAATGTTAATTACAATTTCAAAGTGATGGTTTATCAGCTGGTGTTGCTTTTGGTATCTGCCAATTACTTATAGGCATATTGGTAATCAGAATTGACCCCAGAAATCAATCGGTACATCCCTAGAATTTAGAAATACTAAAAGAAACTGCTGAAAAAGACTTCTAGCAGAAACATTTTACTAAAATAATCTGTTTCAATGACAAACGTATCAACTAGAAGTATTTTTCAAAGTTGATACATTTGCCACTGAATTTAAGTTTCTTTTAGTATTTCTAAATTAACACAAACCTATCTCACTTTCAGTTTCAATCACAAATAATTGTTTTAGCCACACAATTCACATGAGACCAAACCCTGAGAGAAGGTCCATAAACTCCAGTTATGATCGCAATTCCTTAACAAGGCCCCAGGAGACAGGCTACAAAACACCTTAAACACAATTAAAAAAACAAAGTACATCCGACGCAGATGATTACATCACTTCTTGGGCATTTATTCTGGTTAACAAACAATACAATTTTCCTTGGAAAGTACCACTGAACAACCATGTTTTTTTTTTTTTCTTTTCTGTTTTTGTAACATCTGTACAGAATTAGACAGACCTTACAGTAAAGCTAGCAGTTATTGCTTGTGAGTAATACCCTGAATACAAAAAGAGTTATCAAAAAAATATCCTAGGCACATACATCCCCTGCCAGGGCTGAAAAAACTAAAACTAGGACAGATTCCTCCTTGTATTCCCAAATTTGTGTATTCTTGCGTGTGGTAAAGAATGTTCTCACCAAGCTTTATCAAAGATGACCATTGTGGTCGCCTGCCTTCCTGCAGGCAAGCTTTTGGCTGATAAAACATAGAGGCCTGGCTGCTTTAGAGCGAACCGTGTATGTTCTATAGATCTATGCTTGGTTTGTGATTACAATTTGAATAGAAAAGAAAACGACTGATCATATAAAACAGAAACACGATATGTGTACGTACCTAAAGCCAGACAGGAACTTATATAGTAACACCATATTCTGATATCCTCAATAACTTGTGCTGCAGAATGTCCTAACCAAGTTTGATCACATTTTGATAAGCAGCGCTCTACATACACTGACATATCTGACATTTCAATTGTCCTTATTTTGGTGAAGGAGTATGACTGTGTGCTACTGTTGTCTTCCAGGTCCCCTTGGAAATATAGTGTAGATCTCAGTGGGGTCACAGAGAGCTTAAAGGAAAGGTTCGTGGTAGTATGGAAGCATCACTCAATTCAAGGCAAACCTGGAGCTCCTGTACCTCCTCGTGGTTTCAGCTTGTATCTTTTCTCTGGCTTTCTGTGCTCAGATACATTTCATGAAGTCTTACATTGGTGTCTGGTAGAGGAGGAGAGGAGTCCAGTATAGTGTGCCAGTTAGTACTTCAAAGTCTTAACACAAACAAGAGGTATTCACAAAACGAAATCTATTCACTGGTATATTATATTCAATTTAAGACCTGATGAAATGACCGATCTCTGACCTACACATGCTGCACAGCAACGTGTGAATGCAGTTGTGGCCTCCACTGGCTGGTTCATAAAGGCGAGACTAACCCAGTTATACTTTCAACCAAGTGCCAGTTTGAATATCGTTTGGAAGGTGAATTTGACATACAGTGACAAAACAACGTTTGCCGTTGTGGTCACTATCATTCTAAATTAGTTTTAGGGAGCGATAATGATGACATTATTCTCTTTCAAAGGAAGCCCCTGTTTAACAGAGAAACAGGCTTCTCATTAGCGCCTCTACATCAGACGACAACTGAATCTCGAGCACCGACCAGCATGCAGAGCCTGTCGTGGTGAAACAAGAGACCAGGAGCAGACAGAAAAGCTGCACAAATACCCAGTCTGTGTTAGAATGCTTTAGGGAAAATTACACGAGGTACAGAAACTCACGGCGCGCTTCGAATTGCGTGACACTACTACACTGGCATGGAGCTTTCCTTTAAAGAATAAAGAACTGTATTGAAATCTACTAGGGTTTAATACTCCTACACCCCTCCCTGCACTGCCCTGTAGCTCCTCTCTTACCTAACAATGGCTTTCTCTGGAGCAGCAGATCTACCCGTTTAGCTGGTCTGCCATTTGTGTAATCCCAGCACAAGTCTACAGC
Organism: Acipenser oxyrinchus oxyrinchus; assembly: GCA_030684275.1. NCBI lineage: Eukaryota > Metazoa > Chordata > Actinopteri > Acipenseriformes > Acipenseridae > Acipenser > Acipenser oxyrinchus. The sequence continues at coordinate 19,247,467 of CM060272.1, forward strand.
TGCACTAACTCTGTGAACTTTGTTCACATAATAATTAAGCTGCCGATGTTGTTTTACTAAATGAAACACAATCCAGAACTCGCTGGCCTAACTTCCAAACCTCGTTGCAGACAAGCTCTCAGATGCTACTAGAGGTTAAGTTAGGCTGTTAAAAAAAAAAAACTGTGCAGCCAAAACCTATTCAAAAAAAAAAAAAAAGGAGGAGGAGGCAGGAAAGGTGGAGGTCATTAATGAAGTCATCCACAGGGAGCGGTACAGTACAGTAGTTTACTAAATTCAGCACTACTGAGGATGTAACAGGCACGGACAGGGCTGAATTTTTTCAGGGTCTAAAACAGATATTTCACGATTATAAACACATTTGTTCAACCTAAAAAAAAATAGCGTTGCCTCATTCAAAACCGATCCATTTTCTCTTACAGTTATTATACAGCAAACGTTACAGAAATCGTGAAATCCATTCTTCAGTATTTTCCACCGAGCTGAGCTGGTAAAACTGCTTGCAGAAAACATCAATTCAATATAATGTGCATATCGAAGATATAACACATTTAACATGTTTCATGTGCATATCGAAGATATAACACATTTAACATGTTTCATTCGCATATTCTTTAGAAACCCTTTATCATACAGTATACCAGTCACATAAACCAAAAGCTTCAAAGTGTTTTAAGAATGAAACGAAATTGCTTACATAATTTTTAAGGCAGATGTTACTACCAGTAGAATTTTTACTGGCACTAAGGCAGCTGATTCCGCTGCTGCCAGTAGCTGCATAAAACACAGTTTTTATATAACCATCCACTTCACTTTCTCTAAACTTAAAGTCTATGTAAGTACAGCCATCCTCTTTCTTCAGCCCTGACGGTGTTAAACTCCTGGCAGCAGTGTTTTGGCGGCTTCTTACTGGCAATAGAATGTTTACTGGTAATAGGAAACGCCACAAACACTGCTGCCAGTAGTTTGTAATGGTTCTAATCACTCCGAATTTTCAATCACTCGAGATCTCCTGCTAGCAGCTACGAAGCTGCAGGACCCAGGTGAACGGTCCCCTGCTGCTCTGGACTGTGACGTATGCAATGCACATGAAGTTCCACTCTCCTTTTATACCCGATTCCAAGTAAACCTCTTTGGAGCACAGAAATCTAGATAGATAGATAGATATCTAGATATCTAGATAGATAGACAGATAGATAGATAGAGATACACACAGATTTGACATTTTAAAAATAAATGAATAGATTTGAACTAATCTGGGTCTCTTCACAATAAATATAATGAATATAGTTACTGTTGAATGCAGTACTAGCATACACGACGGATGGCAAATATGTTTAATTCCTCGTTGTATAGCTCTCTACAGGCCACTGGGAGACGTGTTAACTAACCTTAAATAAATACATAGGCTAAATAAACGAAAGACTGCACAGGACTAATTTATTTTGAATATATCCGAACCAAACAGTTTTCAAAACAATATTTACAGTAGCCATTAAAAAATAAATAAAAATAAAAAAGCCAATTTCTAGTTCTAAGCAGTGTGTAGCTGTACAGTAAGTTTGGCAAAAACACAAACAGAATGCATACGGTAACATGGCAACATAAACCAAAGAAACGGGGACAACCTTTAATTAAAAATAAAGACCCCTTTCTATCACAAAACATATTATTTTTAACACTGGCCAAAAAATGACATGTAAAGCACTCACTGTAATTTCCTCCTCCTGACAGGCTCCGGTGCAGTGTGGAAAGCGCCGCCTCGCTACTGCGTGCGCAATAACTCCTGGCCGGCCGGGCGCTACCACCTGCGCAGTCACGGGTGAAGGAGGTGTGTCAAGCGATATAGTGGCCAAAATAAATCAATAGAAACGTGTACATCATGCGTATAAAACGAAAAAAAAATGGAGTAGCACTTTACATTTAGAAATTATTCAGCCTACTTGTTTTTAGAATTCCGTTCACACGTTTAGTGTTGTTAAATTTACCCCTGTTGCAACAATGGTGGTGTCGACTGAGTAGTCGCCAGATGAGGTGACGTTACGTTCACAGGAGCACGATTTAGTTGTAAAGCACACACTGGAACGATAAGGACGTATAAAGCACTGTGTGAAAGTGTACCGCCCCAGTCCCTATTGAACAGGTCTGTTGACTGTTTACGTTCCTCAAACTCCCTTCACAATCACGTGTGTAATTTAAATGGGAACATGATATTGCCAGTGCTATGGGTTTTAAAACATGGTGAGCGCTTATTTAACCTACAGTAGCCTTTCGTTCTTTATAAAAATATGATTTTGAAATTACGGTGCAACTGAAAAGTATTTAATCAGATAAAAAAAAAAAAAAAAGCAAAGTCATATCGTTTGTCAAACCAGTGTCGGACATTGACCTGTTGCGAAATGTTTTTTTAAATGATTATGTCATATCTTGCTAATGACTTCAAATGAACCGTCACACGCACAGTGCAGGACAGAGGTGCACTCAAGTGAGCTATTTCGAGTGGAAGAGTCACTAAAGGCCATACTGATTCCAGGTATTTCTTCTGTCATTTCAGCAAATAGATGAACACGTTTGGAAAGAATATCGAACAGGGGTTTCCAACGGCAGACTAACACTCACATTCACACCCAAGTATAAGTGCTCGCTTAAATTAATGATCAACTTGGCACACATTAGTTGCTTCAGTAAGAAAGGCCAAATAGAGCATTTACTGGGGCAGAGTGTTACAGAGAGGCGCGTTGGCCACCAATTTAGCTAAAATGTCTCCATTGATTTTTTTTTAATGCCTTTTCATTTAGAACAAGTAGTTTCCAATTTCATGTTGTTTGTTTGTTTCCTGTTTACGATGTTTACAATCAATACAATTATCAGCGACTGTCTGTGTAGCTGACCACTGGAGGGCACTGTCCGTTGTGTTACGCTGCTTCACCTGGATTCAGGAGCTGCACAGTTATTTATTTTATTATTGATTTATTTGGCAGACACCTTTATCCAAGGCGACTTGCAGGTGTTACAGGGCAGTACAGGGTTACAAAGCAAGCTTAATATTTAAATACAGTGTAATTTACAGCAAGTGTAAATAATACTACTAAAATACAATACGAACTAGCAACATGTTAGGATTACAAGTTATATCTACAATGATATATTAGCAGTGCAATAGTGCAAGGTTATATAGTTATATATGTAACACAGGCTAGATTAGAGTGTCTTTATAGAATCAAAAGACAGTGACATCTAGTGATCCTGTTTCCTTTTGCTGGCAACAGCCCACAGATACTTGGATCATGGCAACTGACAAACAACTCCTGGACTCATAGTCAAAGCACCTTTATACAGACTTCTCAACACCTGAGTCCATTGCAAACCACTCAAAAAGACGTCAAATATCACAGAGGTAAGGGAGCAGAATGGAATGTGAACTGCATGATATAAAACAACAAGTTACCTGATCTGCATGATATAAAAGAACAAGTCATCTGATCTGTATGATATAAAAGAACAAGTCACCTGATCTGCATGATATAAAAGAACAAGTTACCTGATCTGCATGATATAAAAGAACAAGTTACCTGATCTGCATGATATAAAAGAACAAGTCATCTGATCTGTATGATATAAAAGAACAAGTCACCTGATCTGCATGATATAAAAGAACAAGTGGTAGTTCTGATCTGCATGATATAAAAGAACTTTATTAGTTACCTGATCTGCATGATATAAAAGAACAAGTTACCTGATCTGCATGATATAAAAGAACAAGTCATCTGAACTACACAACAGCATTAGTTTAGTGGGTTTCCAATGGCAGCTGGCGATAGTCAGAGTGTTTTAGGATATTCTCTAATAATAGTGCAATTTGAGTAGAAAACACATCAGGTTTAGCCTCTCATTGTGTGTGTGTTGTCATGTAAAACAGGTATGATTGCATTATTTTTCTGTTTATTGAAAGTGCACAGTCCTTTCACTGTGGTGCTATTCTGAGTCTAGCGGAACATCTTTTTGTCAAGTGGTAGTTACTGATTTCAGCATAGTTGTTAAAGTAGGCCTTTATTAGTTAATAATACTGAGAATGGATGAGACACAATAATTTACCCACAGACAAGACAGAAATGTGACCCTAGCAAGTACTAGGCTGACTACTGACTTTTTATATATATATGACCTGGATTTTTAAAATCTAATTTCATTTTTTTCTGCAGTTTTTAATTTGTGTGATTTTAGTGAAAGATAATGAATGCTAAGGCACAAACACGCACATTGTGTTGTGGCTGCAAATATTAATATTAAAAAACAGCACCTATTAAGCGGTGATGAATGATGATACGTATGATTCTCTGTTATTATTTGAACCTGTCCTCATAGCCCATACCATTAAGCTCTCGGATCAGCCGTTGCCTTTCTCTGTAACTTCTCAAGTGCACCAGAACTGGACACACTATTCTAGGTGGATGTAGTCGTTTTGTTTAAATATGTAGTCGTAACTTCCCCACACTTGTATTCCACACTGTTTACAAACATTTATTTGCATTTTCATTTCCTGACCATGGTGTACTCAATTCTGGCCCTTGAGATATAGTCCAGTCCAGGTTTTCACTCCAAGCAGGCTCTAATGTAATTAATTGAAGCTGCTAAGAGGCAATTAACTCATTTAGGACCTGGTTGGAATAAAGACCAGGACTTGCATGCATCTCAAGGTCCAGAATGGAGTACCAGTGCCTCACCACATTGGAGAGATACTACTTAAAGATGAGTCCACAAACTATAACCCCAGGATCCTTTTCAAAGCCTTCATTCTCTAATTCCATCCCATTCACGTTGTACTTCCAGATTTTTAAGTCTGATATGCAATCATTCACATCACATGCATGTAAGACTCAAAGTACCACAAGCATTGTGCTGACATGGAAACATGATAAATATATGATCAGACTTCGATTGGGAGTAATCTCTTTTAATATCTCAAATCTTTTTGCATGCTTTTCAATCCAACTACCTCATTTGTCATTTAGATCCTTTATATACCTACCTGCATGAATTTCAATGTTCAATCAGTAATCAGTGATATAGAAACAACAGGCACTCGTGTGTGAAAATGTTAGACCACTTTGTGCTTTAATTAGGCATCTTAAGCAACTTCTATCATTTGTGGCTCTGTGTTCCTTTTCTCTTACTGTTTTAAATGAATTACACGTGTGGCCTATTAAAGTCATCAATTAAATCAGACAATCATTAATTTGCCTTTTTTAACAATTGTCAATTATAGTGGTTTGATTTAATATGCAAAACAAATCAAAACCACAGAAGCAATGGGATGTTCTAATAGATTTGCACACCTGTATGTAAAAAGAAATGTATGTAGAAATATACTGTATATATTTATCTGACAAAAACATTGTATGAAACGTATATTGCCATGAATGTATTTGCAATTTATGTTTATATTTTTTAATATGTATTTTGTCAATGCTATCTTTTAAAAATAGAATATACTATATTGCAATATATCACAATATATTTCCTAAAAATGTATCGCAATATGTTAGAATGCATATTTTAAAATATATTATCCACCCACTTCATTTCCGTAAGCGATATTAAACACTCAATTGTGCTACATTTAGAAATACAAAATAACACGTTATTGAAGAAGGCACAGTTTAATGAAAACGGAATAAGTGGCATTTAAGACGCATGTGTCATTAAGGGAAGCAAATGAGGTGTCATGGTTAAGCATATTAAAATGATGAATTACAGTATGTAAAATAACTCTGTCCTGAAGCGTGACATACTGATGAACGGATGTGGAGACGGAGAGACGCCTCTGTCACAATTCAATTATCCAGATATATGCAGAAATGTACGTGCGACATACAGATGGGCAAACATACAGACGTTAGTTCTGAGTTTCTGAATATTCAATTGTTGTAAATGATAATCAATGTAAATGGTAATTTTAACCTCAAAAGCTTTGGGGACTTTTGTGTAAATATGTATTCAGAGGCCATGAAAGGAGCTATTTAGTTAATATACCTGTGGGACACGGCAGCTTTAAGGACTGGTGTGTACCTTCCATGCTGTTCTTAATGGGTGAGATACCACCACCTGCTGGTTGAACAAGGTAATTCATTTAAGTGTATATTTAACATTCTCGATTCTGCAAGATTGACATATCAGATTTATTTTTTTCTTTCTTTCTTTCTTTCTTTCTTTCTTTCTTTCTTTCTTTCTTTCTTTCTTTTGCAAAATAATTATTCAAATTTGACATTAACTGATTCATAAGTGATTAATAGGCAAGGATCATTACCTGTACTTAAACCTGTCAGTCGAGACTAGTGTAAAGTTTCAAACGTATAATCATTCACAGACAGAAATACACTAGACTTATCTGCTTTTTTTAGGTTGCTATTTTAGAGCCCTATTTTAATTAACTAAACACTGGCTGTATTTAGATCAGCCACTGTTTAGATCAACAGATCTAAACAAACCAGCTACGAGCTCCTAACATCCCCAGCAAGTCTGCAGAGGTTATTTCATTCTGCGATCAATCAATCACAGCTGCATGTCACTGCAGTTATAAAATGTGTGTTTCTTTTAACAACACAGTAATCATAATAACTAAAGCACTGTTGCTTCAGCTTTAAAGAACAGTTTGCTGGCAGTCTATTGCTAGATGACGCTGGTCAAGGTAAAGGTAGGTGCCCCAGTTAAGATGCTGGTATGCTTGAGTTTCTAGTTCCATCCCTGTCTTTGCACAGGCTGTGGTATCCGCTCTGCTGAGGCTGAGGTGAGGGGTGGCAGGATGCTGGCACAGGGGAATGGCTCTGAGCAGCTAGTTCACACACCAGCGTGGCAGCTCCCTGGTATCTGAGAGCTGGGTGCTGGCAACTTCACACTGTTTCATCGGCAGGTACATTCAACATTACACTGCCTTCTTAGTGTCCGATTCCTTTTGTTGAATAAATTAATCAGGAACGGAAGAGGATCTCTGGTCCCTGAGGGTCTCCCCTGGTAAAGGCATGGAGGCGTGGTGTGCAGGGTGAGTCACAGTGAGAGGAGCGCAGGGGTCCCTGAGGGTCTCCCTGGTAAAGGCATGGAGGCGTGGTGTGCAGGGGAGTCACACAGTGAGAGGAGCACAGGGGTCCCTGAGGGTCTCCCCTGGTAAAGGCATGGAGGCGTGGTGTGCAGGGTGTCACACAGTGAGAGGAGCACAGGGGTCCCTGAGGGTCTCCCCTGGTAAAGGCATGGAGGCGTGGTGTGCAGGGTGTCACACAGTGAGAGGAGCGCAGGGGTCCCTGAGGGTCTCCCCTGGTAAAGGCATGGAGGCGTGGTGTGCAGGGGGAGTCACACAGTGAGAGGAGCGCAGGGGTCCCTGAGGGTCTCCCCTGGTAAAGGCATGGAGGCGTGGTGTGCAGAGGGAGTCACACAGTGAGAGGAGCACAGGGGTCCCTGAGGGTCTCCCCTGGTAAAGGCATGGAGGCGTGGTGTGCAGGGTGTCACACAGTGAGAGGAGCACAGGGGTCCTTGAGGGTCTCCCCTGGTAAAGGCATGGAGGCGTGGTGTGCAGAGGGAGTCACACAGTGAGAGGAGCACAGGGGTCCCTGAGGGTCTCCCCTGGTAAAGGCATGGAGGCGTGATGTGCAGGGTGAGTCACACAGTGAGAGGAGCGCAGGGGTCCCTGAGGGTCTCCCCTGGTAAAGGCATGGAGGCGTGGTGTGCAGAGGGAGTCACACAGTGAGAGGAGCACAGGGGTCCCTGAGGGTCTCCCCTGGTAAAGGCATGGAGGCGTGGTGTGCAGAGGGAGTCACACAGTGAGAGGAGCACAGGGGTCCCTGAGGGTCTCCCCTGGTAAAGGCATGGAGGCGTGGTGTGTAGGGTGTCACACAGTGAGAGGAGCACAGGGGTCCCTGAGTGATGTCCACAACATTGGCACTACCAGAGACTATGACGACAGCACTCATCTAATGAGAATCATACACAGTAAGCTTTTTGTGCTGTCCTCTGTTCCTGCTAAACCTTTTTCAACAGGATTCCTATTGATTTCATAACTATTATTCACACTCTGGATCCGGGGTCATTAAAGTGGCTGTAGCTACCAAGAGAAGTCCATTACCCTGGTGTGCACTTCCATTAGGTTTGAAATGTGAAGTTTTGAAAGAAACACATGTTATTGTAAACATGTACTTTCTTTTAAAAACATGATGTCTGTTCGTGTTTCACTTCCTCAGTCATTTCACCTCAGCAGTGTCTTTGTGGGTCATGTTACTGGCTGCAACCTTGTCAGTCAATAGGTGATACAGCTGGTTGGTTATTGACAGGAAAGAAGGCATTAAAGGGGTAGGAACAAATCCACTCTCTGGGTGAAATGACCATGGAAGTGTAACATGACCTGAAAGCAAGGCTTGCAAACAGAAAATGTCTTGAACTAATGCCGTTTCCACTGCTTGGCACTCCCGGCTACAGCTGCCCACTGCAACAAAACAGGGCGTTTCCACGGCTCGCCGACAGAGCGCTATCTGGTGAGGTTTTGTGGGCAGCCAAAGCCTGTAGCGCCAGGCAGTGGAAAAGAAGCATTGGTGTAGTACCAGAGGATGGAAACAGTTACCATAACACGTGTTTCATTCAAAACTGCACATGTTTTTGAAGTATAGAAGTGAACCACAGGAAGGAACTATTAAATGATTGCTAAGCTTGGACCATTGTATAGAGTATTTCTCTACTTTAAAAAAACATATTGATTGCTAACTGTTTATTTTTAATGTTTAGGTTTGTGTTTTTGGTTAGTTATGCTGAAATTGGGGTTTAGGATTTTGTGGTATTAGCCTGATTGTTCCCACTAAAATGAAATTTGAAATCTCTCAAAAAGGTTAGTGACCCAACTGCTCCTTAACGTCTTGTAACTATTATGTCATGTTGTGAAGTAATAAAAGGAAAAAAAAAAGTCATTTCAGTGTAATACCAGCTGAGGACGCTAGGTGACAGCAGAAACTCAGGATGGCTGCTTGACGTGGTGAATGTGACTGCGTTCTGTGCCAAGGTGATCTAACATGCATGAAGACTCATTAATTGTCACTGAAGTCTACTGTAGTGCTCTGAAACTACCTTCATCTAAAACTATTCTATTTTTTAAATTCAGATTTTCCAGTGAAATATTCAGTTGCCACAAGTGTAACAGATCATTAACAGATAAGTTAGATACATAGTTTTAGATATACAGCAGTGTTTAAAGGTTTGGAAACAGCAAATGAGTTACTGCAAGACCAGGGCTGGGGACTGTATTGCCCATGTTTCCTCACTCAGACCCCTTACTTACTAAATACCCTGGAATC
>CM060272.1:19257295-19307654 GCA_030684275.1 Acipenser oxyrinchus oxyrinchus
TATATATATATATATATATATATATATATATATATATATATATATATATATATATATATATATATATATATATATATATACACACTACCGTTCAAAAGTTTGGGGTCACTTAGAAATTTCCTTGTTTTCCATGAAAACATACATGAAATGAGTTTGAATAGGAAATATAGCAAAATGAATAGGAAATATAGTCATTGACAAGGTTAGAAATAATGATTTTAATTGAAATAATAATTGTGTCCTTCAAACTTTGCTTTAGTCAAAGAATCCTCCATTTGCAGCAATTACAGCCTTGCAGACCATTGGCATTCTGAAAAGATTTCACCCCAAGCTTCCTGAAGCACCTCCCACAAGTTGGATTGGCTTGATGGGCACTTCTTCATCACCATACGGTCAAGCTGCTCCCACAACAGCTCAATAGGGTTGAGATCCGTGACTGTGCTGGCCACTCCATTATAGATAGAATACCAGCTGACTGCTTCTTCCCTAAATAGTTCTTGCATAGTTTGGAGCTGTGCTTTGGGTCATTGTCCTGTTGTAGGAGGAAATTGGCTCCAATCAAGCGCCGTCCACAGGGTATGGCATGGCGTTGCAAAATGGAGTGATAGCCTTCCTTCTTCAAGATCCCTTTACCCTGTGCAAATCTCCCACTTTACCACCACCAAAGCACCCCCAGACCATCACATTGCCTCCACCATGCTTGACAGATGGCGTCAAGCACTCCTCCAGCATCTTTTCATTTGGTCTGCGTCTCACGAATGTTCTTCTTTGTGATCCGAACACCTCAAACTTAGATTCGTCTGTCCATAACACTTTTTCCAATCTTCCTCTGTCCAGTGTCTGTGTTCTTTTGCCCATCTTAATCTTTTCTTTTTATTGGCCAGTCTGAGATATGGCTTTTCTTTGCAACTCTGCCTCGAAGGCCAGCATCCCGAATCGCCTCTTCACTGTTGACGTTGAGACTGGTGTTTTATGGTACTATTTAATGAAGCTGCCAGTTGAGGACCTGTGAGGCGTCTGTTTCTCAAACTAGACACTCTAATGTATTTGTCCTCTTGCTCAGTTGTGCACCGGGGCCTCCCACTCCTCTTTCTATTCTGGTTGGAGCCAGTTTGCGCTGTTCTGTGAAGGGAGTAGTACACAGCGTTGTACGAGATCTTCAGTTTCTTGGCAATTTCTCATATGGAATAGCCTTCATTTCTCAGAACAAGAATAGACTGACGAGTTTCAGAAGAAAGTTCTTTGTTTCTGGCCATTTTGAGCCTGTAGTCGAACCCACAATTCCTGATGCTCCAGATACTCAACTAGTCTAAAGAAGGCCAGTTTTATTGCTTCTTTAATCAGCACAACAGTTTTCAGCTGTGGTAACATAATTGCAAAAGGGTTTTCTAATGATCAATTAGCCTTTTAAAATGATAAACTTGGATTAGCAAACACAACGTGCCATTGGAACACAGGACTGATGGTTGCTGATAATGGGCCTCTGTACGCCTATGTAGATATTCCATTACAAATTAGCCTTTTCCAGCTACAATAGTCATTTACAACATTAACAATGTCTACACTGTATTTCTGATCAATTTGATGTTATTTTAATGGACAAAAATTTGCTTTTCTTTTCGAAAACAAGGAAATTTCTAAGTGACCCCAAACTTTTGAACGGTAGTGTGTGTATATATATATATATATATATATATATATATATATATATATATATATATATATATATATATATATATATATATATATATTAAAAAAAACAACAAACTTTCATAATGAAAAATACAATTTGGCAAAAATATTCTGGGTATTTTTACTAAACTCATCACACACCACTGACTAATACATAGATTAGACTAGAGGCTTAGATCCAGCCTTCGCACAAATAAGCGATGTCAGTGAAGAGAATGTTAAAAAAAAAAAAAAAAAAAAGATTCAGGCAAACTGGCTGAAGATGTACCCATGGCTGGATTTTAATAACGATAGTGATCAAATGAGTTGTTTGGCCTGCAGTGTCAGCTTAATTGTAGTTTGCTAACCCTGTACAAACAACGCGGCTTTGGGGAAAAAATAATATCGAAAATAGAAACTTCATCAAGCAATGGAGAGTGCTCTCCATCACAATGATGAACAGCTGGAGATACCTAATGTTAGATGTTTACATTTGAGAGAATTTCACAGTTCATGAAATTGAATTCTCAAGATTGTGTTTTGTTCACTATTATGTTATCTCTCTTACTTGTTTCATAACGTAGTGAGCTGCTACTTCAACCATGTCATAGCTGGTTGTTCATTTTTTATTTATTTTTGATGTCAGAATTTGAGAAACTAATAATTATCCACCTATTGTGTGTTTATTTTTAGCGTTGATGTTTTGGGTGGAATAACACGAATTACAAAACAGCAACTTTTGTACAGCGGTATCGGCTATGCTTTAGTCTTGAGAGGTCCCGGGTTCGCCCGCCCTCCGCCTGTGTGTGTATTGCCTCGCCTTGTGTGATGTGCCTGCCAGCGGGAACCAAGATCGCTACATTGGTGTCAGAAGTGGACGCAGGTACCCGGTATGCACTCGCCGGACTGTAGCCTGGTTAGCAAGTCCGGGAGGACTTGAGGCTGGCAGGGAGAGTGTAGCGTGCAGGGAGAAGGCAGCAGCAGGGCTGGTAGGTGACGTAATCACACACAAAGACATGAGCCCGCTATACGCTCCTTGCAGCGGTATCGGCACTATGCTTTAGTGCAAGAGGTCCCGGGTTCGCGCCGCCCTCCACCTGTGTGTGGATTGTCCCCTGTGTGATGCGCGTGCCTGCGGGAGCCAAGATCGCTACAATATTGTTAGGTTTCATCACACATTTAATCCCCACAGGAATGATACGTGCATATTAAACTTAAAGAATTGTATTTAAAAAAAAAAATTAAAAAAAAAATGATATTGAGGGGACACTATGTAATGAGTTTGTTCTGGGCAGTGTTTGGGAACGTATTTACTTTGCTGTTTATGGGAGTGTTTCAGGGTGTTTCGTGATAGAGAAGTGAGTTTGGCAAGTTGCATAGCAACTGTGAACTGCCACTGTTCTGTTGAGTGAAAGGTCAGAGTAAAGAATGCTTAAGAGGGTAAATCCAGGTTTGAAGGGGGGCCGGGGCTGGGGTTGGAGTGCACTGTTGTGTGCCTCAAAGGAAGTTCAAGTGGAGGTGTGGGGCATTTTCATTAACATACTGTAACACATTTGTTTCTATACTGGGTCATTTATTCCACTCAAAACAACACAAGCGGGGCTCCCGAGTGGCACATCCAGTAAAGGCGCTCCGCGTGGAGTGCAGGGTGCGCCCTATAGCCTGGAGATCGCAGGTTCAAATCGAGGCTATGTCATTACCGACCGTGACCGAGGGTTCCTAGGGGGCGGCGCACAATTGGCTGAGCGCCGCCCGGGTAGGGAGAGCTCAGGTCGGCAGGGCAATCCACGGTTCACCGCACACCAGCGACGCCTGTGGCTGATAGGGCACCTGCGGGTCTGCAGTGGAGCCATTCAGGTCTGTGTTGTCCTCCACCACTATACTTCTGGTGGCTTCGCCGTGGATCCGCAGGGTGAAAATGACGGATTGGCAGGAACACGTTTCAGCCTCCGTTTCCCGAGTCGCCAGGGGGTTGCAGCGGTGAACGGGATAAAAAATAATTGGGCATTCCAAATTCCAAAACCCAACACAGGCAACTGAATGAACAAGGATTTGTTTTCTACAACAAACTAAATGTTTATAAAACAAACCAAAAAAAACAACAACTTAATTATACTATTGTAAAGGTGTCGGATCATTTTCTACAAGGCAGGTGTGGTCTTACTCGGTTTCAAGTGTTTGCTCAAAGACCAGTGACACTCACAGATACACTCTAATATACACCCCTACACTGATGCCGTAAACCTTTTTATTACTGTATTTGTAATGCTTGTAAAAATGATGAGGGTCAGTACATCAGTGGTGTTTATGTAAACGCTGTTTATATCATTCAAATGGAGCTAAACCACCCTCCTGTTCTTGGTTGACAGCAATGGCTGACTCTGAAATGGAAATGGATGGAGGCCCCTCTGGGGCTGGGGCTCCAGCGGAAGGGAGTCCATGCTCGGCATGCTGGGCGTGCTCCTGTTCTCCATCATTGCTGGACTGCTTATTTTCTGGGCCGTCTTCGAAGAAGAAGAAGGAAGAAATCCTGAATTTAAGAAAATCCCAACGCAGTAAGTATTGCGTACCCTTCCCATTTGGTTGAGTTCGGAGTACTTGTGTGTACATTTGTGTACATAGAGGTACTCATGCCAATGTGCTTTTATAGAGGAAGAAAGCAGGTTTAGTTAAGTCTTCAGCCCCTTTCACACTGGCATGCTCTACCCGGGTCAGGACCTGGTGTCATGCAGGTCGGCTACGCGATTTCACACTGCTTTTGATAAAGCAGGGTCGACCTGGGTGACAGACGAAAGTGCATCAATGCAGTTTGTTACAGACGCTTCCATCCAAGCTTCTCTGGATTGAACCGTCGGCCCAAATGTTGATTAGAGCAAATGTTTCTACATCACTGCTGCAATCTGGCTCATGCTGTGTCTCAGTCAACAAACATATGGCTAAACAGAATAAACAGAAACGTTCCTTGCGGAAGTGAAACCTTCACGCAGGCGTGGCTGTTTGTTATTGTGTCGGCTCACGATGGCTGTAGTACATTGTGCCTCGCTCGACCCGGGTCAAAGTGTCGACCCACATCCTGAGGTGGGTCACTGGGACCCGGGTACGACCCAGGTACGCGGTGTCACACTACGCAGGATTGTGACCCGGGTAGGAGTGCCAGTATGAAAGGGGCTTTAGAGTACACGAGACCTTGGGAGACAGAGTTTAAGGCCATTAAGATCATTTTGACACATGTGTTAGCTTGCAGAACATTGCAGTCACACATACTTGAAAACCCAGAAATGAATCAGGGTTTCCTGTCTGGTTAGAGAAGGTGGGAGGGATTTCATGTTATTTGTACATTGCTATTAGTCCCTGTTAATTGTATAATTACGTTTTTTTGTTTTGTTTTATAAATGATTGTCAAAGTTCTTGCCTACTACACTCGATAGTTTATTTTAGTTTGCTCAGGTTTTTGATTCAGTGTTGTAAGCTGTGGATGAATCACCGGAGCACATTAATACATTCACTCAAGATGCATTAGCTAGCAGTCTGAGTGCAGAACAGGCACTTGCTTCAATAAGGGCTCAGATGCTGTAATCTCATAGGAGGGGCGTTAAAGATGTAGGTCTTAGTTCTGAACTTCATGATCGAGGAGAGGCAAAAGAAAACTAAGCTTGTGCACCCTCTGCTGGCAAGATAATGCAAATGCAGCATGAACTCGACACTCATTTTCATACATATTTTTCATACAAAAGCAGATATTTAATTTCATAACCGTTTTAATATATATTGTATAATAAAATGAAGATGCTTCCCAGATCTCTGGCCTTGTGTGCGCTGTGCTTTGTAGACTCTGCTGCTGTATAAAGGATAACTAAGATCATATATGCATGGTCACAAATAAGTTATAGTCCCTATGATGGTTGTTTTATTGTTAAAAATGAATATGTAATAATCACAAAAAATAAATACAGGTAGCTCTACCCCCAGTTTTACAAATGGAGAGTCTTTATTATTTAAAAAGAAAAAAAAATGCAGTAGACCCTACCACTAGAGGGTGCCTTGCACCACCTAATGCACATGCCATAGCAGAATAAATATGAAGTTAGTGCTGCATTTTTGGTCACTGCATTTAGACAAATGTATATACAAGACGAAATTTGGCCAACTCAGGCATGTGAAACTGCTGATTTGCACCAAGAGAATAAGGTACTGGTGCCTGTGCACTTCACCAGTTAACACTGTTTGCATTCACAAAGAACAGGCGACGCGTGAGAACCTTCTCTGCCCATCTCGAATGATAAATACCAGGACATTTAATAAGAAGTAAATAACAATGCGACTGCGTTAATGCAGAAATGATGCTTTGGTCAAGTGTTTAGGTGACAAATCGTGACACCCCAAGCCCAGCACTGTCTCAGATTATCTGCAGTGCCTTTAATCTGAGAATCTTTTCAACTGCAGATCCATGTGAGCCAGACTTCATTGTGATGGAAAAAGCTTGGTGATCTTTGCCCAACTAAAACATTCAGTGCAACATATTGTATCAATTGTAGGTTGCTCAACAGAAACAAACAGTTTAACCCATTCATATTAAATAATCTGAATTTCAAAAAGCACGTTATGAATGCTTCACTGTGCATTCAAAAAAAGACTTGAAAGGAAAATAAAACTCACTTAATCGTTTTTGTTCAAAATAAAACTGGCATGTTGCAAATTGTTTTCTTTTTTGAAAGGTCTGAATTTTTTTTAAATTTTTTTTATAAGAAGACGTTATACATTTTATTGGCTCCGTCATGATTTATAAAGGGATAGTACAGGTCTAATGGTATCTACAATAGGTTCTACGAATTTAGGTTCTACGGATTTCCTCACTGCTTTATACTTGCCAAAATATAATCAAATAACTAATTGTTTTTGGCTGAGTGCAGTTAAACTAAGGAGGCTGTGTGGTCCAGTGGTTAAAGAAAAGGGCTTGTAACCAAGAGGTCCCCGGTTCAAATCCTTCCTCAGCCACTGACTCATTGTGTGACCCTGAGCAAGTCACTTAACCTCCTTGTGCTCCGTCTTTCGGATGAGACATAATTGTAAGTGACTCTGCAGCTGATGCATAGTTCACACACCCTAGTCTGTGTAAGTCGCCTTGGATACAGGCGTCTGCTAAATGAACAAATAATAATAATAACTGGACCACAAACTATGACCAGATTTGTTCTAAAAGGAATTTGTTTTTAAATCACTGTTGCTCCCTTGGGAACAAAGAAAAACGAAGCGGTCGTCTCTGGGGGAATAGTTCGGAGCACTGTTTCACATCACTGGTTATGGGCTGGGGCCAACTAGCGGTTTAGAGAGAGAGAAAGGGAGCATTAGGAGTTTGCCATTTAAGATGTAGAAAGACATGGCCTGGTAATCCTGTAAAAACAACATCTCTGAATCGACACGTTTTAGTTTGTTTTCCTTGTAACCCGATAATTTGGCCTCCAGGTATTTTGTTGTAAAACCCCAGCTCTGTCTGCTTGCCTTGTTATGGGCTGGGGTAGTTAAGAGGGCCTGTTTTTGTTATGTGTTTTTTTTTTTTTTTTCCCCAGAACCAGGAATAAGCCTCTTTATGGCTATTCGGGTGTAGCTGTGGGCCAGACACCAGGCCCTTTGTTTAAGTTTAAGCTGCATTGTGCTACTGGTGAAGTCCCTATTGTCTATGCCCCTTCCTAGTAAAAGAAACGTTTTCATTTGAGCTTGCTTAGGTCTGTTTTACTTACAGTACAAGAGGATCAATAAATAACTAACACATTAGCTGTATAGATCTGTACAAGAAAACAAATCTTATTTTACTGAATTTGTGGGGGCAGACCTGGTACTACTGTTCCGTAACATGTGGGTCTTTTAATATTGGAAAATAAAAGGAAATTGGCCTGCATGGTGGCATGCAGTGAGATTCTGTGTCTCATTACTGCTCACGTTGTTTTCCCTCTGTCTGTGTCTAATATGTGTCGACTTCATGTGGCCTCTTCTGTATCTCTGCAGGTTGACAAGCATAATGTGGCAGCTTGAGTCCCTCAAGAGTTTATCTCACAAAGCTAAATAAAATCAACACATCAAAAAAGTCAAGCGGTAAAGCTGCAGAACAGCAAAGACTAAACAAACAGTCTTGTCTAATTAAAGCAATCTCCTTATTATATCTCTGTTCTGTACAGTAAGAGTTTGTCAATACCCTTTGGGTAGACCTAGATCTAAAGACAAATTGATTACTTTGCCGTGCCTTTTTCAGTTGTAAGTCCCACCTTGAGGTGTATGAGTGAAACAATTCAATCCTGCCCCAATGGGCTACATAGCTACCCGCAGTCCCCCAAACGATTCTCAAGTAATGAGTATGTGGGATTTTTAGTTGGTATGAATATGACTCCTCCACTTTTATTTTCATTTAGTTTTTTTTTTCTTTAACACAAGTTTTCAATTGCCTTATACATAATATAATAGCCCATTAGGACCATCATACAGCATGTGTTCACATGCATCTTCTGATGCTTACTGTATCACATCAGCGTTGGCTGCTGTGCATGAAGTCTGCTGAAAGGAAAGTTCTGCCAGCGTTGTAAACTATTCTTGCATTGCTGCTGAGCCAGCAGGCTGTCTCGTGGCACAGGAACTGAAACCACTCTAATTGTGTTCACCTTCCTGGATTGGAGACAGGTCAGTGTTGCCTGAAGACTGCCCTTATTCATTTGTGTCCACACCTAAATTCCAGTCAATCTCACTGAAAGAAAGGGAAATGACATTCAATTAAAGTTGTTAAAAGGTTCAGGAAGGGGGCAGCACTCGTGGCGTACAGGAAAGGATCATTGTGTAGCATTCATTTGCGATTGCGTAAGGACGACTTCCGTGAAACAGATTGTATCCAGTTTGCCTTAAACACAGTTTAAAAAAAAAAAAAAAAGATTTAGTAGTTCTCGTGAATTACAATATAGTGCACAGCTTACCAATTATTTTGACTGATCTCATTACTGGACTTGGGTGGAAAGTGAATCCACTTGCCTTGAAAAAGAAAGAAAGAATAGAAGAGAAGAGCAGAGACGTTGAGCCCTCGCAGTAGAAAAGAGCAGCTCAGTGTGCCACGGCTAGCCCTTTTATTTGCTCTCTGAAGCCATCTCTAATTTGATTCAGCACGATGCTGAATAGAACGGATCCTTGTCACAAATAGAATCCTTTTATGATAGATTGGGTTACCATAGCGATACCCTCCTCTGTTCTACACTAAATAAGCTTCATTCAGACTCCCTTAAAAAAAAAAAAAAAAAGTGGTTATGATATAAAGTGTTGCCAGGGGAACCGGAGTGTGGGGGAGGGAGGGCATTTTCCTGATTCCCTACAGATGGGAAAGGAAAATCAGAGGGAGAGCGAGAGTAAGCGAGTGTACTGCAAGGTTTTATGGGAAATTTCATTATAGACTCTCAATTCTTTCCCACCACCGCTGCCAGATGTTGCAGCTCCTGAATTGTGTTGGTGCATTTCCAGCCTGCCTGACAGAGCAGAGGTAGAGAATGTGTGCCGTTCTGCCGCTGTAGCAGAAGAACATCTATTGCTTTTATTTATTTATTTTTCGACTGGTTTGTGCCAGCAGAACGTCATTTCTGTTTCAGCCATGAAGACTAGACAGGCCTGGATGATAAGGTTCTAGGTTGTTCATTTTTGTTTTTTCAATCAAGTTGCTCCTACCTGACACAGGGGAAACTGTTCAGGTTTTACCATCTAAAATGGGATGTGTGTACTCTGTACCAAAGGAGGACCTGCCAGCCCCAAACAGGTCAGTGTTACTTTTTGGGGTGAGGTACCAGTTCCAGGGAAGGATAAAGAGGGTAGGGGCTGATTTGAGGTGTGTATGTGTTTTGTCTGTTCTGGCTTGATCTGTAATAAAGTAATTATTTTTCAATATAAATGAATCATAAAGACTACCAATTCATTTCTTTATAGTGTCCAGCCATATAAACACATTAATGCTCAAGAAATGCATTCATACATTATTTGGAATAGCTGTTGCTGTGCCTGTTGTAGTTGATCTGTGCGTGACTCGTAGTACACTTTTAGCAATGCTTTGAGAACCTCTTATCCGATTGTGATGAAATTTGCCATGTGCATTCCTGTTGGTGCACGTCATTGAGGGAGTCGTGCGCCCGCTTTGGCGTGTAGAATTGCCCTCCTGGATTTATTGAAACTTTACTTTGGACAGATGTTTGGAACGCCAAGCTATTCCATGTCTGTGAGTGTAAAAAAGTCACAGTACTGATCAGGGCATTTACAAGCTGTGGATGGATCTCATTATGATGTACTTTTCCATGGTACAGACACCTGTGATTACTCTATTTCTTCTTTAACTCATGCAGTACCCCACCCCACCACCACCACAACCACCACAGTGATGCAGAACATTTTATTCCAGTCTGCTGTTTCTGTACGAGGTATAAATAGACCCTGTAAAATGCCCAGGTGATGAAGCACTTGATTCAGTGCTACTGCCTCTCTGATTACAACTAAAAGCCTCAAAAGACAGCATTGTCATATGCAGTACCGGTATGTACAGTGCTGTGTGTTTCGTACAAGAAATAGTCTAGTTAATTTTATACAGTAACTTTTCTCTCCGTACAAACAGTTATTGGCCATTACAGGGTTTAACCAAAAGCAGCATGTCTTCTGTTGTGGCGAACATTACCCTTATCCGGAGTGCTTCAGTGATGCAAGCCCGCAGTTTGAAAGCTAATTAATCTTAAAATCATAATGCAGTGTAGCTTGCAATGTAATACATTTATTGTGCTTTTTCAAATTTGTCTTGCGTTCTGACTCATTCCATGTCAAGCCAGCCGCTGGTCCCTGCAGTTCAATTTGTCTTTAACAGCCGTCTCAGAGTAATGTTTCCTTGTTTTAGGTCAAAGCTAGGTTATTTTCTTCCCCTAATTCTACTTTACGTGATTTTGTAACTGTTGTGACTGAGTGATGCTGGGGCTAAGCTTAAATTTCAGTTCAGAATACAACCAAACATGTGCAAATGTCGTTGGTTTTCCACTGTTGAATGCAACTAGTGGTATGTGGCATTGTCAAGCAGCCCTAATTTATTCCCCAGTTTCTCAAATCAAAATGTAGATTATGTTGCTTGAACTCTTCACTATTGGGGTGGGAGAGGGGTTGCTCTGAAATGTCTCCTAAAACTAGTTAGTTGAAATAAGGTGTCACGTTTCATGGGGTTAATTTTGCGCATGCTGTAAGCTCATACTTTTTCCATTTACTTGTTATATAAACAGGATACTCCATATCCGTTTACGCAATACCATACTGAGTTCACTTGTAATGGTGTTTGGACTGCATACTGCAGGAGCCCTTTCCCATCAGTGGAATAAGCATGGTACTCCCTGAAAGGTCATTTAATGTGTGGATTCATGGAATGATGGGCACTGCTGCTGTTGAGGGTGCCTTTTTATCTTTAACAACAAACTCACTTAAAATGCAGCTAAATCCTTCTGATGGTTTTAAATATATAGCTTTCTGTGGAAAACCAGCATATGAAGGGAGTGGGGTGTGTAAAGGGTGTATTTGTGCAGTAAAAACGATAAGAAACATCCAAACCCCAGTGTGTGCAACACATGCATGGACCCCTTTGATAAATAATGCAGGAGGTTGAATCATGACGGCCTGTTGTCTTTTTAAGCCTTTTATTGCAAACTGCGCTTAGCAGAGATGATGGATCACTAATATATACACCACCCCCACACACACATTCTTCCTCTGCCATTGCCAAGAAACATTACAAATAAAACAATTGTGTGTGGTGCACAGCAAATTGCATTAATGGACGCATTGTGAATAGGTGGCTAGGGTTGTGAAATAAAGCATTCTGTTGAGGGTTCTGCAGAATCCATGTCCAGAATATCTTCATCAACTCAATGGAAAATTCAACCTCTACTGCTAGAAAACTCGTAAAAGCTACTTATTGTTGGCTTGGTTAATGTTCGGCCTCCGGGTGTGACTAACTTTTGAAAAAGTTTTGATTTGTTTCCAACAGTCATGCATATAAACACTCCCATATACGAGTAAAACTTTAAGAAGTGCAGTAGACAAAGTTTCAGCGACTGTCTTCAGCAGTTTAATCAACAA
This sequence comes from Acipenser oxyrinchus oxyrinchus, assembly GCA_030684275.1. Lineage (NCBI taxonomy): Eukaryota > Metazoa > Chordata > Actinopteri > Acipenseriformes > Acipenseridae > Acipenser > Acipenser oxyrinchus. Next base: position 19,269,086 of record CM060272.1, read on the forward strand.
TAGTGAGCTGCTCCACTGATCGAATATGCAATGTCAGCTGGGGAAATGGGATGTAAAAACTAAAACCTTTACTCTGTTGTTGTGTAAAAGTTGAGATTTGTATGTATTTTTGTTTTATGTCCTGTTAAAGCCAAAAATGTGTTGATTCTCAGATTATCCAGCCCAAAAGTTGTTAATACAAGAATTATACAACCAATTCTGCTGGCTAATGTTATAACGCATTTCAGCATTTGTAGCTGAGACTTTCAAATTCTTTGGAGGCAACGGTTTTTGTTTTTTGTTTTTTTGTTTTTTTGTCTGGTCTTACCATGTAAATCAATTGCCCAGTGTCTCTCTCTGCAGTACTAAATCCTTTGGGAAATGCTACTGATAAAGCCCAAGGCCAGTGTTTGGTTGTGGCAGGTTTAGTAACTGGTCCTGGTGCGATAGTCCGACAGCTCTGAATGCGGTTTTGTTTTTTTTCATTTAGAGCCATCACACCAAGAGAAACAAGTTTTATCGAGAAAATGAAGAAAACGGTGAGTGTACAGGGTCCTCATTCAAATCTTGGACCCTTATCCACTGATTGTGTCTGTCTCTCACTACACGCTGAACAGGAAAACTGCCATGAATTCATCACACATCTACTCTAAACTTTTATCACAGAATCTAGGGCCATATTCACAAAACATTTACCAAGCAAACACCACACTGGATACAAAGCAGACTCAAATGTGTAGTCTGTTTGAGTGCTCGAGTTTCACAGCGTGCATTTGTATTATAAAAAGGGAATGGTAATGTTGATCAGTTCTTGTGTGTTTTTTTGTAGGGTAAAAACATAGTTGTGTTTTATGGATCTCAAACTGGAACAGCGGAAGAGTTTGCAAACCGTCTCTCAAAGATGCTCAGCGATACGGAATGAGGGGCACGGTAGCGGACCCAGAGGAGTACGACATGGTAACGAAGACTGGAGTCAAGCAACCCAACAAAAATAAATAAACACAGGATTAAATAAGAAAGCTAAGTGTCCTGGCAGTTGAGGTTAATGCTAACTTTTGTGTTCCCCAGTCTGAGCTGTCCGCCTCTCGGAGATTGACAACTCTATAGCCGTGTTCTGCATGGCCACTTACGGGAAGGAGACCCCACTGACAATGCCCAGGATTTCTATGACTGGCTTCAGGAAGCCGACGATGATCTGTCCGGCGTCAATTTCACAGTGAGTGCATTCTGACTTTACTTTCAACCCGCACGCACTGCACTGTGCTGAAACTGCCTTTCTTCTTTCAACCTGCATGCACTGCACCGTGGTGAAACTGTCTTTCTTTTTTCAACCCGCATGCACTGCACCGTGCTGAAACTGCCTTTCTTCTTTCCAGTGAACTTCACTTGAGTGCCATGTTAACATTTCTAAGGAACAAAAATTAATCTAATTAGGAGTTAAATGTTTATAAACAATTTCATAATTGAAATCTAAAATGTTTTAGGTTTTTGGGCTTGGGAATAAAACGTATGAACATTACAACGCAATGGGGAAATATGTAGACAAGAGACTGCAGCAGCTCGGGCGCGAAGAGGATCTTCGACCTTGGAATGGGCTGACGACGATGGCAAGTGAGTGACCGCCTGCTTCACAGGAACTGTGAGCTTTACTACTTACATCAGCAGCAGCTTTTCAGTTAGAACCGCCTGGTTCAGGAATCCAGCGCAGGCAGGGCTATTTGTTATTAAGATTGACAACTAGGGGTCCCCAAGCGGCTCACCTGTTAGAAGCGCAGCCGTGTGGTGCACAGGGTGAGTCATACAGCGCAGGTTCGAGTCTAGGCCAGTCTTCGCTGGGGGCTCCAAAGGAGCATCGCATTGGCCCAGGTGCTCCCGTGGGTTAGGGAGGTAAAACTGTCAGGGCCGTTTCTCCTCATCGCTCTACATTAAACCCTGCTGACCAGGAGCCCAGTGAGCTCAGAGCGGACACCTGCATGGCTGGCCTTTGTCTTCCAGAGGTCAGTAGCTCGTTGACATCCACTCTCGAGTTCCTAGATGAAAAAGGAAGCTGGCTCAGTCGTGGGATCGGAGGACGCCACTGAGTCTTGGCTCTCCTGAGCCATGTGGGGAATTATTGAATAAATAAACCTAGCCATCTAGTCTGCAGTTATTTAGGTAACTGGGTGGCAAAATGCTGAAGGATACACAACCACAGGACCTGGTGTCCTGATACTACTTGGTGGGTAGCATGTATTTCTGTATGCAGTATATATGGGAGGTTTTGCTACATCACTTTTTAAGGCTGGCCCTCGCTAAACATCAGTAATTTATGCAGGCTTGGATAAGAAAGCACCTGCCTGCTAAGCTCCTTCTGTTGTCTCTTATCTTTTTCAGATTAATTAAGTAATGCATGTTTGAGAGAGGCACTTAATTAACAGAGTTACAATTGTTATCAATTGTTTTGGCCCATACCCTGCATTTAAACCCTTTGTTTTGTCCCCCTCAGTCTTGAAGAGGATTTTGTCTCCTGGAGAGAGCAGTTCTGGCCAGCAGTGTGCGAGCACTTTGGGGTCGAGGCAACTGGAGATGAATCCAGGTTTGTTCCCTTGGCTACTGCATATTACACCAAGATAGCTGCCGTTGAGTCAACAACAGTGTCCAGCAGTGTGTCTTATCAAAGTCTTGATTTCTCTTTCACAAGTGAAGGCAGGTTCACACAGTGTTTAGAAGTGATTGTAGTACAATACAAACAGAGCTGGGTAAAAAGTGTTGTAATTCATAATTGATCCAAATGCCATTCTGCACCTTTAGGAAATGTTGTCGTGAAGCTGATTTTAGAAGCATTGACGCGGCAGGCTTATTTATTTGAGGTTTCTTCGTATTTCAGCATTCGTCAGTATGAGCTGGTGGTCCATACAGATATAAACATGAACAAAGTTTACACAGGAGAGATGGGACGTCTGAAGAGCTTCGAGACACAGAAAATGTGAGTGTGTGTAATTACATAAGCTTACTGGCACCTGGAAGCAAATATCTGCCAGCAGACCTGCTTTTCCAGCAAACCTTTTAATGGGATGCTGTTCAAATGTGCTCAAGCTGTCTTTATTGTTCTTTGTAACACTTTTAACCCTGGGTTTTGCCCAACAGTACCTAACAGGAAAAGCGTCTCAAGAGAAGTTAGAATGGGGCGATGTTTCACAGGCGTACATCAACAGCGTTTCTGTTAACTGGTAAATACCAATCAGGCGGTTTCAAAACTTGTTGACTGGCAGAGCCTGAAGCCAGTTGTCGGTTTGACTGGCAGCAAGCGGTCTGTGACGGGCAGCTAGAAGCATTGACTGCTGCTAAAGAGCGAATGAGTGTGCCTCTAGTGCGCCTGCACACTGCACCCTGTACTGTCTCAAGAGAAGTTAGAATGGGGTGATGTATTACTAACATATTCAAGGAAGAGTTCTTGTTAAGATTGAAAACCGTTGGCTAAACTAGCTACTTTCAACACCATTGCATAAAACATCACCGGAGGAAATCCACCACAGTGAATTATTTCTATTTTTTCCTGTACAGTTCTTGTGTATAACTACAGTATGTATCCTGTTCTAACCTTGTAGGCCTTTTGATGCCAAAACCCTTTTCTGGGCACCGTCACTGCAAACAGGAAGCTGAATAAGGGAGGCAGCCGACACCTGATGCACCTTGAGCTGGATATCTCTGCATCCAAGATCAGGTAGAGTGTTCTTGAGCTGGATGTCTCTGCATCCAAGATCAGGTAGAGTGTTCTTGAGCTGGATATCTCTGCATCCAAGATCGGGTAGAGTGTTCTTGAGCTAGAACCCAAGATCAGGTAGAGTGTTCTTGAGCTGGAACCCAAGGTCAGGTAGAGTGTTCTTGAGCTGGAACCCAAGGTCAGGTAGAGTGTTCTTGAGCTGGATGTCTCTGCATCCAAGGTTAGGTAGAGTGTTCTTGAGCTGGATGTCTCTGCATCCAAGGTCAGGTAGAGTGTTCTTTAGCTGGATATCTCTGCATCCAAGGTCAGGTAGAGTGTTCTTGAGCTGGATATCTCTGCATCCAAGGTCAGGTAGAGTGTTCTTGAGCTGGATATCTCTGCATCCAAGGACAGGTAGAGTGTTCTTGATCTGGAACCCAAGGTCAGGTAGAGTGTTCTTGATCTGGAACCCAAGATCAGGTAGAGTGTTCTTGAGCTGGATATCTCTGCATCCAAGGTTAGGTAGAGTGTTCTTGATCTGGAACCCAAGATCAGGTAGTGTTCTTGAGCTGGATGTCTCTGCATCCAAGATCAAGTAAAGTGTTCTTGAACTGGATATCTCTGCATCCAGGGTCAGGTAGAGTGTTCTTGAGCTGGATATCTCTGCATCCAAGGTCAGGTAGAGTGTTCTTGAGCTGGAACCCAAGATCAGGTAGTGTTCTTGAGCTGGATGTCTCTACATTCAAGATCAAGTAGAGTGTTCTTGAGCTGGATATCTCTGCATCCAAGATCAGGTAGAGTGTTCTTGAGCTGGATATCTCTGCATCCAAGGTCAGGTCGAGTGTTCTTGAGCTGGATATCTCTGCATCCAAGGTCAGGTCGAGTGTTCTTGAGCTGGATATCTCTGCATCCAAGGTCAGGTAGAGTGTTCTTGATCTGGAACCCAAGGTCAGGTAGAGTGTTCTTGAGCTGGAACCCAAGGTCAGGTAGAGTGTTCTTGAGCTGGATGTCTCTGCATCCAAGGTTAGGTAGAGTGTTCTTGAGCTGGATATCTCTGCATCCAAGATCAGGTAGAGTGTTCCCGCCAGCCCCACTTTGATCTATTAGTGTAGTATAGTCTATGTAATGCCTTTATTGCACAGAAATATAACCAAGTAGCAGTATTATTTGTTTATTTAGCAGACGCCTTTATCCAAGGCGACTTACAGAGACTAAGGTGTCTGAACTATGCATCAGCTGCAGAGTCACTTACAATTACGTCTCACCCGAAGACGGAGCACAAGGAGGTTAAGTGACTTGCTTAGGGTCACACAATGAGTCAGTGGCCGAGGTGGGATTTGAACCGGGGACCTTCTGGTTACAAGCCCTTCTCTTTAACCACTGGACCACACAGCCTCACATAAGCCTCGCAGTAAAATGCTATCATCATTTATATAGAATATTTTAGATACTGAGTTGATATATTTGCATTGTGCTTCGTGAATTTCTTAGTTCTATTTATTAACCCTATATCCAGTCATGTGAGATACTGGATAAATTAATTTATTCCTGGAACTGTAGAAATTACATGACTGACCCATATGCAAAACCTTAACCAAAATGTGCTTATTGTTGTTAGACATTATTTGTTGTTTTAAAACCCAGAGACTTAGTTCTGTAATAATTCTGTTCCAATCTGTGTCCCCTGCAGATACGATTCTGGAGATCATGTTGCAGTTTACCCTATAAATGATACGACTCTAGTGAATAAAATTGGAGAAATTCTTAACGTAGACCTTGACACTGTAATCTCCTTGAACAATCTTGATGGTATGTAATTGGGAACAATCTCTGCACGCCTGGAGGGCGGGGTTCTGAATATTGGCATTGTGTCTTAAACTGACCCTGAATTTGTACAGCTCTCTTCCGATTTTAATAGAGGCATAGTTTTATCCATTTCAGTTTAGAATATAAGCAACAAACAAAACAAGAGAAATGTAATAATGCTTTTATAATTCATGTTTTGTGAATCCAGCTCAGAAACTTTTTATTTATTTATTTATTTATTTATTTATTCATTTATTCATTTATTTATTGATACAGAGGAGTCCAACAAGAAGCACCCATTCCCTTGTCCTACCTCGTACCGCACAGCCCTGACACACTACCTGGATATCACCAACCCTCCACGCACCAATGTCCTGTATGAGCTCTCCCAGTATGCCACGGATCCCAAAGACCAGGAGACCCTGCGCAAGATGGCATCGTCCGCCACTGAAGGGAAGGTAAGCCACTTTGGGCAGACAGCATGGCGCGTCAGGTGCCTTGTGTTTTCAGATTCTTTCAGCGCTAAGTAACTTTGCGAAAAAGCCCACGACAAATAGTTTCTTTAGTTTTACCTGTCGTCCACAGAACTCCAAAACACCAATTCAAAAATACAGGAGGCTAATCTGAACCATTTGTGATTTTGTTTACAGTGCTGATTGTAATCTGTACCATAAAAAACAATGTATTGTGTTGTTTGTGATACTTATTGTACATTTAGTTACAATTCAAGAACAACCTTTTGAATATAAAACACAGACATCAGTAAAGTTTTACACACTCATCAGGGTTGGGTCAATTCCTGTACTTCAATTCCAATTATTTTTAAGATCAATTCCCAATTCCTTTTGAAGGAATTGGAATTAATATTTTAGACATGATTGTTTAACTGCTTTCATTTTAATTGACTCACAGTGACTTCAATTTAAATAATTTGTTGCCACTGTGAGAAGCTCATTTTAACAGAGTACTGCTAATTGTAATTTTGATCAGTGATGTGTTAGATTGATTAAAAGGGAATGGGAATTGGAATTGGGTATTGATTTTTAAAATTAATTGGAAATGAAGCTGGTAATGAAAAGCAGGAATTGACCTCAACTGTGCTTATTCTAGTTGTGGTTTCTGTTCTTGGACCATCCATCAGTGTTTTTACAGGTATTGTTTTTCTTTCCCAGTCTCATTATCAAACCTGGGTGCTGGAGGCTAAAAGGAACATCCTGGCTATCCTGCAGGACATGCCCTCGCTGCCCCCATCGACCACCTGTGTGAGCTGCTGCCCCGCCTGCAGGCTCGCTACTACTCCATCGCCTCCTCCTCCAAGGTAAGAACAGCACCCGCAAAGAGAACATATACAGCAGAGCCTGACACCTCCGATGGGACTGGTTCCAGGGTCCATCAGATCTGGGAAAATATATCCGAGGGAGTCATTGTACTACCTTGTAGTTGGTTTATTACGTGGAGCTTTATGAATGAGCAATGTCAGGTACAGCAGTGTATCTAAAACACCAAAGTACAGCACTGTGTGTATACTATGCAAATAAAATTGGCAAAGTATTAAGCAAAGCACTGTAATACAGTATTTGGCAATTCACAAAACAGTGTTCCAGAAACAGTTCTTGCCGTACTTTTTCAGTCCATGCCAAAGTAGTACTACAGTAGTTTTGCACTGAAAGTGCGTATTAACACAAGACAGGAAATTGTGTTTTAAAACAAACAATCCGGTAAAGGCACTCGCGTGGAGTGCAGGATGCTCTATAGCCTGAAGGTCGCCGGGTTCGAGTCCAGTATATTCCACTGCCGACTGTGGACGGGGGTTCCCAAGGGGGCGTCGCACAATTGGATGAGTGCCACCCGAGGTGGGGAGGGCTTAGGTCGGCCAGGGTGTCCTCTGCTCAGCGTGCACCAGCAACCCCTGAAGACTGGCCGGGCGCCTGCGGGCCTGCCTGGAAGTTGCCCGGAGCTGTGTGGTCCTCCAACGCTGTAGCTCTGAGGTGGCTGCATGGCGGGCCTGCAGAGTGGGGAAAAAAAGCGGACGGCTGACGGCACACGTCTCTCCTGAGTCAGCGAGGGGGTGGCAGCGGTGAGTAGGGTTGAAATAAAAATAATTGGGTTTTCCAAATTTGGGAGAAAATGAGAAATAATTGGCAATTCCAAATTAATAATAAAACTAAAAAAAACAAACAAACCAAAAACAAAGTGCACAGAAACAGAAACTGACTTTGGAGGTCAGCGATGTGAAAACAGCCTTGTTTCAGCTTTAACGGTACAGGAATTGTGTTAATCCTTTGCTTTCTTGTTTTCTTTTATTGAACATGGTTAAACTGAACAGTTTCTTACACCGAGCATGTACAAAATGAAACTTTCAGTACCTAAGAGCTGAATGTACTGATTTAAACCCAAAATAAAATGTGTCGTGCTCAGGTTCCGTCTTTATCGTTTAATTGGTACCAGAGGTACATCGGTTGATCGAGGGTATTGTATCTTACAGGATCAGATATGATAGGTTCTACTGTACTTGCAGGATTGGAGAACTAAGAACACCATCTTTTTCCAGCACAGAGCAGTGAACTTTCTACAGATTATTAGGAGGGGTTTCTATTAATTTCTTTCTTTTGATTTCTGTATATATCATAACTTCAGTACATGCTGTGCTGTAAGGTTAGATTTCTAAGGATTAGGCTATCCCTACAAAACATATTTTAGTTGGGTTTACATACCTTGCTTGTGGTCTTAACTTACCAGTGATTGCATCTCAGCGATGTGTCAAAACACTCGATCAAAAATAAGGTAAAATGCTACTTTATTTTTCCGAAATAAAAAGTATGATGCATTGTACTTCTGAACAGGTCCACTCCAACTCTGTGCACATCTGTGCCGTTGTGGTGGAGTACGAGACCAAGACTGGCCGAACCAACAAGGGTGTTGCAACTAACTGGTTAAAAACAAAGTGCCTACAGACAATGGCCACAAGTCCATGGTGCCCTTGTTTGTGAGGAAATCGCAGTTCCGCCTGCCCTTCAAAGCCAGCACCCCAGTCATCATGATCGGCCCTGGCACTGGAATCGCTCCTTTCATGGGATTCATCCAGGAAAGAGCTTGGCTGAAGCAGCAAGGTAAATACATTTATATACAATGCGTTTCACCCTCCGTCCCCAAAAACCAATTATGATGAAATCATTCAATTAAAACAGCCTAATACAACATTTTTTATATTGAAATATTAAAAAGACAAATTTTAGTTTTAATTGTAAAAATAGAACAATTAAAAAAAAAAACCATTAATAACAAAAAAGGAAAACCAAAAGAGAATGCGGCTTTGATTGGTAAAACTGGAAGACTAAGATTTTTTTAAAAAAAAGCTGTTTTGTAAAAATAGTTTCAATCATGATTTAAAAACAGTAAGAGTCCCAGCTTCCCTGACAGAAGAAGGTAAAGCATTCCATAATTTAGGAGTTCTCTTGCCATGTTGGACTGCAGTCCACTGTTCCAGTTTTTGATTGCATAATTTACTATCCTCCTTAGCATATTATGATTCTTGCAGCCATTCTGTGTGGGTTCTTATTGCAGTTACTCAAGTATTGCGTTGAATGTTTGCTAAGTCTGTGTCAAGGTGCTTTGACCTGAATTCCGGAGCAGAGTTCTAGCTGTCAGATTCTCTTTCATGTTATTAATACAAATTAGGAAAACCAACAAATGATTTACAGAACGACTTGGGATGGGAATTGTATCACTCATTTTTCCTCGCTCAGAGCCTTGCTAAATTGCTTGATATCCCTGAACAGTCTATTCTATAAATATGCAGAATAATTTAAAGAGGAAGACATTTCAAGTAGAATGGTACCTTGAAATGTAGTCCTTTTTTAGGAAAGCAGTACGTCTGGCAATGGGGAGTTTGTTGCTGGATAACCTCACTCCGACCTATTTGCTCACTAAATGTCTTGGTATCCCCGAATAGATCATTCTCCCTTAAAAATATGCTAAGGATTTTAATGAGCAATTCATCTCATAAGTTCAGTGGCACCCTAAATATGATTTATTTACTAACTATGGTGGCCAAGACTTGTACATATTCAAGATAGTTGTCCTTGGCAATCCTTAGCCAGAAACCTATTTTTGAGGATAAAATGAAGAGAAACTGCTTTATTAAAATCTTTTGTACTTTTTTATAGAGGAGACGGTTTTCTAGATCATCAAAGCTTCTATTAAGTTTTAGATCCATCAAGTGAATTGTTTCCTTTTGCATTGCTGTCAATACGCAGTACCTGTACACAATACCTGTTCACTCGATGGTACTGCCTCTTACAGCTATACAGATCCTGATCTAGCCTGCTGAGAGTTTGTCATGACGTTTCTGCATTGCATATGAGGTTATTCAGAAACACTTTATACAGTAACGTTTCTATTGCATAACTACCAGTGTATGAAAGGCCTGTGTTGCAGTCCTCGGCTGTGCAGCATGTAAACCCAAGGCTTGGTCTTGTTGCAGGTAAGGAGGTGGGTGAAACTGCTCTTTATTACGGATGCCGGCACAGAAACGAAGACTTCCTGTACCAGGAGGAGCTGGAGCAGTTTGAGAAGGACGGAGTGCTCACTCAGCTCAACGTAGCCTTTTCAAGAGATCAGGACGAGAAGGTGAGTGTGAGCACAGAGTCCAGGCGCAACACACCCTGCAGTGTGTGCAGGACTGTGTAAATATCCCACGTGCTGTGCTGGAGTGGTAAATAAAGTTAGGTTCGTTGAAGTGCTTTGTGTTCAGGAAGTTTTACTTTCTTTTCTTTATCCCTAGGTATACGTGCAGCATTTGCTGAAGAAAAACAAAGAAAATCTATGGAAACTGATCCATACTGACAATGCACACATCTACATTTGTGGGTAGGTGTCATTTTCACAATTGTGATTGTGAAAAGCTAGATGAACTTGTAAATTCGAGTTGATAAGAAGACGTAGGTCTGACTGCAATAACTTGGAGTTAGAAAGGAGTACTGGCCCCATGAGGTAATCTCAACAAGAGGAGTTTAGAAGCAGAGACAGAGGTTACTCTCACTGCAATAACGTCTTTCAAATAATATCAAGTGTAATTTACACCAACCAACTTGCTGATACATTGTAACGTTGCGCACACTACTTCACGCAAATGCAAGCGTTTGAGCGTTCTCTGTAATCTCTGCGTACAGTTTCATTTTGTTCCCCACTTCTTTTTCAGGGATGCCCGTAACATGGCCAGAGACGTGCAGAACACGTTTTATGAGATTGCTTGGCGAGTTGGGGAGCATGGCGCACACGCAGGCAGTGGACTATGTCAAGAAGCTTATGACCAAGGGACGTTACTCGCAGGATGTTTGGAGCTAAATGGGAGAAACAACGTAATCTTTCAAAAACGAAGCCTGGGAAGGAACGGGAAGGTGTGGAAAGAGGCTGCTTGTTGTTAGGGTGGTGACCTGCACACGTCAATGCAAGATTGGTTTATTTTATTTTCCTATTCCTAGATTGCCTTTTGTTTTGTTTTTACAGAAATTAAATCTTACTGATTAATTTTGTTAACTGCCGTAGTCGACTCCTCTAAGCTGTATGACAAATGTGCCCACATTACTGGCAGTGTCGTAGTAAGTAAGCCAGGCGTTGTCTCAAAACAGCAAAACTGATTGAATCCTGTTCTGAAGTGTGAACAGGACTACAGTGACTTTTGAGGCCACATTACAGAACAAGTTATCGGGTACAATGGAAAAGTATCACTGACGCAGGAAATTCCCTATTACCAAAGTTGAACAAACTATCTCACTCCTTATCTCACTGATAGCTTCAGGCATGGCGTTTGTTTTCTCTGCAAAAAATCTGCCTACAGGTAAATTCTGTATAAGGCTTTACGTGCAGGTACAGTTAAGGGTGAGGACTGTTTAGAAGAGAGCGGGTCTGTGCCCCGCTGTGGTGGGTATTATTGCTATTAACTGAACAGCTGTTGACATGTGACTTGTGTTCATTTACAGCTTTTTGTACTGGATCTTGTCTTGACTTTAGGCTGCGCAACAGTCTACATCTGCAATAAGATGATGAGTGCTCTACTTGGATCTGAGAGGCAGAGACAATCTGTCTAAGCTCATAATTACTTTGGAGTGGTGGTGGCATGTCATGTAAATACTAGCGATACTGTGATGAAATTGTCGGAGTCAAGTAGATCATTCAGGGAAAGGAACACGATTGGGTGCCTTTGTAATACAGCATTTCATATCTTTTACTGAAGGACGGCTAGGAGAACATGTTTTGTGATAATCAGTTTCTCTAAACGTGATGAAATTGGAGTCTGTAATGTGGCCCAAGGTCTCTCCCTTTTAAAGTTAAGCTGTGACAGAGAACTTCGCTTTCCTGAAAGTAGATACAGGTTTGACCTTACGATGCTAAGTCAGTCATTTAGGAACTTTTAAAGAAATAACCTATTAATTTTTATACTCCTTTTACGTTAAGCAGTGTAAGAGTCGGTTGTTATGCGATTCAAAGTCATGAAATATTAGCTTACCTAAGATAACAAAATAAGTCCCATTTCTTTATTTTGCAATTTTTGAAAGTACAGTAATGCACGTTCAATGTAAAATCGGAGACGGAAAATATTTTTTAATATGCAGTTTATAGATATGCATGCTGTTTGCAGCGGAACCTCTAGAAGAAAGCTGCTTGAAAGGTGTATGTTCTGAATACTAAACCAGCAACTATATACTGCAAATAACAATAATAATAATAATAATAATAATAATAATAATAATAATAATAATAATAATAATAATGATAATAATAATGATAATAATAATAATTAAAAAAAGAAACTAAACATGATGCATTTCCAGGATTGGTTAGGGACAGGTGGGGTGCAAAGTGCAGTCGGGTTCCTACCTTGTTTTATTTTATAGATGCCTTTGGGAGCAGGCAACTCTCTCTTAAAAGCACCAAAAAATGAGTTCTGGTGTACTGTGCAAAACAATAATTGCCGTATTCCTTCAAATTTAAGATGCCCTCGAATTTAAGACGCAGCCCAAATTTCCCACCCTCAACTTGAGAAAAAAATAAAACATCAAATAAATATGCATTTACAAAAGATACAACCTCAATTACGCATATGGAGGCAGTTTGCGGTCGTCTGCTATCACACAGGGCATTACAGTTATGTGCTCCTTCTCATTTCCAGTCATCATTACTCACACCTGTTTTTCTCCCAGTTTGTGAACTCTGGTATTGCTTGGCATGTTGAAAAATACGGGATCTGACCAGCAATTCCTATTTGTCCAAGCTGGTACTGTTTGTTAGAAACGCTGAAATTGTAAAAGCTCTTTGAATTCCTCAGGAAGCTAATGACGCTTCTTTGAAAATGGCTCCCTGTATGTCGTGGATGATTCGAGATCGGGCAGTAACACTTTGGTTCGTGTTTTCTCGGCAGTCAGTCACGTTGCTGCTTGTGTACTCTGGCAGTGACGTCTTTTGTTGGCGATTTTTAATACACACATCACTATACTGTACTCTGACGCAGGATATTTTGGAGAAGAAAAAAATGGTTTAAAAAGTGCATCTTAAATTCGAAGGAATACGGTAAATGGTTTATCTAAAACTATATATATAATCTAACACACACATATGTGCAATATGCTGCCCCTAGAAGAACGTAGGATTCTGTTTTTTCAGATTCTACATTGATAAACAAGGCGTGGTTTTATACGCAGCTTAGCCGATTCGCAAAGCAGCTTGTGAGGCTTAAAAAGGTTCTCTGCTTACAGGGAGAGAAGAAAATGCAGAGTACAGCAATCCTGAGGATTCAGATTCATTCAGAATCGAGGCATTACATTTTCCTTGTAATTTTCGTAATTGGAATGCAGTAAAGATATTCAGTCAAGGCACATTTCCAGTTACAAAGAAAAACTTTTATATTCTGTAAAAAAAAAAAAATGTCCCTCTCAGTACATTTATAAAGATATGTTTCACTCATGTTTACACTTAAGTAAACCCTAGCAGTAAAAACAGGCAGCTTTAATTCAACATAAGTTAGATACAACTTGAACACTGCTAGGGTACAGAATGCCTTTTTTTTTTCTTTTTTACGCCATTAAATCATGAAACTGGAATGTCCCTACGTACAGCATGAAACTTACATTTCTTTGTTTCCTAATTTCTGTTTGTTGTGGATCTAACCTCTCTACAAAGTTATGTAAAGCTTTTAACAACTAAACTGCTGGCAATCGCCTGAAATATACAATGCAGCTAGAATCTCTTATGGTAATGTAGATCCAATACTGCACCTTTTTTTTTAAATTGGCCTGTTTTACTGTGATGCCATGCACTGTGGGAGCGTATTGAGTTACCAAGTGTTTGTTCTGAGGATACAGAATGCTTGGAGGTTGCAGCAAGTTAGATGCACTGTTTCTCGTCTGAGTGCAACATCCCTTTATGTTTAAAAAAAAAAAACACACAAAAAACCCTGTTGATGTGACACAGTTAATATAACCTAATAAAGATAATTTAGCCACACCTTGGATCATACACTGATGCAGTTCATTTTTGACGGTGTTGATGAGCATACCAAAAAACAGACATGCACGGTACCAATATCTTTCTACATGATCGGAGACTGTATTGACCACTTTAACAAGGGTCATTAGCCCTATTTTAAACACAGCATAATTTGAGTCTTTGCAGAGAGCGACATGTAAACATGTACAGTGCAGAAGAATATGTGGGTCACAGTGTTCACTACAGGGTCCATGTGGAGGGTGCTTCAGGTATAACTGCAGGCACACATGTACGAAGTACACAGCAAGAGGGAGAGCCGTGATTCTGGAGTTAAACTGTTGTATTGTCTTGTGTGTTTTTGCACTTCTGAAAATGTAACTGTGGTACGGTTTTAAAAATAGGGATGATTTACCCTGCACTTTTTTCTCTATTTTTTTTTCACTTGACATTGCACTGCAGACATTTTATAAAACAATACTTGGGGACATAAGCGCCTGTGTTTCCTTGTTCTGATTTTTGGATGCATTAAGCAAATATTGTCTTAGTTGAACTGGAATTGAGCAGAGTGGTGCTTTGTCACTCATATGCACCATATTCTCGTAGAAAAAAAATTATATATATATATATATATATATATATATATATATATATATATATATATATATATATATATATATATATAGTTTGTTTTTTTTACATAACTTACCATACTGAACCACTCTTACACATTAATAAAGGAATATCCTGCAGGGTTTCTTTTCTCTTGGTTTGCCTCAACACTTCACATGAGCTCAACAGAAACTAGGTGTACCAGCGTCTTTTCTTTTAACCTTAAATAACTTGTTGGTTTGCTTCTTGGAAAGAGGGTTATTAAATGCTGTCTAGTCAGTGTGCTATGTTTGTTTGCTGTCATGGCTTGATCTAATTGTATATGCAATATAAATGTTCTTTTCAATAAAAACATTAATTTCATAAATAAAATTGAGTTTAATATTGTGTTTGTACAAAAAGAAAATATTATCAAAACGAGTGGCCAATGATTTTTTTTTAAAAGATTAACTACTTTGTCCCTGACCATCTAACACAGGAATCTGAGACAACAAGAAGTGAACATGGAGTGCTGAATTATTGGATTTCTGATGTGAACAGGCCTGTGACAGGATTTAAAATAATGTTATCAGAACATGAGCGACATCACAGAATCAACTCCCCTGCTATATACCATAGCCTGCGATTTCTTAACTGGAGTTGTTGCTCTTAGACCTCTTTACATAAGAGATTCACTTCGGGTAGTCGTAACTTGGTACTGCTCTTTTAATTCAGGGAGGCAGTGGTAATAGTAATTTAGTAACTCAGGACAGCACTTACACGGCTGAAACCATCACTCGGGACATTGGATGAGGTGATGTCAATGGGGTGGTTTTGTTTAAGAATTTGACTGATGTTCAATGCTGATTTCCAAACAGTGCAATTGAAAAAGTAGTGAGATCACATTGATTATCTAAAACAAGAGTCATTAGTCAACATATCCAAACCATATACATATCAAAAGGTGCACAGAGCAGTGTGCATTGCAATCTGCTGAATCGGTCAATAAAGTCTGAATGGTCTTTGCTGCCCCTCTCTCCTCTCTCATTTCTTCTTGCTCTGGAACTTCTGTTTGACGACGGCCAGCGTGGTGCAGAAGTTCCCCAGGAAGAGGACCATGAAGGAGAGGCCGCACATGAGGACCTGGGGGCAAGGAGAGGCAGGTTAGAGACAGGAGAGGCGGGTAAGAGGCGGGTCAGAGACAGGAGAGGCGGGTCAGCGAGAGATGAGTTAGGAGTGGAACACCAGCTTCCTTGCTGTTGTGTTTATTTTGCAGTCTACTTTTTTCCTCCTGGAGACATCCTTATAATAAACACAGTTGCTATAGATTGTATCTTTTTTATTGTTCATAGATGTAGAACAGAGTTCCCTAACCCCAGATGGATCCTGAAATGTCCTCTCAATAATGCAATTGCATCTCCCACACTCCCAAGCCACTGATCTGCTCCTCAGCACAAAACACAGCAAACCAACAAACGCAATCTGAGGAGCCAAACAACATCCTCGTCGCTATTGACCTGGGAATTCTGAGGATTTATTCCATATTATTCGCTGGAATGTGACCAGTGGCTGCCGTTCACCACTGCAATAACATTCTGCACATCAGTTTCAATGGAATGTTTCTCAGTATCATTTGCCAATGAACCCACACTGGTATTGTTTGTGGTCTGATACGTCTTGATTCTGTGTCCACAGAAGTCAATATTTGATGTGAGATTACAATTACAATAGTGAGTAAAGTACACAGAGCCAACAATTCCACTAAATATTAACAAATATGTATTGCCATGACTTAACAGATCTCACATTTTCCATTCAAAGTGACAAACACATTCCAGTAAACGAGTACAGTATTTGGGCTTAGCTTTAGGGTAATGTTATGTTACATGCATCAAGTTTAACACAGTTTCTTATACGCTTTCTTAAGGGTGGAAGTGCAGAAGGAAAAAAGTACAAACCTGCCATTCCTTACAGTCTGGGTGCCGAGTCAGTTGAAACAGAAGAAGTCCATTATAAAGCTGCCAAAACTGTAACAAGGAAGAAATCGGGTCTGACTGTGGCTGCAGGATCATTGCAGAAATATTCCATGGTGCGCACTTCCATTCCCTTTACTGGTCTGGAATGTGCAGTTTGGAAGGAAACACACAAACAACACGGATCTGGTACTACACCAGGTAAAAGAAAGTGCCCACAGTCTGCTTGCCTTACTGTTTAGCAATGTCTTCAGGATCAAAGCGGATTGCAAAGCATGTCAGTTATTAGAGGAGGGCATTGTGGCACCTTGGAAAAAATAAGCTAACAAATAATGTAATTGTAATATGCAGTTACTTTATTGCTTTATAGATTTAGTGAAAAATTGAGCAAATACTGTATGTACAGGACAAGCGATAAAATCAAGCGTTATATTAGAATCACAGACTTGCTTTTGTTGTTAACTACAGTAATGTAGCCTACAGACAGTCCGTTGAAGTTTGGAAAGTAATCCGTTCCTTTTCTCTGCTTGTTTTTTTTTTTTTTTCACGTGTATGTCGGACAGATCTGCATCATATTGTGACTCGCCAGCTCAAGTCACGATCACCTCCACTTGTCACTCAGACAAAAGCTTTCAGCTTTTCTTCTACAGACATGTTCTTACGTTTTGACATTTTCGTTCTGCATCGTGTAAGTACACAGCCAGTAAACGGTACATTTCTTTGCTTTACGCTCCAGGCAGCTAAATGTTAAACGACAGTCAGATGGCATAACGAATATTCAGAGCATGCTCAGTTACTTTCTTGTGGTAACATTTTAAAGCGTGTTGAAAGAGGGAGACAACCTCAGAACCACAACGTAACGTAATCACAGTGTAGCAAGGCGCTGTATACTGAGGGGTTGGCTGTGCAGATTTGATGTATTTCTTTTGAAACTGCACATTTGAGACCTGTGTATGTGGAAGCATTGAATTAACTACAGCCAAGTGCAGTGCTTCAATTCTGTATATTATTATTACTCCTCCTAGGCTGGTCCCTGGCAGGGTTGGGGTCAGTTACTGTTTTTTAATTCCAATTCCCTGCACCTGTGAAGGAGAGGACCCTGCACTCACGTGGCCAAAGAAGAGGAACGGCAGCAGGAAGGTGAGGCCTCTCCACATCCACGACTGGAACCCCTCTGCAGAGACACACACAAGGCAGCTGTCAGGTCATTTTAGAGGAAACAGAGGAGAAGTCTGGATTTTGTTACATTTTTCTCCTCACAAATTATAAGGGGAAGGTCATGCTTGGTTGTCCCAGAGAGTATTGAGGAGCGACGGATTGAAATCAGAGAGATGGGCTGCCAAGCTACTTGTATATATGAGTTGAACATTAGAGTTTTAATGGCTACAAAATAAGAATTGGAAGTGGTATTTGTCACTGATGTATTTCAGTGTTGCAGGGGGACAGGTTCATGGTTACACTCAGGTGTAGTATAGACCCTTGGGAGTTTCTCACCGATGTATTTTAGTGTTGCAGGGGGACAGGTTCATGGTTACACTCAGGTGTAGTATAGACCCTTGGGAGTTTCTCACCGATGTATTTCAGTGTTGCAGGGGGACAGGTTCATGGTTACACTCAGGTGTAGTATAGACCCTTGGGAGTTTCTCACCGATGTATTTCAGTGTTGCAGGGGACAGGTTCATGGTTACACTCAGGTGTAGTATAGACCCTTGGGAGTTTCTCACCGATGTATTTCAGTGTTGCAGGGGACAGGTTCATGGTTACACTCAGGTGTAGTATAGACCCTTGGGAGTTTCTCACCAATGTATTTCAGTGTTGCAGGGGACAGGTTCATGGTTACACTCAGGTGTAGTATAGACCCTTGGGAGTTTCTCACCGATGTATTTCAGTGTTGCAGGGGACAGGTTCATGGTTACACTCAGGTGTAGTATAGACCATTGGGAGTTTCTCACCGATGTATTTCAGTGTTGCAGGGGACAGGTTCATGGTTACACTCAGGTGTAGTATAGACCCTTGGGAGTTTCTCACCGATGTATTTCAGTGTTGCAGGGGACAGGTTCATGGTTACACTCCAGGTGTAGTATAGACCCTTGGGAGTTTCTCACCGATGTATTTCAGTGTTGCAGGGGACAGGTTCATGGTTACACTCAGGTGTAGTATAGACCCTTGGGAGTTTCTCACCGATGTATTTCAGTGTTGCAGGGGACAGGTTCATGGTTACACTCAGGTGTAGTATAGACCCTTGGGAGTTTCTCACCGATGTATTTCAGTGTTGCAGGGGACAGGTTCATGGTTACACTCAGGTGTAGTATAGACCCTTGGGAGTTTCTCACCGATGTATTTCAGTGTTGCAGGGGACAGGTTCATGGTTACACTCAGGTGTAGTATAGACCCTTGGGAGTTTCTCACCGATGTATTTCAGTGTTGCAGGGGACAGGTTCATGGTTACACTCAGGTGTAGTATAGACCCTTGGGAGTTTCTCACCGATGTATTTCAGTGTTGCAGGGACAGGTTCATGGTTACACTCAGGTGTAGTATAGACCATTGGGAGTTTCTCACCGATGCATTTCTTACATCCACTAACATATTTCTGAGAGCTCTACTGAGGCCACAGGGCTTCAGACTTCTGAGTGTTAAAGTGACCGTGTGTGATGACTGAAACAGAAACTGATGCAACGTGACTCTAAACAAGAAGAACAATACATGAGGCCAGTGAAGTTCCATAGCTACAGTATAGCAAGCTGCAGTGTTGAAGGACTCACCCACAGTCAGGTCCATGTTATGCCTCTGCCCCAGAGCTCTCAGTCTGTACAGACAGCCACTCTGATAGTAGTACTGCAGGAACTGCACAAAACCTGCAATAAAGACATTGCACATGCTGCTCTCTGCAGGGTCCCACACTCATGTTCATTGCCATTGTAAAATACAATTCCTGGCCTGGGTTCACTTGCTTCCTGCAGTTTTCACTTCTGTGCACTCTTCTGCACTTTGAAGGCTTTGTTTGCAGTCCAGTTTGTTTACATACTCTAAACAGGCATGCAAACAAATGGGAAAAAGGAATCTTTAGTTTTAATGTCAGTGTGTGAAGAACACTTTACAATAGGATTCCCTACAAATCTTATTCTGTCAGAACGTCCTTCTGGTCGAAGTTATGTGTAAAACATATATCAATTCTTAGAATCACAGGAGGCACTGCATCTTTATCATATCTCTACGGCAAGGTACTGCAGTCAAACTGGATCGCTACTGTTTTAAATAAAGTCTCCAGATGTCCTGCTTTGCAAGTCTGAATGGGCCAGCAAAGACCTGCCTTGTGAAAATAACATCTGGAGAAAACTAGGAGTTGAAAGGAAGGATTCTAATGAGAGAGAGAGAAGGGTTTTAAAACTTCACAGTAATATTGTTTAATGATCTTCACAGAGGCATCACTCTGCTTTTTGTGTTACTTACTTTGGTATAAGCAATAGGCAAGGTAGGGATTCCTGAACTGCTGGTAAAATGTCCCGTTGGGCCTGGGAGACAGGAAAGCAGCACACAGTCAATCTGCATGCAGTCTAGAGCTCTTCAAAAAACTCATTCACGACATTGTAATTGGAAATTATGAGAATAAGTGCAAAGAATTTCGATTTCTTACATAGCTATAGATTTGTAATTCGTATGCTCAACTGACCCCAAATAATCCATAGCACGCCTGTAATGTTAAATCATTCTGCTTTTACCTGCATTTCTGGTTTGATCTGCCTTCTGCTTCAACTCTCCTGCAGAGCAAGAGCCTGCTGTGTGTTCACCCACGCATCACTGTACATTATATTACGAGTCACGTCCTGATGGGAACCTGTTAGCAGCAGCTACACTTCTAATATCACTGAGAGTGTGGATCTGCACTCACAATGTATAATATCACTGAGAGTGTGGGTCTGCACTCACAATGTATAATATCACTGAGAGTGTGGGTCTGCACTCACAATGTATAATATCACTGAGAGTGTGGATCTGCACTCACAATGTATAATATCACTGAGTGTGGGTCAGCACTGACAATGTATAATATCACTGAGAGTGTGGGTCTGCACTCACAATGTATAATATCACTGAGAGTGTGGAACTGCACTCACAATGTATAATATCACAGAGTGTGGCTCTGCACTCACAATGTATAATATCACTGAGAGTGTGGATCTGCACTCACAATGTATAATATCACAGAGTGTGGGTCTGCACTCACAATGTATAATATCACTGAGTGTGGATCTGCACTCACAATGTATAATATCACTGAGAGTGTGGGTCTGCACTCACAATGTATAATATCACTAAGAGTGTGGGTCTGCACTCACAATGTATAATATCACTGAGTGTGGGTCTGCACTCACAATGTATAATATCACTGAGAGTGTGGGTCTGCACTCACAATGTATAATATCACTAAGAGTGTGGGTCTGCACTCACAATGTATAATATCACTAAGAGTGAGGATCTGCACTCACAATGTATAATGTCACTGAGAGTGTGGGTCTGCACTCACAATGTATAATATCACTGAGAGTGTGGGTCTGCACTCACAATGTATAATGTCACTGAGAGTGTGGCTCTGCACTCACAATGTATAATATCACTGAGAGTGTGGAACTGCACTCACAATGTATAATATCAGAGCGTGGATCTGCACTCACAATGTATAACATCACTGAGAGTGTGGCTCTGCACTCACAATGTATAATATCACAGAGTGTGGCTCTGCACTCACAATGTATAATATCACAGAGTGTGGGTCTGCACTCACAATGTATAATATCACTGAGAGTGTGGAACTGCACTCACAATGTATAATATCAGAGTGTGGCTCTGCACTCACAATGTATAATATCACTGAGAGTGTGGACCTGCACTCACAATGTATAATATCACTGAGAGTGTGGATCTGCACTCACAATGTATAATATCACCGAGAGTGTAGATCTCACACTCAGAGTGTCAATGACAAAGCATTCTGAACATTAAAACCACAATAGTTTCTATAGAAACAGATTCAATATGCTAATATCAGCTTTTTCTCAGTTTTGTATTTACAGTTAATGACTGATAATATGCTGTGACAGGATGACTGGGCGGTGACGCCACGGCAGAAGCAGGAACAAAAACGACAGAGAGAGGTGGAGTTTGTGGAGCTGAGCGAATGCTTTCGCTCAGCATTTAATAAATAAACAGACAGAAAATAAAAGGTTTAACAAAACACACAGGACACGGCACTTACGCCAAAATAAATAGACCAACAAAACGGACTAACATTAACAAACGGTGGATGGACAGACACACAAACACGGTGAGTTTAAACAAACAAGTATCGTGCTGGTCCTACCAGCACGCCGATAGCAATTGTTATCTTTAACTTTCCTCCTCGCTACACCCGTTCTCCACTCACCGAACACCCAACCCCGAGTGAGTGAAAACATGCAGTTTTATGCAGTTGTACCGAGACTCGATTGCTAGTCAATCATTCAATTGGAATCTCGGTACAACTGCACGTGAATTAATTAAAGTGCACTCCGTGACCACACATTACATTATAACCAGCACGTGAAGTGATTTGTGCCCTCCTCGTGCCTAAATACAAATCTACATTTTAAATCACACGTGAAACACAGACCCGCTTATATCCCGTGTACCGATGACTATACACCAACATTTACACACAACACGTAACACATAATACACACAGGGGGCACTTTGCCACATATACCCCCTTGTGCAAAGCACACATGGCCTCAATGGCCACCTCCCCTCAGTCCCAAAGTCCCGGAAGAGGGGAAGCAAGTTGTTTCTGGGGTGGCCATGGTGGAATGTCTGGCACCCCCACTCCTTCGTGGCTGGCAGCTCCCTCTTCCGGGCTTCAGCCACACTATCTCCTGCCGCGAAAGTGCAGCTGGGGAGCTGGTCTCCTGACCTCCCCCCTTCTTCATGGCCGGCAGTTCCCTCCGTGGGCTCCGCCACCCACCTCCGCAGCGAAACTGCTGCGGGGAGCTGGTCTCCTGATCTCCCCTTCTTCATGGCCGCCAGCTCCTCCGTGGGGCTCCGCCACCGTGTTTCCTGCCACGAAATGCGGCTGGGGAGCTGGTCTCCTGACCTCCCCCTTCTTCATGGCCGGCAGCTCCCTTCATGGGGCTCTGGCCACAGTGTAGCAACCCCAGGCTGAGCAGGACCCTCGACACCCCAGGCGGCAGGATCCCTGGCGACCCCAGGCGACGGCAGCAGCAGCGGACCCTCGGGAGGCACGGCAGCAGCAGCGGACCCTCGGGAGGCGACGGCAGCAGCAGCGGACCTCGGGAGGCGACGGCAGCAGCAGCGACCCTCGGGAGGCGACGGCAGCAGCGGACCCTCGGGAGGCGAACTCGGGAGGGGAGCCCTGGCCAGAGAGGCGGCAGCGGAGCTCCACTTCTCCTCGCACTCTGCACTCTGTGTGGAGCAAAAGGCAGCCCCAGGCGATGCGGAGCGACAGGCAGCCCCAGGCGACGCGGAGCACAGGCAGCCCCAGGCGAGCGCGGAGCGACAGGCAGCCCCAGGCGACGCGGAGCGACAGGCAGCCCC
Organism: Acipenser oxyrinchus oxyrinchus; assembly: GCA_030684275.1. Taxonomy (NCBI): domain Eukaryota; kingdom Metazoa; phylum Chordata; class Actinopteri; order Acipenseriformes; family Acipenseridae; genus Acipenser; species Acipenser oxyrinchus. Next base: position 19,292,184 of record CM060272.1, read on the forward strand.
AGGCGATGCGGAGCGACAGGCAGCCCCAGGCGACGCGGAGCGACAGGCAGCCCCAGGCGATGCGGGAGCGACAGGCAGCCCCAGGCGAGCGCGGAGCGGCTGGCAACCCCAGGCGATGCGGAGCGGCTGGCAACCCCAGGCGATGCGGAGCGGCTGGCAACCCCAGGCGATGCGGAGCGGCTGGCAACCCCAGGCGATGCGGAGCGGCTGGCAACCCCAGGCGAGCGGAGCGGCTGGCAACCCCAGGCGACGCGGAGCGGCTGGCAGCCCCAGGCGATGCGGAGCGGCTGGCAACCCCAGGCGATGCGGAGCGGCTGGCAACCCCAGGCGATGCGGAGCGGCTGGCAACCCCAGGCGATGCGGAGCGGCTGGCAACCCCAGGCGATGCGGAGCGGCTGGCAACCCCAGGCGATGCGAGGCAAGCATCCTTGACGGCGAGGCTGGCATCCTTGGCGGCGCAGGCAGGCATCCTTGGGCTAAGCGAGGCAGGCATCCTTGGGCTAGCGAGGCAGGCATCCTTGGGCTAAGCGAGGCAGGCATCCTTGGGCTGCTGAGGCAGGCATCCTTGGGCTGGCGAGGCAGGCATCCTTGGGCAGCAAGGCAGGCATCCTTGGGCTAAGCGAGGCAGGCATCCTTGGGCAGCGCAGGCAGGCATCCTTGGGCTTAGCGAGGCAGGCAGTCAGGACAAGCTGGGGTGCGGGTTTTGGCCCCTCTCGCCACTGCGGCCGGGCTGTTCTTCCCATGCTTTCCTCAGCAGCCTATGCAAGGGCTGCTGAGGACCGCCAGCATCTAGTCCTGGTTTCTCTGGTGACGGGAGAGGCAGCTCCTGCTCCTCTCCTCGTGACGGTGGGGAAGTGATACCAGCAGGCATTCATCCTCTGCTGGTGGGGGAAGTGATACCAGCAGGCATTCATCCTCTGCTGGTGGGGAAGTGATACCAGCAGGCATTCCTCCTCTGCTGGTGGGTTGGCGGAGGCAGAGGCAGCTCCTGCTGCTCTGCTCCTGCCGATGGAGGTGGCGGAGGCAGAGGCAGCTCCTGCTGCTCTGCTCCTGCCAGTGAAGGTGGCGGAGGCAGAGGCAGCTCCTGCTGCTCTGCTCCTGCCAGTGGAGGTGGCGGAGGCAGAGGCAGCTCCTGCTGCTCTGCTCCTGCCAGTGGAGGTGGGAGCGGCGTGTAGTCTCCTGGCGGCGGAGGTGGGAGCGGCGTGTAGTCTACCCTTGTTTCAGGGGACTGGTGCGGCTCTGCCTCGGAAGGGGAGACCAGCAGGCATTTTCCCTCTGCTGGTGGGGACCCAGGAGGCCTTCACCCTCTGCTGGTGGACAGGGACCCAGCAGGCATTCACCCTCTGCTGGTGGACAGGGACCCAGCAGGCATTCACCCTCTGCTGGTGGACAGGAACCCAGCAGGCATTCACCCTCTGCTGGTGGACAGGGACCCAGCAGGATTTCACCCTCTGCTGGTGGACAGGGACCCAGCAGACATTCACCCTCTGCTGGTGGACAAGGACCCAGCAGGCATTCACCCTCTGCTGGTGGACAGGGACCCAGCAGGCACTCACCCTCTGCTGGTGGAGGAGGCAGAGGCAGCTCCTGCTGCTCTGCTCCTGGCGGTGGAGGTGGCGGAGGCAGAGACAGCTCCTGCTGCTCTGCTCCTGCCGATGGAGGTGGCGAAGGCGGGACCAGCAGGAATTCACCCTCTGCTGGTGGAGGTGGGAGCTGCAAGCAGTCCTCCCATGGCAATGGAAGTGGAACCAGCAGGAATTCACCCTCTGCTAGTGGAGACTGGGGCTGTGGACGCTCTACCTTCCCCTTTTGGGCTGTGGACGCACCGACTCCTCCCTCTTGGGCTGTGGACGCACCAACTCCTCCCTCTTGGGCTGTGGACGCACCGACTCCTCCCTCTTGGGCTGTGGACGCACCGACTCCTCCCATTCAGGCGTAGGGACGTTCGGGCTCCTCCCACTCAGGCATAGGACGCTCGGGCTCCTCCCACTCAGGCGTAGGACGCTCGGGCTCCTCCCACTCAGGCTGTGGAGGCAAAACCAGCAGGCATTCTTCCTCTGCTGGTGGAGACTTGGGCGGTGGACACTCCACCTTCCTCTTCCCCTTTCCCCTTCTCTGCCTCCTCCTCACCTTCCTCTCCTGGGCCAGTTCCTCCTCTCCCTCTTGATAGGGGCAGCGCACCACTGGGTGCCCGAACTCCCCACAGGCAAGGCACCAGCCTTGGTCCTCTAGACCACCAAGGAGGACCTCCAGATCCTGGCAGCCATCTCTCCAGTTCCAGCCTTCCATTTTTTCCCCTTTTATTTTTCAAAAAACAAAAACAAACAAACAAAAAACCTGCGGTTCCCGCTCTGGCCTGAGTCCTGAGCGCTGTTATCCCGGTTCTGACACCACGTGTGACAGGATGACTGGGCGGTGACGCCACGGCAGAAGCAGGAACAAAAACGACGAGAGAGGTGGAGTTTGGTGGAGCTGAGCGAATGCTTTCGCTCAGCATTTAATAAATAAACAGACAGAAAATAAAAGGTTTAACAAAAACACACAGGACACGGCACTTACGCCAAAATAAATAGACCAACAAAACGGACTAACATTAACAAACGGTGGATGGACAGACACACAAACACGGTGAGTTTAAACAAACAAGTATCGTGCTGGTCCTACCAGCACGCGATAGCAATTGTTATCTTTAACTTTCCTCCTCGCTACACCCGTTCTCCACTCACCGAACACCCAACCCCGAGTGAGTGAAAACATGCAGCTTTTATGCAGTTGTACCGAGACTCGATTGCTAGTCAATCATTCAATTGGAATCTCGGTACAACTGCACGTGAATTAATTAAAGTGCAATTCCCGTGACCACACATTATATTATAACCAGCACGTGAAGTGATTTGTGCCCTCCTCGTGCCAAATACAAATCTACATTTTTAAATCACACGTGAAACACAGACCCGTTTATATCCCGTGTACCGATGACTATACACCAACATTTACACACAACACGTAACACAAAATATACACAGGGGGGGCACTTTGCCACATATGCTTATCAGTGTTTTTCGGTGGCTGCCTCTAATCAAGCTGAGAGTACTTTCTCTTGCACTCTTTGTGTGAGAGTCCAGACTCTCTTCACTGTGGTCCTGACACAGCAGAGAGTTGTGAGAAATACACTCTCAACTTCATTAGAGGAAGCCACTGAACATTTACAAACATAGATTTGTGATAATCTGGCAGGGCTGAATATGACAGGGAGGACAGGTTAGACACCAACATATTTTATAGCCTGACTGCAACCTAAACTCACACTCTGCTAAATGAAAAGAGAATTGAAAGAGGATGGATGTGCATTCACTCACCAGGTCAGCATGACTCCCGACAGGAAAGCAGAAACATAATGATGGACTACCCACCAGCCCTTGATCCTGCAATATAAACCACACAGACACACACACACACACACACAGACAGACACACACACACACACAAGACAGACAGACACACACACACAACACACACACACACAACACAGATTAGCAATAATTTTTAATTTTTTTTTTGAAAATTTATATTTAATTTTCATTTATATTTATTTTTTGCCAATTATATTTAGGCAAAAGCCTAGGAGAACAAATCATAGCAGCTGCACTAAGACACGGCTTCAATAGTTTTCTACTCAAACATGCTGCTCATTTCAAATCACTGCATTTTGACTGTGCTTCTACCTACAACTACAGACTGTCATTACAATCTTTTCAAACTCATTAAAAAAAATTCAAGAGTGCGAGGTGTGCTGCCCGTCCTGCTCTGCTGCACTGACTAGCGGATCGGATTGCTCAGTGTGCGAGGTGTGCTGCCCTGACTAGCGGATCGGATTGCTCAGTGTGCGAGGTGTGCTGCACTGACTAGCGGATCGGATTGCTCAGACTGCGAGGTGTGCTGCCCGTCCTGCTCTGCTGCACTGACTAGCGGATCGGATTGCTCAGTGTGCTGAGGTGTGCTGCCCTGACTAGCGGATCGGATTGCTCAGTGTGCGAGGTGTGCTGCCCTGACTAGCGGATCGGATTGCTCAGTGTGCGAGGTGTGCTGCACTGACTAGCGGATCGGATTGCTCAGAGTGCGAGGTGTGCTGCCCCCCGCTCTGCTCTGCTGCCTTGACTAGCGGATCGGATTCCTCAGAGTGCAGGTGTGCTGCCCCCGCTCTGCTCTGCTGCACTGACTAGCGGATCGGATTGTTCAGAGTGCGAGGTGTGCTGCCCTGACTAGCGGATCGGATTGCTCAGGAGTGCGAGGTGTGCTGCACTGACTAGCGGATCGATTGCTCAGTGTGCGAGGTGTGCTGCACTGACTAGCGGATCGGATTGCTCAGAGTGCGAGGTGTGCTGCCCGTCCTGCTCTGCTGCACTGACTAGCGGATCGGATTGCTCAGAGTGCGAGGTGTGCTGCCCTGACTAGCGGATCGGATTGCTCAGCGCGCGAGGTGTGCTGCCCGTCCTGCTCTGCTGCACTGACTAGCTGATCGGATTGCTCAGTGTGCGAGGTGTGCTGCCCTGACTAGCGGATCGGATTGCTCAGTGTGCCAGGTGTGCTGCACTGACTAGCGGATCGGATTGCTCAGTGTGCGAGGTGTGCTGCCCTGACTAGCGGTTCGGATTGCTCAGTGTGCGAGGTGTGCTGCACTGACTAGCGGATCGGATTGCTCAGACTGGCGAGGTGTGCTGCCCGTCCTGCTCTGCTGCACTGACTAGCGGATCGGATTGCTCAGTGTGCGCAGGTGTGCTGCCCTGACTAGCGGATCGGATTGCTCAGTGTGCGAGGTGTGCTGCCCGTCCTGCTCTGCTGCACTGACTAGCGGATCGGATTGCTCAGAGTGCGAGGTGTGCTGCCCGTCCTGCTCTGCTGCACTGACTAGCGGATCGGATTGCTCAGTGTGCGCAGGTGTGCTGCCCCTGACTAGCGGATCGGATTGCTCAGTGCGAGGTGTGCTGCACTGACTAGCGGATCGGATTGCTCAGAGTGCGAGGTGTGCTGCCCCCGCTCTGCTCTGCTGCACTGACCAGCCGGATCGGATTGCTCAGAGTCGCAGGTGTGCTGCCCCCGCTCTGCTCTGCTGCCTTGACTAGCGGATCGGATTCCTCAGAGTGCGCAGGTGTGCTGCCCCCGCCGCTCTGCTCTGCTGCACTGACCAGCGGATCGGATTGCTCAGAGTGCGAGGTGTGCTGCCCCCCCCCCGCTCTGCTCTGCTGCACTGACTAGCGGATCGGATTGTTCAGAGTGCGAGGTGTGCTGCCCTGACTAGCGGATCGGATTGCTCAGTGTGCGAGGTGTGCTGCCCTGACTAGCGGATCGGATTGCTCAGTGTGCGAGGTGTGCTGCCCTGACTAGCGGATCGGATTGCTCAGAGTGTGAGGTGTGCTGCCCTGACTAGCGGATCGGATTGCTCAGAGTGCGAGGTGTGCTGCCCGTCCTGCTCTGCTGCACTGACTAGCGGATCGGATTGCTCAGAGTGCGAGGTGTGCTGCACTGACTAGCGGATCGGATTGCTCAGAGTGCGAGGTGTGCTGCCCTGACTAGCGGATCGGATTGCTCAGAGTGCGAGGTGTGCTGCCCGCCCCGCTCTGCTCTGCTGCACTGACTAGCGAATTGGATTGCTCAGAGTGCGAGGTGTGCTGCCCGCCCCTCTCTGCTGCACTGACTAGCAGATCAGATTGTTGTAGCTGTGGACTCACCTGGACCCATTGCTGATGAGGATGCTCTCTCTCACAGTGAGGGTGCAGTAATACCACACCAGCAGGAAGCTGAAGGCGGCATCGAGTGCTCTGAGAAACACAGCACAGGGGGACACTGAACCGACAAGCACTCTACAAGCACAGTGACGGACTGATTACAATATGCAGGGGATTCTATTAAGCAGGGGCCAGTTTCACAAAGCACTGCCACCACTCAGCAGGCTGCTAGCTAGCCAGCTAGCTTATTTGTTACCTGTTTCAAAAACTATTTTAAGATCGAATGATAAAGTTCAATAGAAATCCACCAGAAAGTCTACTTGATTAAAGGATAAATGTGTTTTTTTTTAATTTTTATGGAAGTGAATTGGATTTAGCAGACTTCTACTGACTAACTTCTAACTGCTTTTTGAAACTAGCCCCAGATTTCCGTTTGCTGCCATACTAAAACACTCAGAATCAGTATTGAATAAGAAACACCCTGCACAGTGAACTATAGATCAGTATTGAATACGGACCGCCCTGCACAGCGTGTAGATCAGTATTGAAAATGGACCGCCCTGCACAGCGTGTAGATCAGTATTGAATACGGACCACCCTGCACAGCGTGTAGATCAGTATTGAATATGGACCGCCCTGCACAGCGTGTAGATCAGTATTGAATATGGACCGCCCTGCACAGCGTGTAGATCAGTATTGAATACGGACCGCCCTGCACAGCGTGTAGATCAGTATTGAAAATGGACCGCCCTGCACAGCGTGTAGATCAGTATTGAATACGGACCACCCTGCACAGCGTGTAGATCAGTATTGAATACGGACCGCCCTGCACAGCGTGTAGATCAGTATTGAATACGGACCGCCCTGCACAGCGTGTAGATGAGTATTGACTACGGACCACCCTGCACAGCGTGTAGATCAGTATTGAATATGGACCGCCCTGCACAGCATGTAGATCAGTATTGAATATGGACCGCCCTGCACAGCCTGTAGATCAGTATTGAATATGAACCGCCCTGCACAGTGTGTAGATCAGTATTGAATATGGACCGCCCTGCACAGCGTGTAGATCAGTATTGAATACAGACCGCCCTGCACAGCGTGTAGATCAGTATTGAATATAGACCGCCCTGCACAGCGTGTAGATCAGTATTGAATATGGACCGCCCTGCATGTAGATCAGTATTGAATATAGACCGCCCTGCACAGCGTGTAGATCAGTATTGAATACGGACCGCCCTGCACAGCGTGTAGATCAGTATTGAATACGGACCGCCCTGCACAGCGTGTAGATCAGTATTGAATACAGACCGCCCTGCACAGCGTAGATCAGTATTGAATATAGACCGCCCTGCACAGCGTAGATCAGTATTGAATATGAACCACCCTGCACAGTGTGTAGATCAGTATTGAATACGGACCGCCCTGCACAACGTGTAGATCAGTATTGAATATGGACCGCCCTGCACAGCGTGTAGATCAGTATTGAATACGGACCGCCCTGCACAGCGTGTAGATCAGTATTGAATATGGACCGCCCTGCACAGTGTGTAGATCAGTATTGAATATAGACCGCCCTGCACAGCGTGTAGATCAGTATTGAATATGAACCGCCCTGCACAGCGTGTAGATCAGTATTGAATACGGACCGCCCTGCACAGCGTGTAGATCAGTATTGAATACGGACCGCCCTGCACAGCGTGTAGATCAGTATTGAATATGAACCGCCCTGCACAGCGTGTAGATCAGTATTGAATACGGACCGCCCTGCACAGCGTGTAGATCAGTATTGAATATGAACCGCCCTGCACAGCGTGTAGATCAGTATTGAATATGAACCGCCCTGCACAGCGTGTAGATCAGTATTGAATACGGACCGCCCTGCACAGCGTGTAGATCAGTATTGAATATGAACCGCCCTGCACAGCGGACTGCACAGTAGGGGAGCTGGATTCTGCTCTCCTAAGCTCTCTCTTACCTGGTGCTCATGAGGAACGCGAGAGAAGGAGAACACCAGGATGATGATGGTGAGGCAGAGTTTAAACTTCTCGTACTCGTCCTTGTAGGCAAACCTGTGAGAGAGTACCTGGCTGTTAGAATGCAGTCTTGCAATCAATTACAACAGAACATGAGAATATCCGTGATACTGGGAGGGACAAAAGGTGGCTCAGGCCATCACAGCTCACCCCTTCCAAGTACACCATTTCCCTAATAAGGGATTTTATAGGACAAAATCTTTTTTTTTTTTTTCTAGTGTTTTAGATACCTCACCAGGTTTCATAACCTACCTCACCAGGTTTAGATACCTCACCAGGTTTAGATACCTCACCAGGTTTCTCTATGTGAAAAAGGTGCTTCCTACATTCTGTTCTGAACTTGCTGAAGGCTACACACCAGACATAATGCGACAAAATGAACAGAACCTATACTTCTGATAAGTATCTTTCACACTCCAGGTGACGGGGCGACACAAAATAAATAAGAGTGAATCCTATTTTTGCAATTTCTTCGCATGACAACAACAAGATTAAGCAATCGGAGAACAGCTTCAATGCACGGTGCCCACCAAGGTGAAGCACTATCCAAAATGACAGGAAAAATACCCAAAGCTTTATAACAAAGATCATCTAATTATAAACATACAGAGATGAAGGATAATATATGGGAGTCTATTTCAAGGCACTGGAGAAGCCTGGTATGTAGGATTTATTGTCATATATGTTGAAATACCGTCAGAGAAGACACTCATAATTTCCACATCATGTTGACGAATATGTAGCAGTCTTGATCATAGTCTTGTCAATAGCAATTTTAAATAGTTTTATCGATCTGTCAGTTTTCCAATCCCTGTACCTTCTCAAGTGCAAGAACTGTGAATACAAACCCACTTGCCTTTGCTGTCTCCTGTGTTGCAGAGATATATTTTTCATCATATTCCTAATTGCTTTTATATCTGTACTCACAGAAACTGGCTTTAAGCATTTAACATTGCTTTATTAATGCAGTTATACCTTACATATTAAAAAGCTTTGAACACTTTACAGGAAAAACAATTTAAATTCAGTACTTAGCCTGTTTGCTGAGTAGAGTCACATTCACATTCCCCAAAACCAGACGGAGGTACAACCTGAACGGGAGAAGATCAGAAGATGTAAAACCATGTGAGCACATTTCAAAAGGAGGGGAGGTCCACTGGCACATCAGTGTGTCCGCTTCCTAGCAGCCGATTGATGGCAAAACTTTGTCAAGTCAGATCTTAAAGGACTGGATTGGTAATCCCTTCCATGCAACGCTGTGTAAAGAAGTGTCTCCTACCCTCTGCCCTAGGCCTGTTTCCTCTGAATGCTGGTCCTGATCTCTGTGCCGTGCTTAAAGTCCTGGCCAGGGTTAGCATTGTCATCGTATTTTAAAAACTTCAATCAAGTAAAACATGACTCTTGGAGCTCTAGTGCGTCCATAGGGTGTTAGAACTTTTAAATGGCACGGGATGTGATGACTCAAACTGAGAATTATCCAATGTGAATCTAAACCAGGGTTGTCCAGTCTTGGTCCTGGAGGGCCATTCCACTCCAGGTTTAACAGGTAACATTACCTAATGAACTACTAAGGATTAAGTTGGTTCAATTAAACAATTTAGAACAGGTTGGAACAAAGACCAGGAGTGGAAGGGCCCTTCTGTTTGGATAACTCTGATATTTCCCTCGGACTGGGTTCGGTTTGGCTCTCTTACCCATTTTTCTTCGGTAGGAAGGCCTCCATTTCAAGAAGGTGTTCAGTCGGTTATTTATTTGGGCTTGTATCTCGCTGAATGGCATGTGCCTCTGCTCCACTCGCCGAATCCTTGTATCTAGAGGATATAAAATGACAGTGAGGCAGACAGAAACGCAGCAGTAGTCTCAGAAAGCTCAGACAGAAGTGATATTTACGCATGGAGCTTGTGAGAGCTGTCGGAGCTGCTTCTTCTGTCTCGAGATGGCCCCAGAGCAGCTGGTCTGAAGCCGGGCCACCTCATCCAGCTTCTCTTTGTACAGACGCTGAGTCTCCTGCAAGAACAGCAGACACAACGAGCTGTGACACAGTGAAACCAGCTGGGATTTTAAACTGCACAGTCACACACAACATGGGAATACAGCTACTAATATATTACACATTATATATATCTATATAAAGAACTGATTAAAACTTCGCATTTAGAGCAACAGAACTTGTTCAGAATGATGATTGAACATGATAAAAAGTTAAGGGTGTTTGAACGATTCAAAATGTTTTTATTTCAGGATGTTTTGGAAGAAGGCTCTTCTTCAGCTGTGTTGAAAGTGAAAGCACACTTTACTTTTCTTTCTACAAAGCAAGACGGGCGGAAATAAATATTTTTTTTATTCATTTAACTTTTTATGCTGTTCAGTAATCCTTCTGAACAAGTTGTGTTGCTCTAACATTGAAGTTTTAATCAGTTCTTTTTCTTATTGCTCAGTCGAACATCTTTTTTCTTTGGACTTGAGAAATTCTGTTTTAACACGTCAAATTTGCAGGTAAATTTCATTGAAGTACATCGTTAGTAGCTTCAAATTCCACTTCCATTCCTTTTTGTCCTGCCCTTTAACTCATTTGAGTGCTCCTTATTGTAATTACTCACCTTAAAGAACCTGACCCTGCATTCAGGAGCTGCTCTAGTTTCCTGTCAGACATGTGTAACACAGGCTAGATCAACCACAGGGTCTCAATATTAGCACGCACCACCAGTGCACACCTGTGTAATTCCAGGACTACAACTGAACAGCAGTATTTTCAGAGCTCTTGGATTTATATCTTTTTGTATTCCTGGAAATATATATATATATATATATATATATATATATATATATATATATATATATATATACAGTACTGTGCAAAAGTTTTAGGCAGGTGTGAAAAATGCTGTAAAGTAAGAATGCTTTCAAAATAGACATGTTAATAGATTATATTTATCAATTAACTAAATGCAAAGTGAGTGAACAGAAGAATCTAAATCAAATTCATATTTGGTGTGACCACCCTTGCCTTCAAAACAGCATCAAGCATCAATTCTTCTAGGTACACTTGCACACAGTTTTTGAAGGAACTTCGGCAGGTAGGTTGGCCCAAACATCTTGGAGAACTAACCACAGTTCTTCTGTGGATTTAGGCAGCCTCAGTTGCTTCTCTCTCTCTCATGTAATCCCAGACAGACTCGATGATGTTGAGATCAGGGGCTCTGTGGGGGCCATACCATCACTTCCAGGACTCCTTGTTCTTCTTTACGCTGAAGATAGTTCTTAATGACTTTCGCTGTATGTTTGGGGTTGTTGTCATGCTGCAGAATAAATTTGGGGCCAATCAGATGCCTCCTGATGGTATTGCATGATGGATAAGTATCTGCCTGTACTTCTCAGCATTGAGGAGACCATTAATTCTGACCAAATCCCCAACTCCATTTGCAGAAATGCATCCCCAAACTTGCAAGGAACCTCCACCATGCTTCACTGTTGCCTGCAGACACTCATTCGGTACGCTCTCCAGCCCTTCGGCTGAACAAACTGCCTTCTGCTACAGCCAAATATTTCAAATTTTGACTCATCAGTCCAGAGCACCTGCTGCCATTTTTCTGCACCCCAGTTCCTGTGTTTTCGTGCATAGTTGAGTCGCTTGGCCTTGTTTCCACGTCGGAGGTATGGCTTTCTGGCCGCAAGTCTTCCATGAAGGCCACTTCTGACCAGACTTCTCCGGACAGTAGATGGGTGTACCAGGGTCCCACTGTTTTCTGCCAGTTCTGAGCTGATGGCACTGCTGGACATCTTCCGATTCGAAGGGAAGTAAGCATGATGTGTCTTTCATCTGCTGCAGTAAGTTTCCTTGGCCGACCACTGCGTCTACGGTCCTCAACGTTGCCCGTTTCTTTTTGCTTCTTCAAAAGATCTTGGACAGCACATCTGGAAACCCCTGTCTGCCTTGAAATTTCTGCCTGGGAGAGACCTTGCTGATGCAGTATAACTACCTTGTGTCTTGTTGCTGTGCTCAGTCTTGCCATGGTGTATGACATTTGACAGTAAACTGTCTTCAGCAACCTCACCTTGTTAGCTGAGTTTAGCTGTTCCTCACCCAGTTTTATTCCTCCTACACAGCTGTTTCTGTTTCAGTTAATGATTGTGTTTCAACCTACATATTGAATTGATGATCATTAGCACCTGTTTGGTATAATTGTTTAATCATACATCTGACTATATGCCTACAAAATCCCTGACTTTGTGCAAGTGTACCTAGAAGAATTGATACTGTTTTGAAGGCAAAGGGTTGTCACACCAAATATGGATTTGATTTAGATTTTTCTTCTGTTCACTCACTTTGCATTTAGTTAATTGATAAATATAATCTATTAACATGTCTATTTTTGAAAGCATTCTTACTTTACAGCATTTTTCACACCTGCCTAAAACTTTTGCACAGTACTGTATATATATATATATATATATATATATATATATATATATATATATATATATATATATATATATATATATATATGTGTGTGTGTGTGTGTGTGTGTTATTTCTGGATGTATAGTATTGTTTGGAATTATTTTATTGTTGTATTACTATTTCATTGAGTGGTTTGTTTAGGTCTCTCTTTGTATTGGTGCCTGTGCTGGCCCTGCCTGCATGGCACAAAGTGAAGAAACTAAACTAATCAATACAATTCCTTAACAAACGTGTGTTTGTCAAATCATCCTACTTCTACATGTTTCCCTGTAGCATATTTTAAATATGACACACGGTCTTGTACACCCTTCCTGTTGCTGTCATAAACCAATTAAGTATGTTTTATCTTTCACATTGTTCATGGATAACCTACCTATCCCTGATCAAGCGGATCAAATCAATACCGCGGCAGATTACCTGTGCAGCTGAGAAGGGCGGGCTCTGCTTCCCTGGGAGAGCGAAGGATTTGAAATCTATCTGCTAAACCCGCCCTTTAAAAAGCATGCAAATATTTTGGGGCAGAGGTCATAGTGACGGGGAGCAACTGTGCGGACTTTGACAAGAAGCGACATGCTTTCCTTTTACCCACTCAAGCAGCATCTTGATATCCCTGAACAGATAACGCCACCATTGCAGTCGACTGGGCTGGGCGGGGCATTGCTTAAACGTAAATAACGTAAATAATCACTAAACGAAAACCATGCCATGAATACCTTTCAAATGTACACTGATCATATTTTAGAATAAAACTGGCCTTGATTGTAGTACATTTATCAGACATACACTGATAAAGTAACTGCTCCGTCATGCTCTTGTCATTTTTGCATTGGGTTGTAACAGTGGGTGGTTGGCTCGGTTGCGTGTGTACGTTCAACTTTACTCCCAATCTCGCAATGCAGGATTGCAACATCAAACTCGTAATACAAACTGAACATGAGTAACCCGGGCCCAAAAAATACAGTGCTTTAGGATTCACAATCTGCCGCAAAGCCTACATCGACTCATGAAACTGTTCCCATTAAGCGCTGTGCTATTACGTTTAATTTAGGAGCAGACTGTATTGGTTTAGCGAGGGGCGTGTCTGTGTACAGACAGCATTAATCGCTGTGCTGGTCATTTTCAATAAACCAGAATCACACACTTCACTTAAGCACTGCAGAAAGATCAAACGAGCTATGGCAAACAAACGAGGCACATATTTCACTTCTTAAAACTTTTTACTTCACCCCCGATTATTTCACTAGCAAGCAAATGGATACAGAAAGCACAATCCTAGTAGTGTGTTTGAGTTTGTGACTCTGTCATCATTGCCGGTATTGAAGCAGCCGCTGCGGAGTGCAACCTCACCTGGATGTGCTGATAGTCTTTCTTCAGATCTTCCCAGTCCCGAAGACACTCCGCGAAGTTAGGAGTCATGGACATTTTATTTATTTTAACTCTGAAAACGCACTTTCCTCTCCCGCACTGCTATAATAATCTGTCAGCGAGCACCCAGTCTAACACCTCCCTGAATGCTGACGGCCTATCGCAGCTCAGGATGTAGGTCCCCTCCCACCAATCGCTGGCTTGGAGCCCGCTGAAGCGAAGAGAGACGTGTGCTCATGCTCGCAAACCAGCTTCCGACAGCTTCCGTGCACCGAGGAGAGACAAGAACGTGTTAGGAATTTTAAACCATGTTAATGTGATGATGTAAAAAAAATAAAAAATAAAATAAAATACCCAACTGACATACATTATTTAAATTGGTTTTACATAATGGATATATATATATATATATATATATCTATCTATCTATCTATCTATCTATCTATCTATCTATCTATCTATCTATCTCTCTCTCTCTCTCTCTCTCTCTCTCTCTCTCTCTCTCTCTCTCTCTCTCTCTCTCTCTCTCTCTCTCTCTCTCTCTCTCTCTCTCTCTCTCTCTCATATATATATATATGTGGCCTTAGAGAAGGAAATTGGCAGAGAAATTAGCTGCAGCAGTGCTAGTAAAATGCCAGTATAAATATTCTATATGGTGCTTGTGTTTTGTAAGTTATTATTTTAAAAAGCTGGATAGTGTATTCAGTAGGCATCTACTAACTGCCTTCATCAAAAGCGGAAAAGTGCCAATAGAACCTACAGTATATAATAGGCATAAGGCAACAATGAGGATTTCCTTTAATGATAAATATACATCACATACTCTTGTCTCACACACACATACTACACTTCATTTCTGACTTTACAATAAAGGCAAACAAATAAAAACAGCACACAAAAAGAAACAGTATGTTATCAACTCCATTGGTACAGAACAGTTTATTTCAGAGATATACATATTACACACATTTTTCCGGGAACACAGTAATACCCAGTCTAAACTAGACCAGGCAGTGCTCTATGTGCCTGTGCAATGCCTGCACTGTTCAGCCCAGGCTGCTTGATGGAGATCATCCCCACTGTTCCACTCAGAAGTGTGGGTCTGAAATATCTGTTATGGTCTTCCCGTGCACTTGCTCTTCCCACTTGGAGAGCTGCCTCACAAATCCACGCTGTGGCCTCATGTTAGTTTTGCATTTCAGAACATGCTTCCAAGCGCCCTGCAACAACCAAGAGGTATATTTAACTGTTCACTTTACCAAAGATCACGTCACATCATTCTGTTAACAACACAATGCAATCCTGTTCATATAGCAGTCTTCGATAACGATCAAACACAAGCTGCTTGGTCTGCATCCAAGTAAAGATTAGCATTCAGATTCAGACGGTTGTCATGCTGATGCGCTGGGGAGACCGCACTATGGTTGATCCCCGGAGCCAGCATCGCAGCCGTTGTGTGTGCTGATGCGCTAGGGAGGCAAAATAAGCTGATCCCTGGAGCCAGCATTACACTTCAGCCATCAACACCAGACAGAAGGATATCTACATCATCATATGGAAGGAAGCGCCAAATGGATGGAGACACATATGGATCACATTAGTTTACTGTGAAGCTACGTCTTAGTTGGTGCTTATCTTGGCGAGAGCCAAGTTCAAATCAGCATGAAGTTTTAACATCTACTCTCATGTAATGGAAATCATGAAGATCTGGATACGTCCAGTGACTGCTGTGAATAGTGCAGCTGGCAACAAGGGAAAGACCTCGTGACAGCCTGGAGAGACAGCTGACTGGAGGAAAGAGACCCCATTGGGGCTGGCAAGGGTTAGCTACCCTTGTCGGCAGTATCCAGCTCTGTGTTTACAGGATGCTGGAGACACCGCCC
>CM060272.1:19308154-19329114 GCA_030684275.1 Acipenser oxyrinchus oxyrinchus
TACAATACAATACAATACAATACAATACAACACAATTCCTACAGCACCTTTCATCACAAGGATTCCAAAGCGCTTCTCACAAAAAGAACAATCAAACCAATAAATGAAAATCAGTCTGATACAAAACTGTATAAAACAGAAATTAAAAGAGACACAAAAATTGGGTTTTAATTGTAAAATTCAAAGATAAAAAGCCAGTTTGTAAAAATAGAACAATTAAAAACAATCTCATAAAAAAAATTAAATAAATAAAATGGGAATAAAGAAGCAGTTTTGATTGTAAAATGGGAAAGCTAAAATAACTGTAAACTAAAATAACCGTACTTTCATTTACAGACGAAATCCTTCAAAAATTTCAATTGGAATTAAAAAGCACTGCTCTTAACTTTGTAGAAGGTTCCAGATCTCACCTTGGACTCCAGGATGCTGAGTCTGTTGTTCACATCTGAAAAGCTGCTGCAGTTCATACACTCTGGAGACAAACACAGGACAGGAAGCAGTGATGAGATCACTTTGTGTCTTGGAACTTGGTTTCAGGAGACTAAAGCACTTTCACACTGGCACGCCTACCTGGGTCACAATCCCGTGTAGTGTGATTCCGCGTACCTGGGTCGTACCCTGGTCCCAGCGACCCACCTCAGGATGTGGGTCGACACACTTTGACCCGGGTCGAGCGAGACACAATGCATTACAGCCATCATGAGCCGACACAATAACAAACAGCCCCGCCTGTGTGAAGGTTTCACTTCAGCAAGGAACGTTTCTGTTTATTCTGTTTAGCCATATGTTTGTTGACTGAGACACAGCATGAGCCAGATTGCAGCAGGGATGTAGAAACATTTGCTGTAATCAACATTTGGGCCGACGGTTCAATCCAGAGAAGCTTGGATGGAAGCGTCTGTAACAAGCTGCGTTGATGCACTTGCGTCTGTCACCCAGGTCGACCTGCTTTATCAAAAGCAGTGTGAAATCGCGTAGCCGACCTGCATGACACCGGGTCCTGACCCGGGTAGAGCATGCCAGTGTGAAAGGGGCTTAGGTTTCAATTCAGTGTTATCCTGGTTAACCCCATGGTCCCCTTGCTTCTCTGTGATGCGCATTACAGGGGGTTTACCTACTTGAATATCCTTTATTCTCAGTGTATCGCACTAACTTTAGGCTTGATCCCTTCTAAAAGTTTACCAAGGTAAATTTGCACCGTCATTTTGTATGGCTTTCCTATTGATATACTATGCTTTACCACACCTCTCTTTACAGTGCTTACTTATGCTTTACCATGCTTTCACTGTGCTTTTACTATGGGCAACGTTTATATGGGATAGCAGCATGTGTTAATGTGATGGTAGACAGACCCAACCCGAAATGACTGTGTGCTTGATGACCCAGAGCCACTGACACGGTGAAAAACTGCAGCATCTGTCATCCTGTGTGCCACGACCTCCTGAGGCCCGCCTGGGTTCCTCTCTCCCTCCACCTCTTGTTTTCTGTCTGTCTGCCCACTGGCATTCCCTGCTGCATACCCAGACACTGTAAACACTGAGGAACAGCATGCTGCTCACCGCAAACAAACCCCCTTCCCCTCCCTCTCTGCTCCCCACTCCCCCTCCCCTCTCCTGCACCTCGCACTCACTCACTCTCATGCTCTCTCTGAAGGAGACTCTGGATACAGCCCTTGTAAGCACTGTGAAACATGACGTATGGCAAACCATTGTAAACGATGGCAAATATGCACAGACCTGAGCTAGAGCTATAACCAGGGGCCTAAAACAGACTAACATGAGATCTGAAAAATCCCCATGTAGAGGAGTGGAAGCACAGACACACTTCAGCTCATGTCTCCTTATAACACAGATGAAGGTATTAGTCTACTAGTCGACTTGTCTTGGACAAGTGGTTAGGATTGAGGGATTGGGAGGGAGGTAGTGTGGGATAGGAATTAGAGGAGGGACTGGGAGGGAGGTAGTGTGGGATAGGGATTAGAGGAGGGACTGGGAGGGACGTAGTGTGGGATAGGGATTAGAGGAGGGACTGGGAGGGAGGTAGTGTGGGATAGGGATTAGAGGAGGGACTGGGAGGGAGGTAGTGTGGGATAGGGATTAGGGTTGAGGGACTGGGAGGGAGGTAGTGTGGGATAGGGATTAGAGGAGGGACTGGGAGGGAGGTAGTGTGGGATAGGGATTAGGGTTGAGGGACTGGGAGGGAGGTAGTGTGGGATAGGGATTACAGGAGGGACTGGGAGGGAGGTAGTGTGGGATAGGGATTAGGGTTGAGGGACTGGGAGGGAGGAAGTGTGGGAAAGGGATTAGAGGAGGGACTGGGAGGGAGGTAGTGTGGGATAGGGATTAGGGTTGAGGGTCTGGGAGGGAGGTAGTGTGGGATAGGGATTAGGGTTGAGGGACTGGGAGGGAGGTAGTGTGGGATAGGGATTAGGGTTGAGGGACTGGGAGGGAGGTAGTGTGGGATAGGGATTAGGGTTGAGGGACTGGGAGGGAGGAAGTGTGGGATAGGGATTAGAGGAGGGACTGGGAGGGAGGTAGTGTGGGATAGGGATTAGAGGAGGGACTGGGAGGGAGGTAGTGTGGGATAGGGATTAGGGTTGAGGGACTGGGAGGGAGGTAGTGTGGGATAGGGATTAGGGTTGAGGGTCTGGGAGGGAGGTAGTGTGGGATAGGGATTAGAGGAGGGACTGGGAAGGAGGTAGTGTGGGATAGGGATTAGGGTTGAGGGTCTGGGATGGAGGTAGTGTGGGATAGGGATTAGGGTTGAGGGACTGGGAGGGAGGTAGTGTGGGATAGGGATAAGAGGAGGGACTGGGAGGGAGGTAGTGTGGGATAGGGATTAGAGGAGGGACTGGGAGGGAGGTAGTGTGGGATAGGGATTAGGGTTGAGGGTCTGGGAGGGAGGTAGTGTGGGATAGGGATTAGGGTTGAGGGTCTGGGAGGGAGGTAGTGTGGGATAGGGATTAGGGTTGAGGGACTGGGAGGGAGGTAGTGTGGGATAGGGATTAGGGTTGAGGGTCTGGGATGGAGGTAGCGTGGGATATGGATTAGGGTTGAGGGACTGGGAGGGAGGTAGTGTGGGATAGGGATTACAGGAGGGACTGGGAGGGAGGTAGTGTGGGATAGGGATTAGGGTTGAGGGACTGGGAGGGAGGTAGTGTGGGATAGGGATTAGGGTTGAGGGACTGGGAGGGAGGTAGTGTGGGATAGGGATTACAGGAGGGACTGGGAGGGAGGTAGTGTGGGATAGGGATTAGGGTTGAGGGACTGGGAGGGAGGAAGTGTGGGAAAGGGATTAGAGGAGGGACTGGGAGGGAGGTAGTGTGGGATAGGGATTAGGGTTGAGGGACTAGGAGGGAGGTAGTGTGGGATAGGGATTAGGGTTGAGGGACTGGGAGGGAGGTAGTGTGGGATAGGGATTAGAGGAGGGACTGGGAGGGAGGTAGTGTGGGATAGGGATTAGGGTTGAGGGTCTGGGATGGAGGTAGCGTGGGATATGGATTAGGGTTGAGGGACTAGGAGGGAGGTAGTGTGGGATAGGGATTAGGGTTGAGGGACTGGGAGGGAGGTAGTGTGGGATAGGGATTAGGGTTGAGGGTCTGGGAGGGATGTAGTGTGGGATAGGGATTAGGGTTGAGGGACTGGGAGGGAGGAAGTGTGGGATAGGGATTAGAGGAGAGACTGGGAGGGAGGTAGTGTGGGATAGGGATTAGGGTTGAGGGTCTGGGATGGAGGTAGTCTGGGATATGGATTAGGGTTGAGGGACTGGGAGGGAGGTAGTGTGGGATAGGGATTTGAGGAGGGACTGGGAGGGAGGTAGTGTGGGATAGGGATTTGGGTTGAGGGTCTGGGAGGGAGGTAGTGTGGGATAGAGATTAGGGTTGAGGGACTGGGAGGGACGTAGTGTGGGATAGTTGAAAGGGATTGTTTGGAAACTTTGACCAAAGCTTAGATCACTTGTATAGATTGACTCTTACTGATTTCCACTACTGTATAAACTGTTGTTTCTAATGGAGTCTCTGTCTTGGCTTTAGATAACACAGGAGGCGCATCTGCTAGTGTTTTGACTCTAAAACACAAGCCCCATTTTACAGTGTGACAATTCCATACGCAGTGCTGAACTCTGTATATTACCAGTAATCCTGTGTCCCAGGCAAAGCTACAGAACGGCCATGAAACAAGCTCATATAAGAGAACACAACTAAAAATCAACTTTACTATCACACAAATACATGGTAGATGACACAACACAACTGTAGATCATACTTTGTGATACAAACCATTATTGTGTCTCCAGACCATTAAATCGCATTTTGAACCCGATGTGAAACCGGTGTGTTTTTACTTGACCTCAATTATAAATTTCCTTCTGGAATTTTATGAAAAAAAGTCCTGAGACGTTAATGCACACAATCGGTGGGGAAAGGGTTAAGCTCGCCTGGGCTCCGAGGGGTCTTGATTTTCCAGCTGCTCACTCCATGAATCAGGGCTACAAAGACAGGAGAAGGACTGCACTCAACACAGCCTGTCCTGCACACTCCCTGCTGGGGCTCGCAGCTCATAAATAACAAGTGACCAAGCAGCTGCTGACAAGTGCTGATCAAATCCTGTCTGCAAAAGAGCATTAGGAAGAAAATCTGTTTGTATCACACAATAAAGAACAGGAAAATCAACCCCTAAAGAAATAAAGGCCAGGGAGTCAGGGGCCAGGGAGCCAGGGAGTCACGGAGTCAGGGAGCCAGAGGGCCAGGGAGTCAGGAAGCCAGGGAGTCAGGGAGCCAGGAGTCAGGGAGTCAGGGAGTCAGGAAGCCAGGGAGTCAGGGGCCAGTGAGCCAGTGAGCCTGGGGGCCAGTGAGCCAGTAAGCCAGGGGGCCAAGAAGCCAGGGTTTTAACTTACCCTCCAGAGGACGTTAGTGTAATCCACATCCCAAAATAAAACACCATACAATTTGGCAAACTCAATGATCTTCAGCTGTGCTTCACAATTACATTAAATCACGTTTGAACTCATTTGTGACTTTCTCCCTCGTTAGTTGTTCTTTCTCTTTCACATAACCTTTCCTTAGACAGAACACTTGCCCAGTTAAACTGTATGGAACGTATTTAACACACATGCAGGAAGAGAGAGTAAAGGAAGCCTCTCAGTCGCAGTGGGGAATGTCCTTTTAACTTTAGACGGCTGTCAGAAACATGGGTCTCGCAAGTGATTATTCACTACAGTAATAACATCACGATAAACCAATGTGAACTGGAAAAACTGCAGATACTACTAAGAAAAATGCTTTATGTACGTATGTATGTATAAATGTATCTATTTAAACATTCACACAACATGGGATAGTTAGAAATTCTGAAATAAACTTGTATTTTAGAATTGAGAAATATAGCACTATTGAGTGTTTTTCTTTTAAATTTAGCGTGACCAATTATTACTTTTATTTATTTTTCCTCTAATTTTAAAGTTCCAATTATATTTTCTTTCCTCACCGCATCAAGTCCCCACACAGCACAGACGTTCTGAGGGTGTGTGATCATCCTCTGATCTCACAAGCCTAAAGCCAGAATCACTTTTACACTGAGCAATCCAGAGCACAGGTGGGCGGGCTGCCGATCCCGGAGAACAGAGACCAGCCCTGCCTCTTATCCACTCTGAATGTGCTCTGTGTCTGGCCAGTAGGGTTCGCTGTTGCACGATGAGGAGAAGCAATCCCTGCTGGTTTCCCATCCCCACCCCGGGAGCGTCAGAGCCACTGTGGCGCCCTCTTCAGAGTCCCCAGCAAAGTTCAGCTTCTTTGCACAGCCTGGATATGAACCAGCGGCATCCAAGCTGTGTGACTCACCCTGCGCTCCCAGCGGCAGCGCTTTAACTGGAGGAGTCACTCGGGGACCCCCAGCTCTATTGAGTGTTTAATAGTTATGGACAACCTAGGTAAGTCTAGTACAGAGACAGCCCAAGGCAGATTGCTCACAAGCCATACAAATAACAACATGTCCTACGATGCTTTGTTAAAGAAATATCATCATCAACCAAGCCGGTCCACAGTGCACGCTCTCTCTGAGCAGAGCCCTGCAGCAGCAAGGAGTGAATGTGTTTCCCAGGTGAAGGAAGCCGCTTACACCCTGGCAGGGGCTTCCTGAGGGCTGTGAGGAGAGACGGAGAGTAGCTCTCTCCCTGCCCACACTAACACACACACACACACGCACACGCACACGCACAGGCACACGCACATGCACACGCACACGCACGCGCACACACACACACACGCGCGCACGCACGCACTCACACACACGCATGCACACACTCACGCACGTACGCATGCACACGCACGCACGCACACATGTTCACACACACACACACACTCAAATTCCACTAGACATGTGCGGTCCTGCCACTATAGTCCATGTTGTTACATCTCAATTAAACAACCCCCCTCATGCTTCACACAGACACACACCCCAGGAGATATCACTGCCTGTGTGTGCTTCCTTTATTCGTCTGGGGCTGTAGTACTAAAAGAGACCGTAGCAGCTTTGATTTCAAAGAGAAAGTTGTTGTTAGCACTTTTTTTTTTTTAAATACCAATATTATAAAGCATAAAGCAATATTAATGACAGAAACAACCAAGAAACAACAGCAGTTAAGAGAAAGGTCCTATGCTTTTGCTATTTTTACGTTTCTAACACAAACAAATCTCAGGCCTTTGTCCTCTAGAGACCTGGGTCTCAGGTTTCAAGGGAACTGAGCTTGGTGAACCTAACTACCCCACAAACACCACAAGATTCGTCACAATCGTCAGGCTCTGCTTGAGAGAGGCCCAGGACAGAATGGCAGACAGGCAGGGGGTGTTCTGGTCAGGAGTGAGGAGCTCTCTCTCTCCTTCTCTCTCTTGCAGTGTAGGGAAACGCTCATGAAGCTTACTGGCACTTCATCTTTGCTGAGCACTCAATTCACAAATAAAAAAAGGTATAGTAAAAAGTAACAGCAGCGTGGTCTGGACTGTTTTAAATGCATTGATCTGCCCTTTCCCTGCCCCTCACGTTCTCACACTGTCCCGGACCCCTATGAAAATACGAGATCCTGCCAGCGTCTGGGAGGAATTAGCTAGGTCAGGCCAGGCCTGTGCCCCGCAGTGCCCCTGACCAGACAGCCTGCCAGATGAGATTTATAGTCTGGGCTTCAACTTTTATCAAAAACACATGGCCACCAACAAGCATAACCCAGCACCAGAGTCTGACACAGGCTCCCTCAGACCTGAAACCATCACTAGACCTCGACACAGGCTAGCTGAGATCTCAAACCAGCACTAGAGCCCAACACAGGCTCGCTGAGATCTCAAACCAGCACTAGAGCCTGACACAGGCTCGCTCAGACCTGAAACCATCACTAGACCTCGACACAGGCTGGCTGAGATCTCAAACCAGCACTAGAGCCCGACAGAGGCTGGCTGAGATCTCAAACCAGCACTAGAGCCCAACACAGGCTGGCTGAGATCTCAAACCAGCACTAGACCTCGACACAGGCTGGCTGAGATCTCAAACCAGCACTAGAGCCCAACACAGGCTGGCTGAGATCTCAAACCAGCACTAGACCTCGACACAGGCTGGCTGAGCTCTCAAACCAGCACTAGAGCCCAACACAGGCTGGCTGAGATCTCAAACCAGCACTAGACCTCGACACGGGCTGGCTGAGATCTCAAACCAGCACTAGAGCCTGACTCAGGCTGGCTAAGATCTCAAACCAGCACTAGAGCCCGACAGAGGCTGGCTGAGATCTCAAACCAGCACTAGACCTCGACACAGGCTGGCTAAGATCTCAAACCATCACTAGAGCCTGACTCAGGCTGGCTAAGATCTCAAACCATCACTAGACCTCGACACAGGCTGGCTGAGATCTCAAACCAGCACTAGAGCCTGACTCAGGCTGGCTAAGATCTCAAACCAGCATTAGACCTCGACACAGGCTAGCTGAGATCTCAAACCAGCACTAGAGCCTGACTCAGGCTGGCTAAGATCTCAAACCAGCACTAGAGCCCAACACAGGCTGGCTGAGATCTCAAACCAGCACTAGAGCCTGACTCAGGCTGGCTGAGATCTCAAACCAGCACTAGAGCCTGACACAGGCTGGCTAAGATCTCAAACCAGCACTAGAACCCGACTCAGGCTGGCTGAGATCTCAAACCAGCACTAGACCCTGACACAGGCTCGCTGAGTTCTCAAACCAGCACTAGAGCCTGACACAGGCTGGCTAAGATCTCAAACCACTGGGTGGAAATTGAAAAGTGCATGGTCCATCAACTTGCCGAACTGGTGGTGATGGAACAACTCCGGCAGATCCTACCAATGACCATCCGGGACTGGGTGCATCGCCATCAGCCACAAACCTTGGAAGCCGCAGTCCAGCTGGCGGAAGCTCATCAAGATGCTGAGAACGTGGTCCAGGTTAGCGGGACCCTCCCGAGCGATGCATCGGCCGGGCCCCGGAGAGAGAAAAGCCGCTTGAGAGTATTATTGTTGCAATCCATCCTGACTGCGAGCGATTTACAGCGCCCATGCTAGCTGCGGTATCGTGTGTGTCTGTCACCTGCTTCCCAGCTGTAAAACAAATCAATCCCCTCTGCAGCTCCAGGACATGGCTTCCAATACCCTACCCCCTCGCCATCTAGTCTGACCTACACTAGAAACACCCCCGGGAACAGCGCAAAGGGACTAGCATCTGTAATCGAATGCTGTGTGTGAATGCAACACAATTTGCAAGAAAGAAAGAAAGAAAGAAAGAAAGAAAGAAAGAAAGAAAGGCTAGGAGCCCAGTACAGACCCCCCTCGTTCATTAGCGGAGGTCCTGGCACAAGATCGCTAGTAGAATCCCACTCTGTACAGCTATTACTTTTTAATAACTGCAGGCCCAGTGTGGAGACAGCAATCGGAATGTGTGTTTACTGGAACAGGGTCAATTGAAAGGGGATTAGGACCGGAGCCTGCAGCTTGTTTGATTACTGGAGATTTCAGCACCATCAGACAAGTGAAATGTTCATCAATTTCTGCAAACAGTCTGTGTGCAACAGATGGGGAAAAAAAGAAAAGAAAAAAAACGATCTGGACAAACTCTAGTTTAAATGGGATCACTTCTTCCAAGTCTCTTATCGTCATTCCATAGTTTAGTTTACCCTGTCTTTCATTCATCCTGACACCCCCACACTGTAGATTCACTCTCTCTGTGCAGTAATGATAGGTATTTTATATATATACAGTGTATATACAGTATATATACATATATAGTCATAAGTGTTGAGAAATCTAGCATCAGATATCTTTTTCACGTACTGTGGTGAATATTATTTTCAGGGTCTTGTTTCAGATCCGAGGACAGAATGAATCACACTGTTCCAAACTACATTGCTTTGCTAAACAGATGCAGAGCTTGATCTAAGGAATCTCTGAATCCAGCTGTTTAATTCAGGTTTAAATATGCTTTTGCTTGCCAACATTGCACTTGTTATAGAGACAGAATACTACACAAAACTGTGTATACGGGACAGCAGTAACCCACTTGTATAACTGCAGCGATGCAGTTAGGACATGTAGCTACACTGTCATTAATGCAACTCTATTGGGAAGTTTATTGGAAAATGGAAAGAGAAGGGTAATACATTTCGTAGTTCTATATGCTCAGAAGCAAAGGATTGCATAAACAAAAGTAAAACCAGAGACTCAAACCCATTCTGTCCAAACACCCCTCCGTCAATACTGTCTTGCATAAATGTAACAAGCAGGTTTTTTTTCTTGTTCTAACAGTAAAGATTTATTTAGCATGCCTGTAGTTGCTTTGGATGTAGCCCAATGCAAACTTCAAAGTTTTCACCAGGGAAACAGTCTTAAACAGCGCTGTTTGTCAGTTTTATATGAGTTAACCCTTCTCTTCCACTGAGTGCTGTGCAGACAGACAAAAAACATCAATAAGCCCCAGTGACGGGGTACTCCCTGCCCTTGTGCATGATTTATATTTTGTATTTGTTTATTATTGTGATTTATATTTTATATATGACGGTGAAAAGCCGGTGTTATGATGTATTATTATTTGGCAGGACGAGCGAGGTGTCGTCTGCCATTATTTGTTATTGTTTTGTGTATTTTAAAAACCTTGTGAGAATGCGTGACTGTCC
This sequence comes from Acipenser oxyrinchus oxyrinchus, assembly GCA_030684275.1. Classification (NCBI taxonomy): domain Eukaryota; kingdom Metazoa; phylum Chordata; class Actinopteri; order Acipenseriformes; family Acipenseridae; genus Acipenser; species Acipenser oxyrinchus. The sequence goes on from CM060272.1 coordinate 19,318,314, forward strand.
GCTACGGTTTGCTTAACTGGCTGACAGTCACAGAAATTATGAAACTCGTGCAGACTCTGGCCGAGGGGTAATAAGATAATTAATAGCTTGTTAACCCCTCAGCCAGAATATAAAAGACAGTTTATTTGTTTGTTTAATAAAAAGCTGAGCTCCGTAGCGTTTCATTTTCACCCGCAGTTGCCTTGTGTGTTGCGTTCATTTCCTGGTCTGACGTCACCCCTACAGCCATCCTTGTCACAGTCCCATTTAATAGTCAACTGGTTCGTTCTCTTACTAGGTACCATCAATGCTTCTTGCACAGACTAAATACTATAGATAATGGATTTTAAAGGAATACTGTCTCAATCTGGTAATATAACTCTGTTTACTTTACCATGAGATGTGTAATTCATTTATAACTTGTTCAAGATTTGCAAAAGAAATACTCAAATAAATGAACTGTTTCAGGGAGAAAGAAATTACTGGTGCACATCCTTAGGGGTCAGTTATGTGTGGTTTTGCAGTGAAGAAGATACTATGGGTTAGATTCTCAAAGCTATTTACTCCAAACAGTCATTAGTGTAATTTTTGTCCTAAAAGAAAAAACTGCATTTACAATTCTAAAACAAATAACACACAGAATTGACTACTCTCAAACATCTCTGCTGTGTCGCTCCCATGCCTCTCCTGTGTCTCTCTCTTGTGTCTCTCTCTCCTGTGTCTCTGCTGTGTCTCTCTCTCCTGTGTCGCTCCTGTGTCTCTCCTGTGTCTCTGCTGCGCTCCCTGCCTCTGCTGTGTCGCCTCCCAAGGCCTGTCCTGTGTCTCTCTCTCCTGTGTCTCTGCTGTGTCGCTCCTGCATCTGTCCTGTGTCTCTCTCTCCTGTGTCTCTGCTGTGTCTTTCTCGCCTGTGTCTTTCTCTCCTGTGTCTCTAGCTGTCTCTCCCGTATCTCTCTCCTCTGTCTCTCTCCTGTCTCTGCTGTCTCTCTTCCTGTGTCTCTGCTCCATGAAAGTTGTTTTTCAGAGACAAACGCTCCTATCACAAAATAAAAACACATAGTTTTGAGGACCTCCTTATTCTTAATTTGACTTGCATTTTCAGGTTTCTTTAATAGTGAAGCAACTTAAGCGTTTTCTCAAACAATCTTCAGTGGTGGCATGGCTTTCAGCATGGTGGAGCATTACTTCATCGGTCCCAGGACTGGTTGGGATGTAGTCTAAATAACAGCACCTGTTTCTTCTTAATGGCTACCCATCCAAGGACTGACAGATCGGATTCATGAGAAGTTATGGTAGCATTGCTGAACGATTTACAAAAAAGGAGGATTCAGAGAATACAAAAGACACAATGTTGGGTGAAAAATGCAAAAGAAGAAACGTGAAGCCCCGTCATCTGGAAGAGATTAGAGCTGGGGGGTCGGGGGGGGGTTGGTCAATCGCTGTTTGTCTTGTTTGTGATCCCCGGCCCTGGCCTGAGCGGCCCTGAGCTACACTAACGAGAGCTGACAGCTACGCAAATCTGGACATAATCCGGTTGCTTCACAAAAAAAATAAAAACCCTGACAGCATTCTTTCAATGCAGTCCCCGGCACATTACTGGCTTTCCCTAGTTCATCTCAAGCTCTACAAGTATGCCAAGTTTCAGAGGGATCCCACTTAATTTACTTAATGTTTAGATTCTTCAGCAAGAAGACGACGTTTTTTCCTCCTGTTTGATATGCCGTGGTGTTAGAGTGCCAAGATGTGCACAGAAGCACAAGGAGAAAGGTATTCAAACGACTGGGAGACACCCATTAGGATTTGGAAGATAAAGCTTTCTTTTCGCCAACTAGCATGAATTGAATACAGTAACCTGTCTAGCTATTTACAACATGCGTAAGTAACATATTCAAACTATGAATGTTAAAACTGAACCGTTTTGTCATAATATAGATATTTGGCAGCTCTCTTGTCATTGGGCTGTAGCCAGTCTCTTTCGTACATGTGGATGTAATTTTGGAAATGTTTTAAGTGTTTTGGAAATATTTTCTGATGTATTTTATTACCCCTCATTAACAAGTGTGTTGCTGTTGGTCTTTTTTGTTTTCTAGATTTTGCCACAACACAATAAAATTAATGCTTCATCCTGTGTTACAATAATTTCCTTCCCATGCTACAATAACAGTACCCCACCCAACTCCACATAAGGTTTGTGAATGTGAAGAGTATGTTCCTACCATCAAGGCTTCTTTGTACACGATTTTGCAGAGCAATAAAATGCATTTGCCACAATTCTGCCCAGAATTTTGCCCAGAGAGGGTCCAAATCAAAAACTAACTTTCTCTATATTGGATTCGATCTGTTCAACCAATCCGAGAAGCCACCAATCACAATACATTTCCAGATGCATGCGTTCGCCCTACAGCCAATCATATTAGTGCTACACATCACAGGACATCCCCAATCGAGTCAATGTCTGTACTCAATACAGCTTTCGCAGTAGCCTGTCCACAGCACAGCCCCTGAATCTCTGGCTCCAGTCTTGGAAGTGACATTGTAATCTAACCCCAGCTCTGTGTGAGAGGCTAAAGGGTTTTGCCTGTGTAAATATTTGAACAAAACAGTAGATTAGTGTCTGAAGCCAAACCCCTCTCTCCTGAAGCTCTGCCATTGAAAAGCCTGCAAAGGCAGCTCTGATATGGGGAGCATCTCTCTACCCAGTATCTGCTGCTTGGTTCAGCTCTGCGTGGGCAGTATCTCTGTGCCCAGTATCTGCTGCTTGGTTCAGCTCTGCGTGGGCAGTATCTCTGTATCCAGTATCTGCTGCTTGGTTCAGCTCTGCGTGGGCAGTATCTCTGTGCCCAGTATCTGCTGCTTGGTTCAGCTCTGCGTGGGCAGTATCTCTGTATCCAGTATCTGCTGCTTGGTTCGGCTCTGCGTTGGTATCTCTGTGCCCAGTATCTGCTGCTTGGTTCAGCTCTGCGTGGGCAGTGTCTCTGTGCCCAGTATCTGCTGCTTGGTTCAGCTCTGTGTGGGCAGTATCTCTGTATCCAGTATCTGCTGCTTGGTTTGGCTCTGCGTGGGCAGTATCTCTGTGCCCAGTATCTGCTGCTTGGTTCAGCTCTGCGTTGGTATCTCTGTGCCCAGTATCTGCTGCTTGGTTCAGCTCTGAGGCAGAAATCACAGACAGAATGCTGGCTGAAACTGACAGGAAAATGAAAACGTAGTGACCTGCAGAGAGTCAGCACCAACCCTAATTACATCCACACTACAGTATAACACGCAAAGACGACTCTACCAAATCAGAGCTGAACTGAAAATGTGCCACTTTGAATTGCAGTGTCCCAGCTCTGCACTGCACCACGGCTGCACACACACGCCTTCCTTTATTTGTGACATCCATCTCAGTGAAACCCGATTCCCCGCCGCACACTCGCACGCAGGCCAGGCTTTCTGCTGATTACCTGAGGGAGCGAGCTGAAAGCCCACAGCATGTGGAGGTAATTTGGGGGGATTTATTCACAGCGAGCTGGGCTCTGGCTCTAGGGGATTAGGTTAGGAGGTTAACATTAAACACAGGCCTAACTAACTTCCTGCAAAGAAGACCCTGTGTGTGATGTAACTGGCTGTGGCGAAGCCCTTTCAATACTTCAGAGAGCCGCGCTGGTGTGCTCGGTTACAGAGGAATGTTTCTATGATCTGACTAAGTTTTGCTGAAAGTCAAGACTACCGCCACGTCGTAGCCCTAAACAAGGACAGAACTGCCACGATAATGAAATAGTCACATGCTTACCTTTGTTTTTCTCCCCATGTCCAATTACATTCCCTCGCCACAGCTTGGGAGAACTGAAGGTCAAAGGGTGTCCTCCGATTCCCACAGCCAAGCCAATGGCCTCTTTCCACCCAGGAGCTCCAGAGCAGATGTCAGTAAGTTACCAGCCTCTGCCCTGCAGGTGTCTGCTTGAGCTCATGGGGTGCCTGGCCAGTAGGGTCTGCTGTAGTGCAGCTGGGAGAAACAGTCTCTGATGATTTTGCCTCTCGGGGCATTTCTTGGTTTGAATGCAGCATTTTCATAGGCGGTGAAAACGGACATAAAGACTGACAAATCGTCCACAGATTGCAGGGAATCATTTTCACTTGAAAGTGAAATAACACTAGCAGAAGCATCACATTGTAATCGCGCTTCAATTCAGACTGATTAACTAGAGTCAGCTGGAGCTAACAGATGGGCGCCCTGACTGCGATCTGTTTTAATTTCCAAGATGTTGTTTTTTTGATCCACTCAGAAACTTTGGATCCAAGCGCTTTCAGTAGGGTTCAATACCTGGGTTCAGGAGAGTTTCAGGTTGTTTTGGAACATTGCAGTAACATGGTCGGACCACACTGAGCTCAGAATATGTCCACATTGGTATATGTGGCCATCAGAAAAATGAAATAACTACCTCTGTATTGTCAGTTAAGAAAATATGCCAGCTACGTGGAATTATTGAAAGGACTAGATTGGTCAAGTCTCACTTTTCTGAACCCGGATAAGAGGGCTCTGTTTGTAATGTCTGATGGTCGGTGATTGTGACATGCTTGGAATAGTATGCTTATCATTTCCACCACTTTATAATAAGGCACATGTGGTAAAACAAACAAACTGGTAAATGCATGGTATGTGCAAAGTAAGAAGCGAAGGAACTGCAAAATGATTGTACAAATGGTAAAACGGTTTTCTGTGGGAATGGGCCTGGCTTCAGTGTTGCAGAGGCCAAGGTCAGGCCAGGGTGTTTCCATTCTCTTACTCCCCTTCCCTCTCCCCTCTTCCCTGTGAGAAACAGGGCCCTGCTGGAGTCTAGCCAGCAGACAGGCTGGTTCAGGAGTTCCAGGTTGCAGTGTTTACTGCTTTTCATTTCTCCCTATTTTGTGCTTTTCCCCCCAAACGTCCCCTTTATTGTTTTCTGAACTTGGAAAACATATGCTGTCAATATGCCTGTCTGGAAATGTGTGGTTTTGAAAAAGCCCCAGAGTGCGTGAGTGTGGATTCTTAATAGAAACCTCTGTAAGGCTTCAGACAACCCTGTCACAAGCATCAGTGCTGGGGTCTGTGCTTTATACCACTTAGGGGCCCAGTTCTGAAGAGGAAAAGAAAAGGGATTAGAGCAAAAATGTACCGTTTCATATGGGGTTAAAGAAAGCTCTGTTTTTGCACGTCTTACTTTCAAGTAGTCAGTTATACTTCACCAATATCTTCGGGGCAAAGTCACTGGTCGCAAGGCATGTCAGTCATTGAAGGGAATTTGCTGGTCGGTTAATAATAGGTAAGAAGGCACTGAAAGGGTAGGGGGCCAGCCTCACTGTTCAGCCAGCTTGGATTTTCAAAAGCTGCACATGTGAGACGTACATGGCGAACGGAAGTGCAAGGCAGGTAAGATTTTGCGAACTGGCTGTGCGAAGTCATCGGTCTTCTCTGGGGATTCTGGACGGAGTGGTGCATTCGCCGCATGCTCCAGCGGGTTAGGGAGGCAGAACAGGGAGGGACTGTCACCCCTCATCGTGCTACAGCAGACCCTGCCAGCCAGGCGCCCAGCGAGCTCAAAGCGGACACCTCTTACATCCGCTCTTGAGTTCCTGGGTGTAGAAGAGGAAGCTGGCTCAGTCATGAGATCGAAGGACGCCGCTGAACCTTCAGATCCCCTGAGTTATGCGGGGAAGGACGCCCACTGAACCTTCAGATCCCCTGAGTTATGAGGGGAAGGACACCCACTGAACCTTCAGATCCCCTGAGTTATGCGGGGAAGGACGCCGCTGAACCTTCAGATCCCCTGAGTTATGCGGGGAAGGACGCCGCTGAACCTTCAGATCCCCTGAGTTATGCGGGGAAGGACGCCGCTGAACCTTCAGATCCCCTGAGTTATGCGGGGAAGGACGCCGCTGAACCTTCAGATCCCCTGAGTTATGCGGGAAGGACGCCATGAACCTTCAGATCCCCTGAGTTATGCGGGAAGGACGCCACTGAACCTTCAGATCCCCTGAGTTATGCGGGAAGGACGCCGCTGAACCTTCAGATCCCCTGAGTTATGCGGGAAGGACGCCGCTGAACCTTCAGATCCCCTGAGTTGCGCGGGAAGGACGCCGCTGAACCTTCAGATCCCCTGAGTTATGCGGGAAGGACGCCGCTGAACCTTCAGATCCCTGAGTTATGTGGGAAGGACGCCACTGAACCTTCAGATCCTCTGAGTTATGCGGGAAGGACGCCGCTGAACCTTCAGATCCCCTGAGTTATGCGGGGAAGGACGCCGCTGAACCTTCAGATCCCCTGAGTTATGCGGGGAAGGACGCCGCTGAACCTTCAGATCCTCTGAGTTATGCAGGGAAGGACGCCGCTGAACCTTCAGATCCCCTGAGTTATGCGGGGAAGGACGCCGCTGAACCTTCAGATCCTCTGAGTTATGCAGGGAAGGACGCCGCTGAACCTTCAGATCCTCTGAGTTATGCGGGGAAGGACGCCGCTGAACCTTCAGATCCTCTGAGTTATGCAGGGAAGGACGCCGCTGAACCTTCAGATCCCCTGAGTTATGCGGGGAAGGATGCCGCTGAACCTTCAGATCCCCTGAGTTATGCGGGGAAGGACGCCGCTGAACCTTCAGATCCCCTGAGTTATGCGGGGAAGGACGCCGCTGAACCTTCAGATCCCCTGAGTTATGCGGGGAAGGACGCCGCTGAACCTTCAGATCCCCTGAGTTATGCGGGGAAGGACGCCGCTGAACCTTCAGATCCCCTGAGTTATGCGGGGAAGGACGCCGCTGAACCTTCAGATCCCCTGAGTTATGCGGGGAAGGACGCCCACTGAACCTTCAGATCCCCTGAGTTATGCGGGGAAGGACGCCCACTGAACCTTCAGATCCCCTGAGTTATGCGGGGAAGGACGCCGCTGAACCTTCAGATCCCCTGAGTTGTGCGGGAATTGCTGCGTGAGGAAAAATAATTGAACAGGTAAGATTTAGGGGATTGTTAAACTAGAACTTGGGATCCACAGGATGGCTGGGAGCCAAACCTAGAGGAGCACAGCCTTTATTATGAGAACTCTGCATTTCAGACAACAGGAGACTAGCATGAGAGACACAATGCTTTAGTAAACCTCCTGGTTTTAATTGTGAACACATTACTGGTGATGCGGGCGGTCTCAAGGGGTCTCTCTCTGAGATGGTGTGGTATACTCTGTAAACCCCTGCACTGCGAGGCAGACCACATCATACAGCAGCCCTGCGGAGCAAACTGTTCCTTCAAGAAGTCTCTGCCACTGCTCTCAGGGGTCATCAAGAGTGTGTGTGTGTGTTCTACAGGACTATTGAGACTTCAGATTTACCAGGACAGGTCCCCAACACACAACTCACAAAATGGAGTAACAGCAAAGACTAATGTCTTTGTCACTGTACCCTTATAAAAGTTTCCCATAGTAAAAGCACAGCAAAGCGTAGTAAAGCATAGGTAAGCATTGTAAAGCGCAGAGAGGTATGGTAAAGAATATTAATAAACATGGCAAACCAGGGTAAACTGTAGTAAATGCACAGATAATCTTGGATCCGTTCTCTTAAAGTGCTGTTCAAGACCAAGCCATCTGCTGTAGAGTAATAACACAAAACCATACAGCTATGTAATAACACAAAACCATCCAGCTATGTAATAACACAAAACCATACAGCTATGTATTTATTCACACTGCAGAGCTCAGAATGAGAATTCAGCTGCCAAAAAACGTGATGTTCAAAGTGCTAGCTGTATTTTAGGCGTGCCAGAGGAAACAATGTCTTCTATAAAGTGACCTGGATCCCTGTTTCTGCAGAAAGGGGACAGGGAGGACTCAGTGAGTCTCATAAACCATGTGCTGCATCAGCCACAAGAAATGTTGCCAAGTACTGCAGCTGAGCGAAACCTAAAACAAGCACAGAACAGGGGCACGGGGTCAACAGGGGCACAGGGTCAACAGGGGCATGGGGTCAACAGGGGCATGGGGTCAACAGGGGGGGACTGGCTCTTGGCTCTGGGTTTATTTACTCATTTTCTGGAAGCTGTTTGTTCCGTCTAGCTGCGTGCACACTCCTTCTGTTTAACCCTTTCCTTGCCGCTGGTATTGAACACAGTGCCCCCCGGTGCTCTCCAGTACAAACTGTTACTGGTTTTGAATGAATTCAAGATACCGAAACGAGATCCGGTTCAAAAACAATTTTCACTCAGCAGCAGCAAATCTGGAAAAGGCATTAGATGTCAGATCTCTCAACATGTATAAATAAATATATATATCGACATTTCAGTATGTTTTTGTAAGAGGGGGTGTGTTATCCGCTGACAGACAGGAGAGGCACGGAATTTGAGGTTGACATGCCGCCAGGAGCGCAGGTTTTAGAATATTTTAAAAATGCAGTAGCGATGAAAACTCCCAGAGCGGAAGGACACACAAACACAGTGTAATCAATAATAACACAACAAGGCAAAACTAAACACTGGGGAAAACAACCAAAAAGGTTCTCAAACAACGGCTCAGCGCTGCTCCCACTAGAGGGGAGGTCCCACTGCAAGAATCGTCTCCCTGACACAGAGACTTGAACTGGCTGGGATTCAAATCCCCTACACTAATCCCTGTTCTGAACTCCAAGGATCCCGGTTAGACACGCAGTGGTCAGTATCTGGTTCACCCTGGATGTACACACAGGCATGAGGCTTCATTGAGAATCAATAAGAGCCTGGCCACTGTCCTAATTACAAAGGGGACCCTAACCTCAGCCCTAGCACAAACTAACATTTTAATAAACTGTATTTAAAAATAAACTGATTTACGGTATTTAATAAATATTTTTTTAAAAGGTATAATTACTCTAATTAAGTCGGACAGGAAGTCACAGAGGTCTGTCTGATGCGTTGTTTCCTGTGCGGCCCAACTGGGACCCACAGTCTGCCCGCTCCAGCCTTCGGAGAGAACACTTGCAGCTTCCTGTTGTGTTCGTGTAAGGGGTTCTGTAAACAAGGTGACTTCCTGTGGGAGCGTCTGCCTTATCTATCTGTGAGAGAGCTCAGCTCCACTCTAAAACCAGCGCACACACATACAGCTCACTACAAAACAGATACATTTCTATATTGGATTACAACCATAAGCAATCCGAAAAGTCTGTAGGAGTCTAGGGGCTTGATTTGATCATCCTATACCCTGATAAGCACAGCTGGGTTTTAGAGCATTTTACAGCACTGGGTTTACACAATCCAGGTGGAATTCTTGGTGCTGTAAAATGCTCTTACAAATCCAGCTGTGGTTTATCCCGACTCAGACTAAGGCATCACCAGAAGATCTAATTTGAACCCTCCCTTCAGAAAAACACAGTGCAGAATAGTCAGCTTGAAACAGTACTGTCCAGGCTGCCCATATTGCTACTACACCTTACTGACAGTGTTAGGGCAGGTGTTTCTGTTTGTAGGTGTTTTATTACTAAACCTTATAGCTACGCCTGTCTGTCAAGTGAATTGCGATCATGATAAACCTGGCATTGAGTTACTTACTAAACCATGGACAGACCCCTTCTCCTGTACAGCTGTGTGTGGTATTCATTTCATGTATGCATTGGTTTCCTTTGGATGATGTCTTTGTGATGCAGCCATTTATACGTTGTGTCATGTGAACGAAGCCCCTGAATACATTGACAGCAGTGTTTATTTGAATAGTTGCCCATGTGCTATAAAATACAAATATAGCTCAGATAGGAATGTGTACAGGACCACAAAAGATGTGTGAATGTGGGAGTCTAGCAGGTATCTGAGTATGTGAGTGTGTGCTGGTGGAGGAAGTGGTATGAGGGGTAGGGCTGGACTCACCCCCGCTGCAGTCGTCCCCCAGGAAGCCAGGGCAGCACCTCCACTCCAGCGCCGTCACCGAGCGGTATGCCACTCTGTAGGTGGGCCTGATGAGGGTCCTGTAACTGACATCGTGCCACCGTCACCACCAGCAATCTCATTGGACCTCCTGTATCTACAAAGACCACGTCCAGACGCTCCCTTGAGCGGTCAACACGTTTCAATTATTACTAGAACAATACATTCCTGAAGATTGGTTCCTAGGGGGAACAAATATTCCGGGGGACACCAGGGTTACCCCTATAAACAGCTGGTTGATGCGATCCAGGGGGACTCTCCAGTGCTGGAAAATGATTTTATTAAATCCAGCTGTGGCTTATCCAGGCAGGTCAAAATTAACACTGTCATCCACATTACAGGTAGAATATAGAAGTTACACAGTATATTGTTCTGTAGTGTGCAGTCCACCGTTTTCATGAAGCACTGAATGTAGAGTGAAAAGGGAGCACAGTATTTGTTTTTGGGTTTGTGTGTGTGCGTGCCGTGTGTGCTTCAGTTTGCATGCAGACCTTCCAGAATGACATTAAAGTTCTTTAAATACATTTGAAACCGCTTCCTGTTATACTTTAATCTGTTTATACTGAAAGAGGACATTGATAATGAGTTTTCATTGTAGATTTGGGGCTGTGATTGAGCACGTCTCGTTACGCTGAGGAATGACAGCGCTGGAGAGCTGAGAATGGAGTGTTTAGACTAGTGCTTAATATTATTAAGATTCAGGGTAATGACAGCGCTGGAGAGCTGAGTATGGAGTGTTTAGACTAGTGCTCATTATTATTAAGATTCAGGGTGATGACGGCGCTGGAGAGTTGTGAATATCGGTTCCTCTCCATGCATTTTCAACTAACGTTCATTTTAAGACCACTTTCGCTAACCCTAACACTAATGCTAACCCTGACCCTAGCCCGAACCCAAAACGTGTCCCATCCAGTCCCCTGTGACAGCTCCAGTCTCACCTACA
>CM060272.1:19329614-19598083 GCA_030684275.1 Acipenser oxyrinchus oxyrinchus
TATATATATATATATATATATATATATATATATATATATATATATATATATATATATATATATATATATATATATATATACACACTACCGTTCAAAAGTTTGGGGTCACTTAGAAATTTCCTTGTTTTCCATGAAAACATACATGAAATGAGTTTGAATAGGAAATATAGCAAAATGAATAGGAAATATAGTCATTGACAAGGTTAGAAATAATGATTTTAATTGAAATAATAATTGTGTCCTTCAAACTTTGCTTTAGTCAAAGAATCCTCCATTTGCAGCAATTACAGCCTTGCAGACCATTGGCATTCTGAAAAGATTTCACCCCAAGCTTCCTGAAGCACCTCCCACAAGTTGGATTGGCTTGATGGGCACTTCTTCACGCACCATACGGTCAAGCTGCTCCCACAACAGCTCAATAGGGTTGAGATCCGTGACTGTGCTGGCCACTCCATTATAGATAGAATACCAGCTGACTGCTTCTTCCCTAAATAGTTCTTGCATAGTTTGGAGCTGTGCTTTGGGTCATTGTCCTGTTGTAGGAGGAAATTGGCTCCAATCAAGCGCCGTCCACAGGGTATGGCATGGCGTTGCAAAATGGAGTGATAGCCTTCCTTCTTCAAGATCCCTTTACCCTGTGCAAATCTCCCACTTTACCACCACCAAAGCACCCCCAGACCATCACATTGCCTCCACCATGCTTGACAGATGGCGTCAAGCACTCCTCCAGCATCTTTTCATTTGGTCTGCGTCTCACGAATGTTCTTCTTTGTGATCCGAACACCTCAAACTTAGATTCGTCTGTCCATAACACTTTTTTCCAATCTTCCTCTGTCCAGTGTCTGTGTTCTTTTGCCCATCTTAATCTTTTCTTTTTATTGGCCAGTCTGAGATATGGCTTTTCTTTGCAACTCTGCCTCGAAGGCCAGCATCCCGAATCGCCTCTTCACTGTTGACGTTGAGACTGGTGTTTTATGGTACTATTTAATGAAGCTGCCAGTTGAGGACCTGTGAGGCGTCTGTTTCTCAAACTAGACACTCTAATGTATTTGTCCTCTTGCTCAGTTGTGCACGGGGCCTCCCACTCCTCTTTCTATTCTGGTTGGAGCCAGTTTGCGCTGTTCTGTGAAGGGAGTAGTACACAGCGTTGTCGAGATCTTCAGTTTCTTGGCAATTTCTCATATGGAATAGCCTTCATTTCTCAGAACAAGAATAGACTGACGAAGTTTCAGAAGAAAGTTCTTTGTTTCTGGCCATTTTGAGCCTGTAGTCGAACCCACAATTCCTGATGCTCCAGATACTCAACTAGTCTAAAGAAGGCCAGTTTTATTGCTTCTTTAATCAGCACAACAGTTTTCAGCTGTGGTAACATAATTGCAAAAGGGTTTTCTAATGATCAATTAGCCTTTTAAAATGATAAACTTGGATTAGCAAACACAACGTGCCATTGGAACACAGGACTGATGGTTGCTGATAATGGGCCTCTGTACGCCTATGTAGATATTCCATTACAAATTAGCCTTTTCCAGCTACAATAGTCATTTACAACATTAACAATGTCTACACTGTATTTCTGATCAATTTGATGTTATTTTAATGGACAAAAATTTGCTTTTCTTTTCGAAAACAAGGAAATTTCTAAGTGACCCCAAACTTTTGAACGGTAGTGTGTGTATATATATATATATATATATATATATATATATATATATATATATATATATATATATATATATATATATATATATATATATAATAAAAAACAACAAACTTTCATAATGAAAAATACAATTTGGCAAAAATATTCTGGGTATTTTTACTAAACTCATCACACACCACTGACTAATACATAGATTAGACTAGAGGCTTAGATCCAGCCTTCGCACAAATAAGCGATGTCAGTGAAGAGAATGTTAAAAAAAAAAAAAAAAAAAAGATTCAGGCAAACTGGCTGAAGATGTACCCATGGCTGGATTTTAATAACGATAGTGATCAAATGAGTTGTTTGGCCTGCAGTGTCAGCTTAATTGTAGTTTGCTAACCCTGTACAAACAACGCGGCTTTGGGGAAAAAATAATATCGAAAATAGAAACTTCATCAAGCAATGGAGAGTGCTCTCCATCACAATGATGAACAGCTGGAGATACCTAATGTTAGATGTTTACATTTGAGAGAATTTCACAGTTCATGAAATTGAATTCTCAAGATTGTGTTTTGTTCACTATTATGTTATCTCTCTTACTTGTTTCATAACGTAGTGAGCTGCTACTTCAACCATGTCATAGCTGGTTGTTCATTTTTTATTTATTTTTGATGTCAGAATTTGAGAAACTAATAATTATCCACCTATTGTGTGTTTATTTTTAGCGTTGATGTTTTGGGTGGAATAACACCGAATTACAAAACAGCAACTTTTGTACAGCGGTATCGGCGCTATGCTTTAGTCTTGAGAGGTCCCGGGTTCGCGCCGCCCTCCGCCTGTGTGTGTATTGCCTCGCCTTGTGTGATGTGCCTGCCAGCGGGAACCAAGATCGCTACATTGGTGTCAGAAGTGGACGCAGGTACCCGGTATGCACTCGCCGGACTGTAGCCTGGTTAGCAAGTCCGGGGAGGACTTGAGGCTGGCAGGGAGAGTGTAGCGTGCAGGGAGAAGGCAGCAGCAGGGCTGGTAGGTGACGTAATCACACACAAAGACATGAGCCCGCTATACGCTCCTTGCAGCGTATCGGCACTATGCTTTAGTGCAAGAGGTCCCGGGTTCGCGCCGCCCTCCACCTGTGTGTGGATTGTCTCCCCTGTGTGATGTGCGTGCCTCGCGGGAGCCAAGATCGCTACAATATTGTTAGGTTTCATCACACATTTAATCCCCACAGGAATGATACGTGCATATTAAACTTAAAGAATTGTATTTAAAAAAAAAAAAAAAAATGATATTGAGGGGACACTATGTAATGAGTTTGTTCTGGGCAGTGTTTGGGAACGTATTTACTTTGCTGTTTATGGGAGTGTTTCAGGGTGTTTCGTGATAGAGAAGTGAGTTTGGCAAGTTGCATAGCAACTGTGAACTGCCACTGTTCTGTTGAGTGAAAGGTCAGAGTAAAGAATGCTTAAGAGGGTAAATCCAGGTTTGAAGGGGGCGGGGCTGGGGTTGGAGTGCACTGTTGTGTGCCTCAAAGGAAGTTCAAGTGGAGGTGTGGGGCATTTTCATTAACATACTGTAACACATTTGTTTCTATACTGGGTCATTTATTCCACTCAAAACAACACAAGCGGGGCTCCCAGTGGCACATCCAGTAAAGAGCTCAGCGTGGAGTGCAGGGTGCGCCCTATAGCCTGGAGATCGCAGGTTCAAATCGAGGCTATGTCATTACCGACCGTGACCGAGGGTTCCTAGGGGCGGTGCACAATTGGCTGGCGCCGCCCAGGTAGGGAGAGCTCAGGTCGGCAGGGCAATCCACGGTTCACCGCACACCAGCGACGCCTGTGGCTGATAGGGCACCTCTTGGTCTGCAGTGGAGCCATTCAGGTCTGTGTTGTCCTCCACCACTATACTTCTGGTGGCTTCGCCGTGGATCCGCAGGGTGAAAAATGACGGATTGGCAGGAACACGTTTCAGCCTCCGTTTCCCGAGTCGCCAGGGGTTGCAGCGGTGAACGGGATAAAAAATAATTGGGCATTCCAAATTCCAAAACCCAACACAGGCAACTGAATGAACAAGGATTTGTTTTCTACAACAAACTAAATGTTTATAAAACAAACCAAAAAAACAACAACTTAATTATACTATTGTAAAGGTGTCGGATCATTTTCTACAAGGCAGGTGTGGTCTTACTCGGTTTCAAGTGTTTGCTCAAAGACCAGTGACACTCACAGATACACTCTAATATACACCCCTACACTGATGCCGTAAACCTTTTTATTACTGTATTTGTAATGCTTGTAAAAATGATGAGGGTCAGTACATCAGTGGTGTTTATGTAAACGCTGTTTATATCATTCAAATGGAGCTAAACCACCCTCCTGTTCTTGGTTGACAGCAATGGCTGACTCTGAAATGGAAATGGATGGAGGCCCCTCTGGGGCTGGGGCTCCCGCGGAAGGGGAGTCCATGCTCGGCATGCTGGACGTGCTCCTGTTCTCCATCATTGCTGGACTGCTTATTTTCTGGGCCGTCTTCCGAAAGAAGAAGAAGGAAGAAATCCCTGAATTTAAGAAAATCCCAACGCAGTAAGTATTGCGTACCCTTCCCATTTGGTTGAGTTCGGAGTACTTGTGTGTACATTTGTGTACATAGAGGTACTCATGCCAATGTGCTTTTATAGAGGAAGAAAGCAGGTTTAGTTAAGTCTTCAGCCCCTTTCACACTGGCATGCTCTACCCGGGTCAGGACCTGGTGTCATGCAGGTCGGCTAACTCGATTTCACACTGCTTTTGATTAAAGCAGGGTCGACCTGGGTGACAGATGCAAGTGCATCAATGCAGTTTGTTACAGGCGCTTCCATCCAAGCTTCTCTGGATTGAACCGTCGGCCCAAATGTTGATTAGAGCAAATGTTTCTACATCACTGCTGCAATCTGGCTCATGCTGTGTCTCAGTCAACGAAACATATGGCTAAACAGAATAAACAGAAACGTTCCTTGCGGAAGTGAAACCTTCACGCAGGCGTGGCTGTTTGTTATTGTGTCGGCTCACGATGGCTGTAATACATTGTGCCTCGCTCGACCGGGTCAAAGTGTGTCGACCCACATCCTGAGGTGGGTCACTGGGACCCGGTGCGACCATGGTACGCGGTGTCACACTCACGCTGGATTGTGACCGGGTTCGGGTAGGAGTGCCAGTATGAAAGGGGCTTTAGAGTACACGAGACCTTGGGAGACAGAGTTTAAGGCCAAACTTCATGAAGATCATTTTGACACATGTGTTAGCTTGCAGAACATTGCAGTCACACATACTTGAAAACCCAGAAATGAATCAGGGTTTCCTGTCTGGTTAGAGAAGGTGGGAGGGATTTCATGTTATTTGTACATTGCTATTAGTCCCTGTTAATTGTATAATTACGTTTTTTGTTTTGTTTTATAAATGATTGTCAAAGTTCTTGCCTACTACACTCGATAGTTTATTTTAGTTTGCTCAGGTTTTGATTCAGTGTTGTAAGCTGTGGATGAATCACGGAGCACATTAATACATTCACTCAAGATGCATTAGCTAGCAGTCTGAGTGCAGAACAGGCACTTGCTTCAATAAGGGCTCAGATGCTGTAATCTCATAGGAGGGGCGTTAAAGATGTAGGTCTTTCTTAGTTCTGAACTTCATGATCGAGGAGAGGCAAAAGAAAACTAAGCTTGTGCACCCTCTGCTGGCAAGATAATGCAAATGCAGCATGAACTCGACACTCATTTTCATACATATTCTTCATACAAAAGCAGATATTTAATTTCATAACCGTTTTAATATATATATGTATTGTATAATAAAATGAAGATGCTTCCCAGATCTCTGGCCTTGTGTGCGCTGTGCTTTGTAGACTCTGCTGCTGTATTAAAGGATAACTAAGATCATATATGCATGGTCACAAATAAGTTATAGTCCCTATGATGGTTGTTTTATTGTTACAAATGAATATGTAATAATCACAAAAAATAAATACAGGTAGCTCTACCCCAGTTTTACAAATGGAGAGTCTTTATTATTTAAAAGAAAAAAATGCAGTAGACCCTACCACTAGAGGGTGCCTTGCACCACCTAATGCACATGCCATAGCAGAATAAATATGAAGTTAGTGCTGCATTTTTGGTCACTGCATTTAGACAAATGTATATACAAGACGAAATTTGGCCAACTCAGGCATGTGAAACTGCTGATTTGCACCAAGAGAATAAGGTACTGGTGCCTGTGCACTTCACCAGTTAACACTGTTTGCATTCACAAAGAACAGACGCACGTGAGAACCTTCTCTGCCCATCTCCGAATGATAAATACCAGGACATTTAATAAGAAGTAAATAACAATGCGACTGCGTTAATGCAGAAATGATGCTT
The DNA here is from genome assembly GCA_030684275.1 of Acipenser oxyrinchus oxyrinchus. Lineage (NCBI taxonomy): Eukaryota > Metazoa > Chordata > Actinopteri > Acipenseriformes > Acipenseridae > Acipenser > Acipenser oxyrinchus. The sequence continues at coordinate 19,335,653 of CM060272.1, forward strand.
TGGTCAAGTGTTTAGGTGACAAATCGTGACACCCCAAGCCCAGCACTGTCTCAGATTATCTGCAGTGCCTTTAATCTGAGAATCTTTTCAACTGCAGATCCATGTGAGCCAGACTTCATTGTGATGGAAAAAGCTTGGTGATCTTTGCCCAACTAAAACATTCAGTGCAACATATTGTATCAATTGTAGGTTGCTCAACAGAAACAAACAGTTTAACCCATTCATATTAAATAATCTGAATTTCAAAAAGCACATTATGAATGCTTCACTGTGCATTCAAAAAGGACTTGAAAGGAAAATAAAACTCACTTAATCGTTTTTGTTCAAAATAAAACTGGCATGTTGCAAATTGTTTTCTTTTTGAAAGGTCTGAATTTTTTTAATTTTTTTTATAAGAAGACGTTATACATTTTATTGGCTCCGTCATGATTTATAAAGGGATAGTACAGGTCTAATGGTATCTACAATAGGTTCTACAATTTAGGTTCTACGGATTTCCTCACTGCTTTATACTTGCCAAAATATAATCAAATAACTAATTGTTTTTGGCTGAGTGCAGTTAAACTAAGGAGGCTGTGTGGTCCAGTGGTTAAAGAAAAGGGCTTGTAACCAGGAGGTCCCGGTTCAAATCCTTCCTCAGCCACTGACTCATTGTGTGACCCTGAGCAAGTCACTTAACCTCCTTGTGCTCCGTCTTTCGGATGAGACATAATTGTAAGTGACTCTGCAGCTGATGCATAGTTCACACACCCTAGTCTCTGTAAGTCACCTTGGATACAGGCGTCTGCTAAATGAACAAATAATAATAATAACTGGACCACAAACTATGACCAGATTGTGGATTGTTCTAAAAGGAATTTGTTTTAAATCACTGTTGCTCCCTTGGGAACAAAGAAAAACAAGCGGTCGTCTCTGGGGAATAGTTCGAGCACTGTTTCACATCACTGGTTATGGGGCTGGGGCCAACTAGTTGTTTAGAGAGAGAAAGAGAGCATTAGGAGTTTGCCATTTAAGATGTAGAAAGACATGGCCTGGTAATCCTGTAAAAACAACATCTCTGAATCGACACGTTTCAGTTTGTTTTCCTTGTAACCCGATAATTTGGCCTCCAGGTATTTTGTTGTAAAACCCCAGCTCTGTCTGCTTGCCTTGTTATGGGCTGGGGTAGTTAAGAGGGCCTGTTTTTGTTATGTGTTTTTTTTTCCCAGAACCAGGAATAAGCCTCTTTATGGCTATTCGGTGTAGCTGTGGGCCAGACACCAGGCTCTTTGTTTAAGTTTAAGCTGCATTGTGCTACTGGTGAAGTCCCTATTGTCTATGCCCTTCCTATTAAAATTAACGTTTTCATTTGAGCTTGCTTAGGTCTGTTTTACTTACAGTACAAGAGGATCAATAAATAACTAACACATTAGCTGTATAGATCTGTACAAGAAAACAAATCTTATTTTACTGAATTTGTGGGGGCAGACCTGGTACTACTGTTCCGTAACATGTGGGTCTTTTAATATTGGAAAATAAAAGGAAATTGGCCTGCATGGTGGCATGCAGTGAGATTCTGTGTCTCATTACTGCTCACGTTGTTTTCCCTCTGTCTGTGTCTAATATGTGTCGACTTCATGTGGCCTCTTCTGTATCTCTGCAGGTTGACAAGCATAATGTGGCAGCTTGAGTCCCTCAAGAGTTTATCTCACAAAGCTAAATAAAATCAACACATCAAAAAAGTCAAGCTGTAAAGCTGCAGAACAGCAAAGACTAAACAAACAGTCTTGTCTAATTAAAGCAATCTCCTTATTATATCTCTGTTCTGTACAGTAAGAGTTTGTGAATACCCTTTGGGTAGACCTAGATCTAAAGACAAATTGATTACTTTGCCGTGCCTTTTTCAGTTGTAAGTCCCACCTTGAGGTGTATGGGTGAAACAATTCAATCCTGCCCCAATGGGTTACATAGCTACCCACAGTCCCCAAACGATTCTCAAGTGATGAGTATGTGGGATTTTTAGTTGGTATGAATATGACTCCTCCACTTTTATTTTCATTTAGTTTTATTTTCTTTAATACAAGTTTTCAATTGCCTTATACATAATATAATAGCCCATTAGGACCATCATACAGCATGTGTTCGCATGCATCTTCTGATGCTTACTGTATCACATCAGCGTTGGCTGCTGTGCATGAAGTCTGCTGAAAGGAAAGTTCTGCCAGCGTTGTAAACTATTCTTGCATTGCTGCTGAGCCAGCAGGCTGTCTCGTGGCACAGGAACTGAAACCACTCTAATTGTGTTCACCTTCCTGGATTGGAGACAGGTCAGTGTTGCCTGAAGACTGCCCTTATTCATTTGTGTCCACACCTAAATTCCAGTCAATCTCACTGAAAGAAAGGGAAATGACATTCAATTAAAGTTGTTAAAAGGTTCAGGAAGGGGCAGCACTCGTGGCGTACAGGAAAGGATCATTGTGTAGCATTCATTTGCGATTGCGTAAGGACAACTTCTGTGAAACAGATTGTATCCAGTTTGCCTTAAACACAGTTTAAAAAAAAAAAAAAAAGATCTAGTAGTTCTCGTGAATTACAATATAGTGCACAGCTTGCCAAATATTTTGACTGATCTCATTACTGGACTTGAGGGTGGAAAGTAAATCCACTTGCCTTGAAAAGAAAGAAAGAAAGAAAGAAAGAAAGAATAGAAGAGCAGAGACGTTGAGCCCTTGCAGTGGAAAAGAGCAGCTCAGTGTGCCACGGCTGGCCCTTTATTTGCTCTCTGTAGCCATCTCTAATTTGATTCAGCACGATGCTGAATAGAACGGATCCTTGTCACAAATAGAATCCTTTTATGATAGATTGGGTTACCATAGCGATACCCTCCTCTGTTCTACACTAAATAAGCTTCATTCAGACTCCCTTAAAAAAAAAAAAAAAAAAAGTGGTTATGATATAAAGTGTTGCCAGGGGAACCGGAGTGTGGGGAGGAGGGCATTTTCCTGATTCCCTACAGATGGGAAAGGAAAATCAGAGGGAGAGAGAGTGAGCGAGTGTACTGCAAGGTTTTATGGGAAATTTCATTATAGACTCTCAATTCTTTCCCACCACCGCTGCCAGATGTTGCAGCTCCTGAATTGTGTTGGTGCATTTCCAGCCTGCCTGACAGAGCAGAGGTAGAGAATGTGTGCCGTTCTGCCGCTGTAGCAGAAGAACATCTATTGCTTTTATTTATTTATTTTTCGACTGGTTTGTGCCAGCAGAACGTCATTTCTGTTTCAGCCATGAAGACTAGACAGGCCTGGATGATAAGGTTCTAGGTTGTTCATTTTTGTTTTTTCAATCAAGTTGCTCCTACCTGACACAGGGGGAAACTGTTCAGGTTTTTACCATCTAAAATGGGATGTGTGTACTCTGTACCAAAGGAGGACCTGCCAGCCCCAAACAGGTCAGTGTTACTTTTTTGGGGTGAGGTACCAGTTCCAGGGAAGGATAAAGAGGGTAGGGGGCTGATTTGAGGTGTGTATGTGTTTTGTCTGTTCTGGCTTGATCTGTAATAAAGTAATTATTTTTCAATATAAATGAATCATAAAGACTACCAATTCATTTCTTTATAGTGTCCAGCCATATAAACACATTAATGCTCAAGAAATGCATTCATACATTATTTGGAATAGCTGTTGCTGTGCCTGTTGTAGTTGATCTGTGCGTGACTCGTAGTACACTTTTAGCAATGCTTTGAGAACCTCTTATCCGATTGTGATGAAATTTGCCATGTGCATTCCTGTTGGTGCACGTCATTGAGGGAGTTGTCGCCCGCTTTGGCGTGTAGAATTGCCCTCCTGGATTTATTGAAACTTTACTTTGGACAGATGTTTGGAACTCCAAGCTATTCCATGTCTGTGAGTGTAAAAAGTCACAGTACTGATCAGGGCATTTACAAGCTGTGGATGGATCTCATTATGATGTACTTTTCCATGGTACAGACACCTGTGATTACTCTATTTCTTCTTTAACTCATGCAGTACCCCACCCCACCACCACCACAACCACCACAGTGATGCAGAACATTTTATTCCAGTCTGCTGTTTCTGTACGAGGTATAAATAGACCCTGTAAAATGCCCAGGTGATGAAGCACTTGATTCAGTGCTACTGCTTCTCTGATTACAACTAAAAGCCTCAAAAGACAGCATTGTCATATGCAGTACCGGTATGTACAGTGCTGTGTGTGTTTCGTACAAGAAATAGTCTAGTTAATTTTATACAGTAACTTTTCTCTCCGTACAAACAGTTATTGGCCATTACAGGGTTTAACCAAAAGCAGCATGTCTTCTGTTGTGGCGAACATTACCCTTATCCTGAGTGCTTCAGTGATGCAAGCCCGCAGTTTGAAAGCTAATTAATCTTAAAATCATAATGCAGTGTAGCTTGCAATGTAATACATTTATTGTGCTTTTTCAAATTTGTCTTGCGTTCTGACTCATTCCATGTCAAGCCAGCCGCTGGTCCCTGCAGTTCAATTTGTCTTTAACAGCCGTCTCAGAGTAATGTTTCCTTGTTTTAGGTCAAAGCTAGGTTATTTTCTTCCCCTAATTCTACTTTACGTGATTTTGTAACTGTTGTGACTGAGTGATGCTGGGGCTAAGCTTAAATTTCAGTTCAGAATACAACCAAACATGTGCAAATGTCGTTGGTTTTTCCACTGTTGAATGCAACTAGTGGTATGTGGCATTGTCAAGCAGCCCTAATTTATTCCCCAGTTTCTCAAATCAAAATGTAGATTATGTTGCTTGAACTCTTCACTATTGGGGGTGGGAGAGGGGGTTGCTCTGAAATGTCTCCTAAAACTAGTTAGTTGAAATAAGGTGTCACGTTTCATGGGGTTAATTTTGCGCATGCTGTAAGCTCATACTTTTTCCATTTACTTGTTATATAAACAGGATACTCCATATCCGTTTACGCAATACCATACTGAGTTCACTTGTAATGGTGTTTGGACTGCATACTGCAGGAGCCCTTTCCCATCAGTGGAATAAGCATGGTACTCCCTGAAAGGTCATTTAATGTGTGGATTCATGGAATGATGGGCACTGCTGCTGTTGAGGGTGCCTTTTTATCTTTAACAACAAACTCACTTAAAATGCAGCTAAATCCTTCTGAGAAGATGGTTTTAAATATATAGCTTTCTGTGGAAAACCAGCATATGAAGGGAGTGGGGTGTGTAAAGGGTGTATTTGTGCAGTAAAAACGATAAGAAACATCCAAACCCCAGTGTGTGCAACACATGCATGGACCCCTTTGATAAATAATGCAGGAGGTTGAATCATGACGGCCTGTTGTCTTTTTAAGCCTTTTATTGCAAACTGCGCTTAGCAGAGATGATGGATCACTAATATATACACCACCCCCCCCCACACACACATTCTTCCTCTGCCATTGCCAAGAAACATTACAAATAAAACAATTGTGTGTGGTGCACAGCAAATTGCATTAATGGACGCATTGTGAATAGGTGGCTAGGGTTGTGAAATAAAGCATTCTGTTGAGGGTTCTGCAGAATCCATGTCCAGAATATCTTCATCAACTCAATGGAAAATTCAACCTCTACTGCTAGAAAACTCGTAAAAAGCTACTTATTGTTGGCTTGGTTAATGTTCGGCCTCCCGGGTGTGACTAACTTTTGAAAAAGTTTTGATTTGTTTCCAACAGTCATGCATATAAACACTCCCATATACGAGTAAAACTTTAAGAAGTGCAGTAGACAAAGTTTCAGCGACTGTCTTCAGCAGTTTAATCAACAATAGTGAGCTGCTCCACTGATCGAATATGCAATGTCAGCTGGGGAAATGGGATGTAAAAACTAAAACCTTTACTCTGTTGTTGTGTAAAAGTTGAGATTTGTATGTATTTTGTTTTATGTCCTGTTAAAGCCAAAATGTGTTGATTCTCAGATTATCCAGCCCAAAAGTTGTTAATACAAGAATTATACAACCAATTCTGCTGGCTAATGTTATAAACGCATTTCAGCATTTGTAGCTGAGACTTTCAAATTCTTTGGAGGCAACGGTTTTTGTTTTTGTTTTTTGTTTTTGTCTGGTCTTACCATGTAAATCAATTGCCCAGTGTCTCTCTCTGCAGTACTAAATCCTTTGGGAAATGCTACTGATAAAGCCCAAGGCCAGTGTTTGGTTGTGGCAGGTTTAGTAACTGGTCCTGGTGCGATAGTCCGACAGCTCTGAATGCGGTTTTGTTTTTTTCATTTAGAGCCATCACACCAAGAGAAACAAGTTTTATCGAGAAAATGAAGAAAACGGTGAGTGTACAGGGTCCTCATTCAAATCTTGGACCCTTATCCACTGATTGTGTCTGTCTCTCACTACACGCTGAACAGGAAAACTGCCATGAATTCATCACACATCTACTCTAAACTTTTATCACAGAATCTAGGGCCATATTCACAAAACATTTACCAAGCAAACACCACACTGGATACAAAGCAGACTCAAATGTGTAGTCTGTTTGAGTGCTCGAGTTTCACAGCGTGCATTTGTATTATAAAAAGGGAATGGTAATGTTGATCAGTTCTTGTGTGTTTTTTTTTTTTTTGTAGGGTAAAAACATAGTTGTGTTTTATGGATCTCAAACTGGAACAGCGGAAGAGTTTGCAAACCGTCTCTCCAAAGATGCTCAGCGATACGGAATGAGGGGCACGGTAGCGGACCCAGAGGAGTACGACATGGTAACGAAGACTGGAGTCAAGCAACCCAACAAAAATAAATAAACACAGGATTAAATAAGAAAGCTAAGTGTCCTGGCAGTTGAGGTTAATGCTAACTTTTTGTGTTCCCCAGTCTGAGCTGTCCCGCCTCTCGGAGATTGACAACTCTATAGCCGTGTTCTGCATGGCCACTTACGGGGAAGGAGACCCCACTGACAATGCCCAGGATTTCTATGACTGGCTTCAGGAAGCCGACGATGATCTGTCCGGCGTCAATTTCACAGTGAGTGCATTCTGACTTTACTTTCAACCCGCACGCACTGCACTGTGCTGAAACTGCCTTTCTTCTTTCAACCTGCATGCACTGCACCGTGGTGAAACTGTCTTTCTTTTTTCAACCCGCATGCACTGCACCGTGCTGAAACTGCCTTTCTTCTTTCCAGTGAACTTCACTTGAGTGCCATGTTAACATTTCTAAGGAACAAAAATTAATCTAATTAGGAGTTAAATGTTTATAAACAATTTCATAATTGAAATCTAAAATGTTTTAGGTTTTTGGGCTTGGGAATAAAACGTATGAACATTACAACGCAATGGGGAAATATGTAGACAAGAGACTGCAGCAGCTCGGCGCGAAGAGGATCTTCGACCTTGGAATGGGCGACGACGATGGCAAGTGAGTGACCGCCTGCTTCACAGGAACTGTGAGCTTTTACTACTTACATCAGCAGCAGCTTTTCAGTTAGAACCGCCTGGTTCAGGAATCCAGCGCAGGCAGGGCTATTTGTTATTAAGATTGACAACTAGGGGTCCCCAAGCGGCTCACCTGTTAGAAGCGCAGCCGTGTGGTGCACAGGGTGAGTCATACAGCGCAGGTTCGAGTCTAGGCCAGTCTTCGCTGGGGGCTCCAAAGGGAGCATCGCATTGGCCCAGGTGCTCCCGTGGGTTAGGGAGGTAAAACTGTCAGGGCCGTTTCTCCTCATCGCTCTACATTAAACCCTGCTGACCAGGAGCCCAGTGAGCTCAGAGCGGACACCTGCATGGCTGGCCTTTGTCTTCCAGAGGTCAGTAGCTCGTTGACATCCACTCTCGAGTTCCTAGATGAAAAAGGAAGCTGGCTCAGTCGTGGGATCGGAGGACGCCACTGAGTCTTGGCTCTCCTGAGCCATGTGGGGAATTATTGAATAAATAAACCTAGCCATCTAGTCTGCAGTTATTTAGGTAACTGGGTGGCAAAATGCTGAAGGATACACAACCACAGGACCTGGTGTCCTGATACTACTTGGTGGGTAGCATGTATTTCTGTATGCAGTATATATGGGAGGTTTTGCTACATCACTTTTTAAGGCTGGCCCTCGCTAAACATCAGTAATTTATGCAGGCTTGGATAAGAAAGCACCTGCCTGCTAAGCTCCTTCTGTTGTCTCTTATCTTTTTCAGATTAATTAAGTAATGCATGTTTGAGAGAGGCACTTAATTAACAGAGTTACAATTGTTATCAATTGTTTTGGCCCATACCCTGCATTTAAACCCTTTGTTTTGTCCCCCTCAGTCTTGAAGAGGATTTTGTCTCCTGGAGAGAGCAGTTCTGGCCAGCAGTGTGCGAGCACTTTGGGGTCGAGGCAACTGGAGATGAATCCAGGTTTGTTCCCTTGGCTACTGCATATTACACCAAGATAGCTGCCGTTGAGTCAACAACAGTGTCCAGCAGTGTGTCTTATCAAAGTCTTGATTTCTCTTTCACAAGTGAAGGCAGGTTCACACAGTGTTTAGAAGTGATTGTAGTACAATACAAACAGAGCTGGGTAAAAAGTGTTGTAATTCATAATTGATCCAAATGCCATTCTGCACCTTTAGGAAATGTTGTCGTGAAGCTGATTTTAGAAGCATTGACGCGGCAGGCTTATTTATTTGAGGTTTCTTCAGTATTTCAGCATTCGTCAGTATGAGCTGGTGGTCCATACAGATATAAACATGAACAAAGTTTACACAGGAGAGATGGGACGTCTGAAGAGCTTCGAGACACAGAAAATGTGAGTGTGTGTAATTACATAAGCTTACTGGCACCTGGAAGCAAATATCTGCCAGCAGACCTGCTTTTCCAGCAAACCTTTTAATGGGATGCTGTTCAAATGTGCTCAAGCTGTCTTTATTGTTCTTTGTAACACTTTTAACCCTGGGTTTTGCCCAACAGTACCTAACAGGAAAAGCGTCTCAAGAGAAGTTAGAATGGGGCGATGTTTCACAGGCGTACATCAACAGCGTTTCTGTTAACTGGTAAATACCAATCAGGCGGTTTCAAAACTTGTTGACTGGCAGAGCCTGAAGCCAGTTGTCGGTTTGACTGGCAGCAAGCGGTCTGTGACGGGCAGCTAGAAGCATTGACTGCTGCTAAAGAGCGAATGAGTGTGCCTCTAGTGCGCCTGCACACTGCACCCTGTACTGTCTCAAGAGAAGTTAGAATGGGGTGATGTATTACTAACATATTCAAGGAAGAGTTCTTGTTAAGATTGAAAACCGTTGGCTAAACTAGCTACTTTCAACACCATTGCATAAAACATCACCCGGAGGAAATCCACCACAGTGAATTATTTCTATTTTTTCCTGTACAGTTCTTGTGTATAACTACAGTATGTATCCTGTTCTAACCTTGTAGGCCTTTTGATGCCAAAAACCCTTTTCTGGGCACCGTCACTGCAAACAGGAAGCTGAATAAGGGAGGCAGCCGACACCTGATGCACCTTGAGCTGGATATCTCTGCATCCAAGATCAGGTAGAGTGTTCTTGAGCTGGATGTCTCTGCATCCAAGATCAGGTAGAGTGTTCTTGAGCTGGATATCTCTGCATCCAAGATCGGGTAGAGTGTTCTTGAGCTAGAACCCAAGATCAGGTAGAGTGTTCTTGAGCTGGAACCCAAGGTCAGGTAGAGTGTTCTTGAGCTGGAACCCAAGGTCAGGTAGAGTGTTCTTGAGCTGGATGTCTCTGCATCCAAGGTTAGGTAGAGTGTTCTTGAGCTGGATGTCTCTGCATCCAAGGTCAGGTAGAGTGTTCTTTAGCTGGATATCTCTGCATCCAAGGTCAGGTAGAGTGTTCTTGAGCTGGATATCTCTGCATCCAAGGTCAGGTAGAGTGTTCTTGAGCTGGATATCTCTGCATCCAAGGACAGGTAGAGTGTTCTTGATCTGGAACCCAAGGTCAGGTAGAGTGTTCTTGATCTGGAACCCAAGATCAGGTAGAGTGTTCTTGAGCTGGATATCTCTGCATCCAAGGTTAGGTAGAGTGTTCTTGATCTGGAACCCAAGATCAGGTAGTGTTCTTGAGCTGGATGTCTCTGCATCCAAGATCAAGTAAAGTGTTCTTGAACTGGATATCTCTGCATCCAGGGTCAGGTAGAGTGTTCTTGAGCTGGATATCTCTGCATCCAAGGTCAGGTAGAGTGTTCTTGAGCTGGAACCCAAGATCAGGTAGTGTTCTTGAGCTGGATGTCTCTACATTCAAGATCAAGTAGAGTGTTCTTGAGCTGGATATCTCTGCATCCAAGATCAGGTAGAGTGTTCTTGAGCTGGATATCTCTGCATCCAAGGTCAGGTCGAGTGTTCTTGAGCTGGATATCTCTGCATCCAAGGTCAGGTCGAGTGTTCTTGAGCTGGATATCTCTGCATCCAAGGTCAGGTAGAGTGTTCTTGATCTGGAACCCAAGGTCAGGTAGAGTGTTCTTGAGCTGGAACCCAAGGTCAGGTAGAGTGTTCTTGAGCTGGATGTCTCTGCATCCAAGGTTAGGTAGAGTGTTCTTGAGCTGGATATCTCTGCATCCAAGATCAGGTAGAGTGTTCCCGCCAGCCCCACTTTGATCTATTAGTGTAGTATAGTCTATGTAATGCCTTTATTGCACAGAAATATAACCAAGTAGCAGTATTATTTGTTTATTTAGCAGACGCCTTTATCCAAGGCGACTTACAGAGACTAAGGTGTCTGAACTATGCATCAGCTGCAGAGTCACTTACAATTACGTCTCACCCGAAAGACGGAGCACAAGGAGGTTAAGTGACTTGCTTAGGGTCACACAATGAGTCAGTGGCCGAGGTGGGATTTGAACCGGGGACCTTCTGGTTACAAGCCCTTCTCTTTAACCACTGGACCACACAGCCTCACATAAGCCTCGCAGTAAAATGCTATCATCATTTATATAGAATATTTTTAGATACTGAGTTGATATATTTGCATTGTGCTTCGTGAATTTCTTAGTTCTATTTATTAACCCTATATCCAGTCATGTGAGATACTGGATAAATTAATTTATTCCTGGAACTGTAGAAATTACATGACTGACCCATATGCAAAACCTTAACCAAAATGTGCTTATTGTTGTTAGACATTATTTGTTGTTTTAAAAACCCAGAGACTTAGTTCTGTAATAATTCTGTTCCAATCTGTGTCCCCTGCAGATACGATTCTGGAGATCATGTTGCAGTTTACCCTATAAATGATACGACTCTAGTGAATAAAATTGGAGAAATTCTTAACGTAGACCTTGACACTGTAATCTCCTTGAACAATCTTGATGGTATGTAATTGGGAACAATCTCTGCACGTCTGGAGGGCGGGGTTCTGAATATTGGCATTGTGTCTTAAACTGACCCTGAATTTGTACAGCTCTCTTCCGATTTTAATAGAGGCATAGTTTTATCCATTTCAGTTTAGAATATAAGCAACAAACAAAACAAGAGAAATGTAATAATGCTTTTATAATTCATGTTTTGTGAATCCAGCTCAGAAACTTTTTATTTATTTATTTATTTATTTATTTATTCATTTATTCATTTATTTATTGATACAGAGGAGTCCAACAAGAAGCACCCATTCCCTTGTCCTACCTCGTGCCGCACAGCCCTGACACACTACCTGGATATCACCAACCCTCCACGCACCAATGTCCTGTATGAGCTCTCCCAGTATGCCACGGATCCCAAAGACCAGGAGACCCTGCAAGATGGCATCGTCCGCCACTGAAGGAAGGTAAGCCACTTTGGGCAGACAGCATGGCGTCAGGTGCCTTGTGTTTTCAGATTCTTTCAGCTAAGTAACTTTTGAAAAAGCCCACGACAAATAGTTTCATTTAGTTTTACCTGTCGTCCACAGAACTCCAAAACACCAATTCAAAAATACAGGAGGCTAATCTGAACCATTTGTGATTTTGTTTACAGTGCTGATTGTAATCTGTACCATAAAAACAATGTATTGTGTTGTTTGTGATACTTATTGTACATTTAGTTACAATTCAAGAACAACCTTTTGAATATAAAACACAGACATCAGTAAAGTTTTACACACTCATCAGGGTTGGGTCAATTCCTGTACTTCAATTCCAATTATTTTTAAGATCAATTCCCAATTCCTTTTGAAGGAATTGGAATTAATATTTTAGACATGATTGTTTAACTGCTTTCATTTTAATTGACTCACAGTGACTTCAATTTAAATAATTTGTTGCCACTGTGAGAAGCTCATTTTAACAGAGTACTGCTAATTGTAATTTTGATCAGTGATGTGTTAGATTGATTAAAAGGGAATGGGAATTGGAATTGGGTATTGATTTTTAAAATTAATTGGAAATGAAGCTGGTAATGAAAAGCAGGAATTGACCTCAACTGTGCTTATTCTAGTTGTGGTTTCTGTTCTTGGACCATCCATCAGTGTTTTTACAGGTATTGTTTTTCTTTCCCAGTCTCATTATCAAACCTGGGTGCTGGAGGCTAAAAGGAACATCCTGGCTATCCTGCAGGACATGCCCTCGCTGCCCCCATCGACCACCTGTGTGAGCTGCTGCCCCGCCTGCAGGCTCGCTACTACTCCATCGCCTCCTCCTCCAAGGTAAGAACAGCACCCGCAAAGAGAACATATACAGCAGAGCCTGACACCTCCGATGGGACTGGTTCCAGGGTCCATCAGATCTGGGAAAATATATCCGAGGGAGTCATTGTACTACCTTGTAGTTGGTTTATTACGTGGAGCTTTATGAATGAGCAATGTCAGGTACAGCAGTGTATCTAAAACACCAAAGTACAGCACTGTGTGTATACTATGCAAATAAAATTGGCAAAGTATTAAGCAAAGCACTGTAATACAGTATTTGGCAATTCACAAAACAGTGTTCCAGAAACAGTTCTTGCCGTACTTTTTCAGTCCATGCCAAAGTAGTACTACAGTAGTTTTGCACTGAAAGTGCGTATTAACACAAGACAGGAAATTGTGTTTTAAACAACAAACAATCCGGTAAAGGCACTCGCGTGGAGTGCAGGATGCTCTATAGCCTGAAGGTCGCCGGGTTCGAGTCCAGTATATTCCACTGCCGACTGTGGACGGGGGTTCCCAAGGGCGTCGCACAATTGGATGAGTGCCACCCGAGGTGGGAGGGCTTAGGTCGGCCAGGGTGTCCTCTGCTCAGCGTGCACCAGCAACCCCTGAAGACTGGCGGCGCCTGGCCTGCCTGGAAGTTGCCCGAGCTGTGTGGTCCTCCAACGCTGTAGCTCTGAGGTGGCTGCATGGCGGGCCTGCAGAGTGGGGAAAAAGCGGACTGACTGACGGCACACGTCTCTCCTGAGTCAGCGAGGGGTGGCAGCGGTGAGTAGGGTTGAAATAAAAATAATTGGGTTTTCCAAATTTGGGAGAAAATGAGAAATAATTGGCAATTCCAAATTAATAATAAAACTAAAAAACAAACAAACCAAAACAAAGTGCACAGAAACAGAAACTGACTTTGGAGGTCAGCGATGTGAAAACAGCCTTGTTTCAGCTTTAACGGTACAGGAATTGTGTTAATCCTTTGCTTTCTTGTTTTCTTTTATTGAACATGGTTAAACTGAACAGTTTCTTACACCGAGCATGTACAAAATGAAACTTTCAGTACCTAAGAGCTGAATGTACTGATTTAAACCCAAAATAAAATGTGTCGTGCTCAGGTTCCGTCTTTATCGTTTAATTGGTACCAGAGGTACATCGGTTGATCGAGGGTATTGTATCTTACAGGATCAGATATGATAGGTTCTACTGTACTTGCAGGATTGGAGAACTAAGAACACCATCTTTTTCCAGCACAGAGCAGTGAACTTTCTACAGATTATTAGGAGGGGTTTCTATTAATTTCTTTCTTTTGATTTCTGTATATATCATAACTTCAGTACATTGCTGTGCTGTAAGGTTAGATTTCTAAGGATTAGGCTATCCCTACAAAACATATTTTAGTTGGGTTTACATACCTTGCTTGTGGTCTTAACTTACCAGTGATTGCATCTCAGCGATGTGTCAAAACACTCGATCAAAAATAAGGTAAAATGCTACTTTATTTTTCCGAAATAAAAGTATGATGCATTGTACTTCTGAACAGGTCCACTCCAACTCTGTGCACATCTGTGCCGTTGTGGTGGAGTACGAGACCAAGACTGGCCGAACCAACAAGGGTGTTGCAACTAACTGGTTAAAAACAAAGTGCCTACAGACAATGGCCACAAGTCCATGGTGCCCTTGTTTGTGAGGAAATCGCAGTTCCGCCTGCCCTTCAAAGCCAGCACCCCAGTCATCATGATCGGCCCTGGCACTGGAATCGCTCCTTTCATGGGATTCATCCAGGAAAGAGCTTGGCTGAAGCAGCAAGGTAAATACATTTATATACAATGCGTTTCACCCCTCCGTCCCCCCAAAAAAACCAATTATGATGAAATCATTCAATTAAAAACAGCCTAATACAACATTTTTTATATTGAAATATTAAAAAGACAAATTTTAGTTTTAATTGTAAAAATAGAACAATTAAAAAAAAAAAAAAACCATTAATAACAAAAAAGAACAAAAAGAGAATGCGGCTTTGATTGGTAAAACTGGAAGACTAAGATTTTTTTAAAAAAAAGCTGTTTTGTAAAAATAGTTTCAATCATGATTTAAAAACAGTAAGAGTCCCAGCTTCCCTGACAGAAGAAGGTAAAGCATTCCATAATTTAGGAGTTCTCTTGCCATGTTGGACTGCAGTCCACTGTTCCAGTTTTTGATTGCATAATTTACTATCCTCCTTAGCATATTATGATTCTTGCAGCCATTCTGTGTGGGTTCTTATTGCAGTTACTCAAGTATTGCGTTGAATGTTTGCTGAAGTCTGTGTCAAGGTGCTTTGACCTGAATTCGAGCAGAGTTCTAGCTGTCAGATTCTCTTTCATGTTATTAATACAAATTAGGAAAACCAACAAATGATTTACAGAACGACTTGGGATGGGAATTGTATCACTCATTGTTCCTCGCTCAGAGCCTTGCTAAATTGCTTGATATCCCTGAACAGTCTATTCTATAAATATGCAGAATAATTTAAAGAGGAAGACATTTCAAGTAGAATGGTACCTTGAAATGTAGTCCTTTTAGGAAAGCAGTACGCCTGGCAATGGGGAGTTTGTTGCTGGATAACCTCACTCCGACCTATTTGCTCACTAAATGTCTTGGTATCCCCGAATAGATCATTCTCCCTTAAAAATATGCTAAGGATTTTAATGAGCAATTCATCTCATAAGTTCAGTGGCACCCTAAATATGATTTATTTACTAACTATGCTGAATGACTGTTCTCTTATTTTACCCCAAAAACTTTTTCTGAGTGATGGTGGCCAAGACTTGTACAATATTCAAGATAGAGTTGTCCTTGGCAATCCTTAGCCAGAAACCTATTTTTGAGGATAAAATGAAGAGAAACTGCTTTATTAAAATCTTTTGTACTTTTTTTTTATAGAGGAGACGGTTTTCTAGATCATCAAAGCTTCTATTAAGTTTTAGATCCATCAAGTGAATTGTTTCCTTTTGCATTGCTGTCAATACGCAGTACCTGTACACAATACCTGTTCACTCGATGGTACTGCCTCTTACAGCTATACAGATCCTGATCTAGCCTGCTGAGAGTTTGTCATGACGTTTCTGCATTGCATATGCAGGTTATTCAGAAACACTTTATACAGTAACGTTTCTATTGCATAACTACCAGTGTATGAAAGGCCTGTGTTGCAGTCCTCGGCTGTGCAGCATGTAAACCCAAGGCTTGGTCTTGTTGCAGGTAAGGAGGTGGGTGAAACTGCTCTTTATTACGGATGCCGGCACAGAAGCGAAGACTTCCTGTACCAGGAGGAGCTGGAGCAGTTTGAGAAGGACGGAGTGCTCACTCAGCTCAACGTAGCCTTTTCAAGAGATCAGGACGAGAAGGTGAGTGTGAGCACAGAGTCCAGGCGCAACACACCCTGCAGTGTGTGCAGGACTGTGTAAATATCCCACGTGCTGTGCTGGAGTGGTAAATAAAGTTAGGTTCGTTGAAGTGCTTTGTGTTCAGGAAGTTTTACTTTCTTTTCTTTATCCCTAGGTATACGTGCAGCATTTGCTGAAGAAAAACAAAGAAAATCTATGGAAACTGATCCATACTGACAATGCACACATCTACATTTGTGGGTAGGTGTCATTTTCACAATTGTGATTGTGAAAAGCTAGATGAACTTGTAAATTCGAGTTGATAAGAAGACGTAGGTCTGACTGCAATAACTTGGAGTTAGAAAGGAGTACTGGCCCCATGAGGTAATCTCAACAAGAGGAGTTTAGAAGCAGAGACAGAGGTTACTCTCACTGCAATAACGTCTTTCAAATAATATCAAGTGTAATTTACACCAACCAACTTGCTGATACATTGTAACGTTGCGCACACTACTTCACGCAAATGCAAGCGTTTGAGCGTTCTCTGTAATCTCTGCGTACAGTTTCATTTTGTTCCCCACTTCTTTTTCAGGGATGCCCGTAACATGGCCAGAGACGTGCAGAACACGTTTTATGAGATTGCGAGCGAGTTGGGGAGCATGACGCACACGCAGGCAGTGGACTATGTCAAGAAGCTTATGACCAAGGGACGTTACTCGCAGGATGTTTGGAGCTAAATGGGAGAAACAACGTAATCTTTCAAAAACGAAGCCTGGGGAAGGAACGGGGAAGGTGTGGAAAGAGGCTGCTTGTTGTTAGGGTGGTGACCTGCACACGTCAATGCAAGATTGGTTTATTTTATTTTCCTATTCCTAGATTGCCTTTTGTTTTTGTTTTTTACAGAAATTAAATCTTACTGATTAATTTTGTTAACTGCCGTAGTCGACTCCTCTAAGCGCTGTATGACAAATGTGCCCACATTACTGGCAGTGTCGTAGTAAGTAAGCCAGGCGTTGTCTCAAAACAGCAAAACTGATTGAATCCTGTTCTGAAGTGTGAACAGGACTACAGTGACTTTTGAGGCCACATTACAGAACAAGTTATCGGGTACAATGGAAAAGTATCACTGACGCAGGAAATTCCCTATTACCAAAGTTGAACAAACTATCTCACTCCTTATCTCACTGATAGCTTCAGGCATGGCGTTTGTTTTCTCTGCAAAAATCTGCCTACAGGTAAATTCTGTATAAGGCTTTACGTGCAGGTACAGTTAAGGGTGAGGACTGTTTAGAAGAGAGCGGGTCTGTGCCCCGCTGTGGTGGGTATTATTGCTATTAACTGAACAGCTGTTGACATGTGACTTGTGTTCATTTACAGCTTTTTTGTACTGGATCTTGTCTTGACTTTAGGCTGCGCAACAGTCTACATCTGCAATAAGATGATGAGTGCTCTACTTGGATCTGAGAGGCAGAGACAATCTGTCTAAGCTCATAATTACTTTGGAGTGGTGGTGGCATGTCATGTAAATACTAGCGATACTGTGATGAAATTGTCGGAGTCAAGTAGATCATTCAGGGAAAGGAACACGATTGGGTGCCTTTGTAATACAGCATTTCATATCTTTTACTGAAGGACGGCTAGGAGAACATGTTTTGTGATAATCAGTTTCTCTAAACGTGATGAAATTGGAGTCTGTAATGTGGCCCAAGGTCTCTCCCTTTTAAAGTTAAGCTGTGACAGAGAACTTCGCTTTCCTGAAAGTAGATACAGGTTTGACCTTACGATGCTAAGTCAGTCATTTAGGAACTTTTAAAGAAATAACCTATTAATTTTTATACTCCTTTTACGTTAAGCAGTGTAAGAGTCGGTTGTTATGCGATTCAAAGTCATGAAATATTAGCTTACCTAAGATAACAAAATAAGTCCCATTTCTTTATTTTGCAATTTTTGAAAGTACAGTAATGCACGTTCAATGTAAAATCGGAGACGGAAAATATTTTTTAATATGCAGTTTATAGATATGCATGCTGTTTGCAGCGGAACCTCTAGAAGAAAGCTGCTTGAAAGGTGTATGTTCTGAATACTAAACCAGCAACTATATACTGCAAATAATAATAATAATAATAATAATAATAATAATAATAATAATAATAATAATAATGATAATAATAATGATAATAATAATAATTAAAAAAGAAACTAAACATGATGCATTTCCAGGATTGGTTAGGGACAGGTGGGGTGCAAAGTGCAGTCGGGTTCCTACCTTGTTTTATTTTATAGATGCCTTTGGGAGCAGGCAACTCTTTCTCTTAAAAGCACCAAAAATGAGTTCTGGTGTACTGTGCAAAACAATAATTGCCGTATTCCTTCAAATTTAAGATGCCCTCGAATTTAAGACGCAGCCCAAATTTCCCACCCTCAACTTGAGAAAAAAATAAAACATCAAATAAATATGCATTTACAAAAGATACAACCTCAATTACGCATATGGAGGCAGTTTGCGGTCGTCTGCTATCACACAGGGCATTACAGTTATGTGCTCCTTCTCATTTCCAGTCATCATTACTCACACCTGTTTTTCTCCCAGTTTGTGAACTCTGGTATTGCTTGGCATGTTGAAAAATACGGGATCTGACCAGCAATTCCTATTTGTCCAAGCTGGTACTGTTTGTTAGAAACGCTGAAATTGTAAAAGCTCTTTGAATTCCTCAGGAAGCTAATGGCGCTTCTTTGAAAATGGCTCCCTGTATGTCGTGGATGATTCGAGATCGGGCAGTAACACTTTGGTTCGTGTTTTCTCGGCAGTCAGTCACGTTGCTGCTTGTGTACTCTGGCAGTGGCGTCTTTTGTTGGCGATTTTTAATACACACATCACTATACTGTACTCTGGCGCAGGATATTTTGGAGAAGAAAAATGGTTTAAAAGTGCATCTTAAATTGAAGGAATACGGTAAATGGTTTATCTAAAACTATATATATATATATATATATATCTAACACACACATATGTGCAATATGCTGCCCCTAGAAGAACGTAGGATTCTGTTTTTTCAGATTCTACATTGATAAACAAGGCGTGGTTTTATACGCAGCTTAGCCGATTCAAAAGCAGCTTGTGAGGCTTAAAAGGTTCTCTGCTTACAGGAGAGAAGAAAATGCAGAGTACAGCAATCCTGAGGATTCAGATTCATTCAGAATCGAGGCATTACATTTTCCTTGTAATTTTCGTAATTGGAATGCAGTAAAGATATTCAGTCAAGGCACATTTCCAGTTACAAAGAAAAACTTTTATATTCTGTAAAAAAAAAAAAATGTCCCTCTCAGTACATTTATAAAGATATGTTTCACTCATGTTTACACTTAAGTAAACCCTAGCAGTAAAAACAGGCAGCTTTAATTCAACATAAGTTAGATACAACTTGAACACTGCTAGGGTACAGAATGCCTTTTTTTTTTCTTTTTTACGCCATTAAATCATGAAACTGGAATGTCCCTACGTACAGCATGAAACTTACATTTCTTTGTTTCCTAATTTCTGTTTGTTGTGGATCTAACCTCTCTACAAAGTTATGTAAAGCTTTTAACAACTAAGAAACTGCTGGCAATCGCCTGAAATATACAATGCAGCTAGAATCTCTTATGGTAATGTAGATCCAATACTGCACCTTTTTTTTTAAATTGGCCTGTTTTACTGTGATGCCATGCACTGTGGGAGCGTATTGAGTTACCAAGTGTTTGTTCTGAGGATACAGAATGCTTGGAGGTTGCAGCAAGTTAGATGCACTGTTTCTCGTCTGAGTGCAACATCCCTTTATGTTTAAAAAAAAACACAAAAAACCCTGTTGATGTGACACAGTTAATATAACCTAATAAAGATAATTTAGCCACACCTTGGATCATACACTGATGCAGTTCATTTTTGACGGTGTTGATGAGCATACCAAAAAACAGACATGCACGGTACCAATATCTTTCTACATGATCGGAGACTGTATTGACCACTTTAACAAGGGTCATTAGCCCTATTTTAAACACAGCATAATTTGAGTCTTTGCAGAGAGCGACATGTAAACATGTACAGTGCAGAAGAATATGTGGGTCACAGTGTTCACTACAGGGTCCATGTGGAGGGTGCTTCAGGTATAACTGCAGGCACACATGTACTGAAGTACACAGCAAGAGGGAGAGCCGTGATTCTGGAGTTAAACTACTGTAGTGTCTTGTGTGTTTTGCACTTCTGAAAATGTAACTGTGGTATGGTTTTAAAAATAGGGATGATTTACCCTGCACTTTTTTCTCTAGTTTTTGTTCACTTGACATTACAGCACTGCAGACATTTTATAAAACAATACTTGGGGACATAAGCCTGTGTTTCCTTGTTCTGATTTTTGGATGCATTAAGCAAATATTGTCTTAGTTGAACTGGAATTGAGCAGAGTGGTGCTTTGTCACTCATATGCACCATATTCTCGTAGAAAAAAAAAAAAATATAATATATATATATATATATATATATATATATATATATATATATATATAGTTTTTTTTTACATAACTTACCATACTGAACCACTCTTACACATTAATAAAGGAATATCCTGCAGGGTTTCTTTTCTCTTGGTTTGCCTCAACACTTCACATGAGCTCAACAGAAACTAGGTGTACCAGCGTCTTTTCTTTTAACCTTAAATAACTTGTTGGTTTGCTTCTTGGAAAGAGGGTTATTAAATGCTGTCTAGTCAGTGTGCTATGTTTGTTTGCTGTCATGGCTTGATCTAATTGTATATGCAATATAAATGTTCTTTTCAATAAAAACATTAATTTCATAAATAAAATTGAGTTTAATATTGTGTTTGTACAAAAAGAAAATATTATCAAAACGAGTGGCCAATGATTATTTTTTTAAAAGATTAACTACTTTGTCCCTGACCATCTAACACAGGAATCTGAGACAACAAGAAGTGAACATGGAGTGCTGAATTATTGGATTTCTGATGTGAACAGGCCTGTGACAGGATTTAAAATAATGTTATCAGAACATGAGCGACATCACAGAATCAACTCCCCTGCTATATACCATAGCCTGCGATTTCTTAACTGGAGTTGTTGCTCTTAGACCTCTTTACATAAGAGATTCACTTGGTAGTCGTAACTTGGTACTGCTCTTTTAATTCAGGGAGGCAGTGGTAATAGTAATTTAGTAACTCAGGACAGCACTTACACGGCTGAAACCATTAGTTTCACTCGGGACATTAAACTGGATGAGGTGATGTCAATGGGGTGGTTTTGTTTAAGAATTTGACTGATGTTCAATGCTGATTTCCAAACAGTGCAATTGAGAAAGTAGTGAGATCACATTGATTATCTAAAACAAGAGTCATTAGTCAACATATCCAAACCATATACATATCAAAAGGTGCACAGAGCAGTGTGCATTGCATTCATGCTGCATCTGTTACATATGGCATGTAGTCTGAGAAGTAGACATGGCCTCTGCTGAATCGGTCAATTAAGTCTGAATGGTCTTTGCTGCCCTCTCTCCTCTCTCATTTCTTCTTGCTCTGGAACTTCTGTTTGACGACAGCCAGCGTGGTGCAGAAGTTCCCCAGGAAGAGGACCATGAAGGAGAGGCCGCACATGAGGACCTGGGGGCAAGGAGAGGCAGGTTAGAGACAGGAGAGGCGGTAAGAGGCGGGTCAGAGACAGGAGAGTCGGGTCAGCGAGAGATGAGTTAGGAGTGGAACACCAGCTTCCTTGCTGTTGTGTTTATTTTGCAGTCTACTTTTTCCTCCTGGAGACATCCTTATAATAAACACAGTTGCTATAGATTGTATCTTCTTTATTGTTCATAGATGTAGAACAGAGTTCCCTAACCCCAGATGGATCCTGAAATGTCCTCTCAATAATGCAATTGCATCTCCCACACTCCCAAGCCACTGATCTGCTCCTCAGCACAAAACACAGCAAACCAACAAACGCAATCTGAGGAGCCAAACAACATCCTCGTCGCTATTGACCTGGGAATTCTGAGGATTTATTCCATATTATTCGCTGGAATGTGACCAGTGGCTGCCGTTCACCACTGCAATAACATTCTGCACATCAGTTTCAATGGAATGTTTCTCAGTATCATTTGCCAATGAACCCACACTGGTATTGTTTGTGGTCTGATACGTCTTGATTCTGTGTCCACAGAAGTCAATATTTGATGTGAGATTACAATTACAATAGTGAGTAAAGTACACAGAGCCAACAATTCCACTAAATATTAACAAATATGTATTGCCATGACTTAACAGATCTCACATTTTCCATTCTAAGTGACAAACACATTCCAGTAAACGAGTACAGTATTTGGGCTTAGCTTTAGGGTAATGTTATGTTACATGCATCAAGTTTAACACAGTTTCTTATGTGCTTTCTTATAAGGGTGGAAGTGCAGAAGGAAAAAGTACAAACCTGCCATTCCTTACAGTCTGGGTGCCGAGTCAGTTGAAACAGAAGAAGTCCATTATAAAGCTGCCAAAACTGTAACAAGGAAGAAATCGGGTCTGACTGGCTGTGGCTGCAGGATCATTGCAGAAATATTCCATGGTGCGCACTTCCATTCCCTTTACTGGTCTGGAATGTGCAGTTTGGAAGGAAACACACAAACAACACGGATCTGGTACTACACCAGGTAAAAGAAAGTGCCCACAGTCTGCTTGCCTTACTGTTTAGCAATGTCTTCAGGATCAAAGCGGATTGCAAAGCATGTCAGTTATTAGAGGAGGGCATTGTGGCACCTTGGAAAAAATAAGCTAACAAATAATGTAATTGTAATATGCAGTTACTTTATTGCTTTATAGATTTAGTGAAAAATTGAGCAAATACTGTATGTACAGGACAAACGATAAAATCAAACGTTATATTAGAATCACAGACTTGCTTTTGTTGTTAACTACAGTAATGTAGCCTACAGACAGTCCGTTGAAGTTTGGAAAGTAATCCGTTCCTTTTCTCTGCTTGTTTTTTTTTTTTTTTTTTCACGTGTATGTCCGGACAGATCTGCATCATATTGTGACTCGCCAGCTCAAGTCACGATCACCTCCACTTGTCACTCAGACAAAAGCTTTCAGCTTTTCTTCTACAGACATGTTCTTACGTTTTGACATTTTCGTTCTGCATTCGTGTAAGTACACAGCCAGTAAACGGTACATTTCTTTGCTTTACGCTCCAGGCAGCTAAATGTTAAACGACAGTCAGATGGCATAACGAATATTCAGAGCATGCTCAGTTACTTTCTTGTGGTAACATTTTAAAGCGTGTTGAAAGAGGGAGACAACCTCAGAACCACAACGTAATGTAATCACAGTGTAGCAAGGCGCTGTATACTGAGGGGTTGGCTGTGCAGATTTGATGTATTTCTTTTGAAACTGCACATTTGAGACCTGTGTATGTGGAAGCATTGAATTAACTACAGCCAAGTGCAGTGCTTCAATTCTGTATATTATTATTACTCCTCCTAGGCTGGTCCCTGGCAGGGTTGGGGTCAGTTACTGTTTTTAATTCCAATTCCCTGCACCTGTGAAGGAGAGGACCCTGCACTCACGTGGCCAAAGAAGAGGAGCGGCAGCAGGAAGGTGAGGCCTCTCCACATCCACGACTGGAACCCCTCTGCAGAGACACACACAAGGCAGCTGTCAGGTCATTTTAGAGGAAACAGAGGAGAAGTCTGGATTTTGTTACATTTTCTCCTCACAAATTATAAGGGGAAGGTCATGCTTGGTTGTCCCAGAGAGTATTGAGGAGCGACGGATTGAAATCAGAGAGATGGGCTGCCAAGCTACTTGTATATATGAGTTGAACATTAGAGTTTTAATGGCTACAAAATAAGAATTGGAAGTGGTATTTGTCACTGATGTATTTCAGTGTTGCAGGGGGACAGGTTCATGGTTACACTCAGGTGTAGTATAGACCCTTGGGAGTTTCTCACCGATGTATTTCAGTGTTGCAGGGGGACAGGTTCATGGTTACACTCAGGTGTAGTATAGACCCTTGGGAGTTTCTCACCGATGTATTTCAGTGTTGCAGGGGGACAGGTTCATGGTTACACTCAGGTGTAGTATAGACCCTTGGGAGTTTCTCACCGATGTATTTCAGTGTTGCAGGGGACAGGTTCATGGTTACACTCAGGTGTAGTATAGACCCTTGGGAGTTTCTCACCGATGTATTTCAGTGTTGCAGGGGACAGGTTCATGGTTACACTCAGGTGTAGTATAGACCCTTGGGAGTTTCTCACCAATGTATTTCAGTGTTGCAGGG
This sequence comes from Acipenser oxyrinchus oxyrinchus, assembly GCA_030684275.1. Taxonomy (NCBI): domain Eukaryota; kingdom Metazoa; phylum Chordata; class Actinopteri; order Acipenseriformes; family Acipenseridae; genus Acipenser; species Acipenser oxyrinchus. The sequence goes on from CM060272.1 coordinate 19,359,868, forward strand.
GACAGGTTCATGGTTACACTCAGGTGTAGTATAGACCCTTGGGAGTTTCTCACCGATGTATTTCAGTGTTGCAGGGGACAGGTTCATGGTTACACTCAGGTGTAGTATAGACCATTGGGAGTTTCTCACCGATGTATTTCAGTGTTGCAGGGGACAGGTTCATGGTTACACTCAGGTGTAGTATAGACCCTTGGGAGTTTCTCACCGATGTATTTCAGTGTTGCAGGGGACAGGTTCATGGTTACACTCCAGGTGTAGTATAGACCCTTGGGAGTTTCTCACCGATGTATTTCAGTGTTGCAGGGGACAGGTTCATGGTTACACTCAGGTGTAGTATAGACCCTTGGGAGTTTCTGCACCGATGTATTTCAGTGTTGCAGGGGACAGGTTCATGGTTACACTCAGGTGTAGTATAGACCCTTGGGAGTTTCTCACCGATGTATTTCAGTGTTGCAGGGGACAGGTTCATGGTTACACTCAGGTGTAGTATAGCCCCTTGGGGAGTTTTCTCACCGATGTATTTCAGTGTTGCAGAGGGACAGGTTCATGGTTACACTCAGGTGTAGTATAGCCTAACATATTTCTGAGAGCTCTACTGAGGCCACAGGGCTTCAGACTTCTGAGTGTTAAAGTGACCGTGTGTGATGACTGAAACAGAAACTGATGCAACGTGACTCTAAACAAGAAGAACAATACATGAGGCCAGTGAAGTTCCATAGCTACAGTATAGCAAGCTGCAGTGTTGAAGGACTCACCCACAGTCAGGTCCATGTTATGCCTCTGCCCCAGAGCTCTCAGTCTGTACAGACAGCCACTCTGATAGTAGTACTGCAGGAACTGCACAAAACCTGCAATAAAGACATTGCACATGCTGCTCTCTGCAGGGTCCCACACTCATGTTCATTGCCATTGTAAAATACAATTCCTGGCCTGGGTTCACTTGCTTCCTGCAGTTTTCACTTCTGTGCACTCTTCTGCACTTTGAAGGCTTTGTTTGCAGTCCAGTTTGTTTACATACTCTAAACAGGCATGCAAACAAATGGGAAAAAGGAATCTTTAGTTTTAATGTCAGTGTGTGAAGAACACTTTACAATAGGATTCCCTACAAATCTTATTCTGTCAGAACGTCCTTCTGGTCGAAGTTATGTGTAAAAACATATATCAATTCTTAGAATCACAGGAGGCACTGCATCTTTATCATATCTCTACGGCAAGGTACTGCAGTCAAACTGGATACGCTACTGTTTTAAATAAAGTCTCCAGATGTCCTGCTTTGCAAGTCTGAATGGGCCAGCAAAGACCTGCCTTGTGAAAATAACATCTGGAGAAAACTAGGGAGTTGAAAGGAAGGATTCTAATGAGAGAGAAGAGAAGGGTTTTAAAACTTCACAGTAATATTGTTTAATGATCTTCACAGAGGCATCGCTCTGCTTTTTGTGTTACTTACTTTGGTATAAGCAATAGGCAAGGTAGGGATTCCTGAACTGCTGGTAAAATGTCCCGTTGGGCCTGGGAGACAGGAAAGCAGCACACAGTCAATCTGCATGCAGTCTAGAGCTCTTCAAAAAACTCATTCACGACATTGTGATTGGAAATTATGAGAATAAGTGCAAAGAATTTCGATTTCTTACATAGCTATAGATTTGTAATTGTATGCTCAACTGACCCCAAATAATCCATAGCACGCCTGTAATGTTAAATCATTCTGCTTTTACCTGCATTTCTGGTTTGATCTGCCTTCTGCTTCAACTCTCCTGCAGAGCAAGAGCCTGCTGTGTGTTCACCCACGCATCACTGTACATTATATTACGAGTCACGTCCTGATGGGAACCTGTTAGCAGCAGCTACACTTCTAATATCACTGAGAGTGTGGGTCTGCACTCACAATGTATAATATCACTGAGAGTGTGGGTCTGCACTCACAATGTATAATATCACTGAGAGTGTGGATCTGCACTCACAATGTATAATATCACTGAGAGTGTGGATCTGCACTCACAATGTATAATATCACTGAGTGTGGGTCTGCACTCACAATGTATAATATCACTGAGAGTGTGGGTCTGCACTCACAATGTATAATATCACTGAGAGTGTGGATCTGCACTCACAATGTATAATATCACTGAGAGTGTGGATCTGCACTCACAATGTATAATATCACTGAGAGTGTGGATCTGCACTCACAATGTATAATATCACTGAGAGTGTGGATCTGCACTCACAATGTATAATATCACTGAGTGTGGATCTGCACTCACAATGTATAATATCACTGAGAGTGTGGATCTGCACTCACAATGTATAATATCACTGAGAGTGTGGATCTGCACTCACAATGTATAATATCACTGAGTGTGGATCTGCACTCACAATGTATAATATCACTGAGAGTGTGGGTCTGCACTCACAATGTATAATATCACTAAGAGTGTGGGTCTGCACTCACAATGTATAATATCACTGAGAGTGTGGATCTGCACTCACAATGTATAATATCACTGAGAGTGTGGATCTGCACTCACAATGTATAATATCACTGAGAGTGTGGGTCTGCACTCACAATGTATAATATCACTGAGAGTGTGGGTCTGCACTCACAATGTATAATATCACTGAGAGTGTGGAACTGCACTCACAATGTATAATATCACAGAGTGTGGCTCTGCACTCACAATGTATAATATCACTGAGAGTGTGGATCTGCACTCACAATGTATAATATCACAGAGTGTGGCTCTGCACTCACAATGTATAATATTACAGAGTGTGGGTCTGCACTCACAATGTATAATATCACTGAGAGTGTGGAACTGCACTCACAATGTATAATATTACAGAGTGTGGGTCTGCACTCACAATGTATAATATCACTGAGAGTGTGGAACTGCACTCACAATGTATAATATCACTGAGAGTGTGGATCTGCACTCACAATGTATAATATCACCGAGAGTGTAGATCTCACACTCAGAGTGTCAATGACAAAGCATTCTGAACATTAAAACCACAATAGTTTCTATAGAAACAGATTCAATATGCTAATATCAGCTTTTTCTCAGTTTTGTATTTACAGTTAATGACTGATAATATGCTGTGACAGGATGACTGGGCGGTGACGTCACGGCAGAAGCAGGAACAAAAAACGACAGAGAGAGGTGGAGTTTGGTGGAGCTGAGCGAATGCTTTCGCTCAGCATTTAATAAATAAACAGACAGAAAATAAAAGGTTTAACAAAAACACACAGGACACGGCACTTACGCCAAAATAAATAGACCAACAAAACGGACTAACATTAACAAACGGTGGATGGACAGACACACAAACACGGTGAGTTTAAACAAACAAGTATCGTGCTGGTCCTACCAGCACGCCGATAGCAATTGTTATCTTTAACTTTCCTCCTCGCTACACCCGTTCTCCACTCACCGAACACCCAACCCCGAGTGAGTGAAAACATGCAGTTTTTATGCAGTTGTACCGAGACTCGATTGCTAGTCAATCATTCAATTGGAATCTCGGTACAACTGCACGTGAATTAATTAAAGTGCAATCCCGTGACCACACATTATATTATAACCAGCACGTGAAGTGATTTGTGCCCTCCTCGTGCCTAAATACAAATCTACATTTTTAAATCACACGTGAAACACAGACCCGCTTATATCCCGTGTACCGATGACTATACACCAACATTTACACACAACACATAACACATAATACACACAGGGGGCACTTTGCCACATATACCCCCTTGTGCAAAGCACACATGGCCTCAATGGCCACCTCCCCTCAGTCCCAAAGTCCCGGAAGAGGGGAAGCAAGTTGTTTCTGGGGGTGGCCATGGTGGAATGTCTGGCACCCCCACTCCTTCGTGGCTGGCAGCTCCCTCTTCCGGGGCTTCAGCCACACTATCTCCTGCCGAAAGTGCAGCTGGGGAGCTGGTCTCCTGACCTCCCCCTTCTTCATGGCCGGCAGTTCCCTCCGTGGGGCTCCGCCACCCACCTCCGCAGCGAAACTGCTGCGGGGAGCTGGTCTCCTGATCTCCCCCTTCTTTGTGGCCGCCAGCTCCTCCGTGGGGCTCCGCCACCGTGTTTCCTGCCACGAAATGCGGCTGGGGAGCTGGTCTCCTGACCTCCCCCTTTCTTCATGGCCGGCAGCTCCCTTCATGGGGCTCTGGCCACAGTGTAGCAACCCGAGGCAAAGCAGGACCCTCGACGACCCCAGGCGAGCAGGATCCCTGGCGACCCCAGGCGACGGCAGCAGCAGCGGACCCTCGGGAGGCGACGGCAGCAGCAGCGGACCCTCGGGAGGCGACGGCAGCAGCAGCGGACCTCGGGAGGCGACGGCAGCAGCAGCGGACCCTCGGGAGGCGACGGGCAGCAGCGGACCCTCGGGAGGCGAACTCGGGAGGGGAGCCCCTGGCCATAGAGGCGGCAGCGGGAGCTCCACTTCTCCCTCGCACTCTGCACTCTGTGTGGAGCAAAAGGCAGCCCCAGGCGATGCGGAGCGCAGGCAGCCCCAGGCGAGCGGAGACAGGCAGCCCCAGGCGATGCGGAGCGACAGGCAGCCCCAGGCGACGCGGAGCGACAGGCAGCCCCAGGCGATGCGGAGCGACAGGCAGCCCCAGGCGACGCGGAGCGACAGGCAGCCCCAGGCGATGCGGAGCGACAGGCAGCCCCAGGCGATGCGGAGCGGCTGGCAACCCCAGGCGATGCGGAGCGGCTGGCAACCCCAGGCGATGCGGAGCGGCTGGCAACCCCAGGCGATGCGGAGCGGCTGGCAACCCCAGGCGATGCGGAGCGGCTGGCAACCCCAGGCGAGCGGAGCGGCTGGCAACCCCAGGCGATGCGGAGCGGCTGGCAACCCCAGGCGATGCGGAGCGGCTGGCAACCCCAGGCGATGCGGAGCGGCTGGCAACCCCAGGCGATGCGGAGCGGCTGGCAACCCCAGGCGATGCGGAGCGGCTGGCAACCCCAGGCGATGCGGAGCGGCTGGCAACCCCAGGCGATGCGAGGCAAGCATCCTTGGCGGCGAGGCTGGCATCCTTGGCGGCGAGGCAGGCATCCTTGGGCTAGCGAGGCAGGCATCCTTGGGCTGCGAGGCAGGCATCCTTGGGCAGCGAGGCAGGCATCCTTGGGCTGCGAGGCAGGCATCCTTGGGCGGCGAGGCAGGCATCCTTGGGCAGCAAGGCAGGCATCCTTGGGCTAAGCGAGGCAGGCATCCTTGGGCAGCGAGGCAGGCATCCTTGGGCGAGCGAGGCAGGCAGTCAGGACAAGCTGGGGTGCGGGTTTTGGCCCTCTTCTCGGCCTCTGCGGCCGGGCGGTTCTTCCCATGCTTCCCTCAGCAGCCTATGCAAGGGCTGCTGAGGACCGCCAGCATCTAGTCCTGGTCCTTCTGGTGACGGGAGAGGCAGCTCCTGCTCCTCTCCTCGTGACGGTGGGGGAAGTGATACCAGCAGGCATTCATCCTCTGCTGGTGGGGGAAGTGATACCAGCAGGCATTCATCCTCTGCTGGTCGGGGAAGTGATACCAGCAGGCATTCCTCCTCTGCTGGTGGGGTTGGCGGAGGCAGAGGCAGCTCCTGCTGCTCTGCTCCTGCCGATGGAGGTGGCGGAGGCAGAGGCAGCTCCTGCTGCTCTGCTCCTGCCAGTGAAGGTGGCGGAGGCAGAGGCAGCTCCTGCTGCTCTGCTCCTGCCAGTGAAGGTGGCGGAGGCAGAGGCAGCTCCTGCTGCTCTGCTCCTGCCAGTGGAGGTGGGAGCGGCGTGTAGTCTCCTGGCGGCGGAGGTGGGAGCGGCGTGTAGTCTACCCTTGTTTCAGGGGACTGGTGCGGCTCTGCCTCGGAAGGGGAGACCAGCAGGCATTTTCCCTCTGCTGGTGGGGACCCAGGAGGCCTTCACCCTCTGCTGGTGGACAGGGACCCAGCAGGCATTCACCCTCTGCTGGTGGACAGGGACCCAGCAGGCATTCACCCTCTGCTGGTGGACAGGAACCCAGCAGGCATTCACCCTCTGCTGGTGGACAGGGACCCAGCAGGCATTTCACCCTCTGCTGGTGGACAGGGACCCAGCAGACATTCACCCTCTGCTGGTGGACAAGGACCCAGCAGGCATTCACCCTCTGCTGGTGGACAGGGACCCAGCAGGCACTCACCCTCTGCTGGTGGAGGAGGCAGAGGCAGCTCCTGCTGCTCTGCTCCTGGCGGTGGAGGTGGCGGAGGCAGAGACAGCTCCTGCTGCTCTGCTCCTGCCGATGGAGGTGGCGAAGCGGGACCAGCAGGAATTCACCCTCTGCTGGTGGAGGTGGGAGCTGCAAGCAGTCCTCCCATGGCAATGGAAGTGGAACCAGCAGGAATTCACCCTCTGCTAGTGGAGACTGGGGCTGTGGACGCTCTACCTTCCCCTTTTGGGCTGTGGACGCACCGACTCCTCCCTCTTGGGCTGTGGACGCACCGACTCCTCCCTCTTGGGCTGTGGACGCACCGACTCCTCCCTCTTGGGCTGTGGACGCACCGACTCCTCCCATTCAGGCGTAGGGACGTTCGGGCTCCTCCCACTCAGGCATAGGACGTTCGGGCTCCTCCCACTCAGGCGTAGGACGCTCGGGCTCCTCCCACTCAGGCTGTGGAGGCAAAACCAGCAGGCATTCTTCCTCTGCTGGTGGAGACTTGGGCGGTGGACACTCCACCTTCCTCTTCCCCTTTCCCCTTCTCTGCCTCCTCCTCACCTTCCTCTCCTGGGCCAGTTCCTCCTCTCCCTCTTGATAGGGGCAGCGCACCACTGGGTGCCCGAACTCCCCACAGGCAAGGCACCAGCCTTGGTCCTCTAGACCACCAAGGAGGACCTCCAGATCCTGGCAGCCATCTCTCCAGTTCCAGCCTTCCATTTTTTCCCCTTTTATTTTTCAAAAAACAAAAACAAACAAACAAAAAACCTGCGGTTCCCGCTCTGGCCTGAGTCCTGGAGGCTGTTATCCCGGTTCTGACACCACGTGTGACAGGATGACTGGGCGGTGACGCCACGGCAGAAGCAGGAACAAAAACGACAGAGAGAGGTGGAGTTTGGTGGAGCTGAGCGAATGCTTTCGCTCAGCATTTAATAAATAAACAGACAGAAAATAAAAGGTTTAACAAAAACACACAGGACACGGCACTTACGCCAAAATAAATAGACCAACAAAACGGACTAACATTAACAAACGGTGGATGGACAGACACACAAACACGGTGAGTTTAAACAAACAAGTATCGTGCTGGTCCTACCAGCACGCGATAGCAATTGTTATCTTTAACTTTCCTCCTCGCTACACCCGTTCTCCACTCACCGAACACCCAACCCCGAAAGTGAGTGAAAACATGCAGCTTTATGCAGTTGTACCGAGACTCGATTGCTAGTCAATCATTCAATTGGAATCTCGGTACAACTGCACGTGAATTAATTAAGTGCACTCCCGTGACCACACATTACATTTTAACCAGCACGTGAAGTGATTTGTGCCCTCCTCGTGCCTAAATACAAATCTACATTTTTAAATCACACGTGAAACACAGACCCGTTTATATCCCGTGTACCGATGACTATACACCAACATTTACACACAACACGTAACACAAAATATACACAGGGGGGGCACTTTGCCACATATGCTTATCAGTGTTTTTCGGTGGCTGCCTCTAATCAAGCTGAGAGTACTTTCTCTTGCACTCTTTGTGTGAGAGTCCAGACTCTCTTCACTCGTGGTCCTGACACAGCAGAGAGTTGTGAGAAATACACTCTCAACTTCATTAGAGGAAGCCACTGAACATTTACAAACATAGATTTGTGATAATCTGGCAGGGCTGAATATGACAGGGAGGACAGGTTAGACACCAACATATTTTATAGCCTGACTGCAACCTAAACTCACACTCTGCTAAATGAAAAGAGAATTGAAAGAGGATGGATGTGCATTCACTCACCAGGTCAGCATGACTCCCGACAGGAAAGCAGAAACATAATGATGGACTACCCACCAGCCCTTGATCCTGCAATATAAACCACACAGACACACACACACACACACACAAGACAGACACACACACACACACAAGACAGACAGACACACACACACAAACACACACACACACACACACAGATTAGCAATAATTTTTTTAATTTTTTTTTGAAAATTTATATTTAATTTTCATTTATATTTATTTTTTGCCAATTATATTTAGGCAAAAAGCCTAGGAGAACAAATCATAGCAGCTGCACTAAGACACGGCTTCAATAGTTTTCTACTCAAACATGCTGCTCATTTCAAATCACTGCATTTTGACTGTGCTTCTACCTACGACTACAGACTGTCATTACAATCTTTTCAAACTCATTAAAAAAAAATTCAAGAGTGCGAGGTGTGCTGCCCGTCCTGCTCTGCTGCACTGACTAGCGGATCGGATTGCTCAGTGTGCGAGGTGTGCTGCCCTGACTAGCGGATCGGATTGCTCAGTGGGCGAGGTGTGCTGCACTGACTAGCGGATCGGATTGCTCAGACTGCGAGGTGTGCTGCCCGTCCTGCTCTGCTGCACTGACTAGCGGATCGGATTGCTCAGTGTGCGAGGTGTGCTGCCCTGACTAGCGGATCGGATTGCTCAGTGTGCGAGGTGTGCTGCCCGTCCTGCTCTGCTGCACTGACTAGCGGATCGGATTGCTCAGAGTGCGAGGTGTGCTGCACTGACTAGCGGATCGGATTGCTCAGAGTGCGAGGTGTGCTGCCCCGCTCTGCTCTGCTGCCTTGACTAGCGGATCGGATTCCTCAGAGTCGCGAGGTGTGCTGCCCCCGCTCTGCTCTGCTGCACTGACTAGCGGATCGGATTGTTCAGAGTGCGAGGTGTGCTGCCCTGACTAGCGGATCGGATTGCTCAGAGTGCGAGGTGTGCTGCACTGACTAGCGGATCGGATTGCTCAGTGTGCGAGGTGAGCTGCACTGACTAGCGGATCGGATTGCTCAGAGTGCGAGGTGTGCTGCCCGTCCTGCTCTGCTGCACTGACTAGCGGATCGGATTGCTCAGTGTGCGAGGTGTGCTGCCCTGACTAGCGGATCGGATTGCTCAGTGTGCGAGGTGTGCTGCCCGTCCTGCTCTGCTGCACTGACTAGCGGATCGGATTGCTCAGAGTGCGAGGTGTGCTGCCCGTCTTGCTCTGCTGCACTGACTAGCGGATCGGATTGCTCAGTGTGCGGGTGTGCTGCCCTGACTAGCGGATCGGATTGCTCAGTGTGCGAGGTGTGCTGCACTGACTAGCGGATCGGATTGCTCAGAGTGCGAGGTGTGCTGCCCGTCCTGCTCTGCTGCACTGACTAGCGGATCGGATTGCTCAGAGTCGCGGTGTGCTGCACTGACTAGCGGATCGGATTGCTCAGTGTGCGAGGTGTGCTGCACTGACTAGCGGATCGGATTGCTCAGAGTGGCGAGGTGTGCTGCCCGTCCTGCTCTGCTGCACTGACTAGCGGATCGGATTGCTCAGTGTGCGAGGTGTGCTGCCCTGACTAGCGGATCGGATTGCTCAGCGTGCGAGGTGTGCTGCCCGTCCTGCTCTGCTGCACTGACTAGCGGATCGGATTGCTCAGTGTGCGAGGTGTGCTGCCCTGACTAGCGGATCGGATTGCTCAGTGTGCGGGTGTGCTGCACTGACTAGCGGATCGGATTGCTCAGTGTGCGAGGTGTGCTGCCCTGACTAGCGGATCGGATTGCTCAGTGTGCGAGGTGTGCTGCACTGACTAGCGGATCGGATTGCTCAGAGTGCGAGGTGTGCTGCCGTCCTGCTCTGCTGCACTGACTAGCGGATCGGATTGCTCAGTGTGCGCGGTGTGCTGCCCTGACTAGCGGATCGGATTGCTCAGTGTGCGAGGTGTGCTGCCGGTCTGTGCTGCACTGACTAGCCGGATCGGATTGCTCAGAGTCGCAGGTGTGCTGCCCCCGCTCTGCTCTGCTGCCTTGACTAGCGGATCGGATTCCTCAGAGTGCGAGGTGTGCTGCCCCCCCCGCTCTGCTCTGCTGCACTGACCAGCGGATCGGATTGCTCAGAGTGCGAGGTGTGCTGCCCCCGCTCTGCTCTGCTGCACTGACTAGCGGATCGGATTGTTCAGAGTGCGAGGTGTGCTGCCCTGACTAGTGGATCGGATTGCTCAGTGTGCGAGGTGTGCTGCCCTGACTAGCGGATCGGATTGCTCAGTGTGCGAGGTGTGCTGCCCTGACTAGCGGATCGGATTGCTCAGAGTGTGAGTGTGCTGCCCTGACTAGCGGATCGGATTGCTCAGAGTGCGAGGTGTGCTGCCCGTCCTGCTCTGCTGCACTGACTAGCGGATCGGATTGCTCAGAGTGCGAGGTGTGCTGCACTGACTAGCGGATCGGATTGCTCAGAGTGCGAGGTGTGCTGCCCTGACTAGCGGATCGGATTGCTCAGAGTGCGAGGTGTGCTGCCCGCCCGCTCTGCTCTGCTGCACTGACTAGCGAATTGGATTGCTCAGAGTGCGAGGTGTGCTGCCCGCCCTCTCTGCTGCACTGACTAGCGGATCAGATTGTTGTAGCTGTGGACTCACCTGGACCCATTGCTGATGAGGATGCTCTCTCCACAGTGAGGGTGCAGTAATACCACACCAGCAGGAAGCTGAAGGCGGCATCGAGTGCTCTGAGAAACACAAAGCACAGGGGACACTGAACCGACAAGCACTCTACAAGCACAGTGACGGACTGATTACAATATGCAGGGATTCTATTAAGCAGGGGCCAGTTTCACAAAGCACTGCCACCACTCAGCAGGCTGCTAGCTAGCCAGCTAGCTTATTTGTTACCTGTTTCAAAAACTATTTTAAGATCGAATGATAAAGTTCAATAGAAATCCACTCAGAAAGTCTACTTGATTAAAGGATAAATGTGTTTTTTTTTAATTTTTATGGAAGTGAATTGGATTTAGCAGACTTCTACTGACTAGCTTCTAACTGCTTTTGAAACTAGCCCCAGATTTCCGTTTGTTGCCATACTAAAACACTCAGAATCAGTATTGAATAAGAAACACCCTGCACAGTGAACTATAGATCAGTATTGAATACGGACCGCCCTGCACAGCGTGTAGATCAGTATTGAATATGGACCGCCCTGCACAGCGTGTAGATCAGTATTGAATATGGACCGCCCTGCACAGCGTGTAGATCAGTATTGAATATGGACCGCCCTGCACAGCGTGTAGATCAGTATTGAATATGGACCGCCCTGCACAGCGTGTAGATCAGTATTGAATACGGACCGCCCTGCACAGCGTGTAGATCAGTATTGAAAATGGACCGCCCTGCACAGCGTGTAGATCAGTATTGAATATGGACCGCCCTGCACAGCGTGTAGATCAGTATTGAATACGGACCGCCCTGCACAGCGTGTAGATCAGTATTGAATACGGACCGCCCTGCACAGCGTGTAGATCAGTATTGAATACGGACCGCCCTGCACAGCGTGTAGATCAGTATTGAATATGGACCGCCCTGCACAGCGTGTAGATCAGTATTGAATATGGACCGCCCTGCACAGCCTGTAGATCAGTATTGAATATGAACCGCCCTGCACAGCGTGTAGATCAGTATTGAATATGGACCGCCCTGCACAGCGTGTAGATCAGTATTGAATATAGACCGCCCTGCACAGCGTGTAGATCAGTATTGAATATAGACCGCCCTGCACAGCGTGTAGATCAGTATTGAATATGGACCGCCCTGCACAGCGTGTAGATCAGTATTGAATATGGACCGCCCTGCACAGCGTGTAGATCAGTATTGAATACGGACCGCCCTGCACAGCGTGTAGATCAGTATTGAATACGGACCGCCCTGCACAGCGTGTAGATCAGTATTGAATACGGACCGCCCTGCACAGCGTGTAGATCAGTATTGAATATAGACCGCCCTGCACAGCGTGAGATCAGTATTGAATATGGACCGCCCTGCACAGCGTGTAGATCAGTATTGAATACGGACCGCCCTGCACAGCGTGTAGATCAGTATTGAATATGGACCGCCCTGCACAGCGTGTAGATCAGTATTGAATATGGACCGCCCTGCACAGCGTGTAGATCAGTATTGAATATGGACCGCCCTGCACAGCGTGTAGATCAGTATTGAATATGGACCGCCCTGCACAGCATGTAGATCAGTATTGAATACGGACCGCCCTGCACAGCGTGTAGATCAGTATTGAATATGGACCGCCCTGCACAGCGTGTAGATCAGTATTGAATATGGACCGCCCTGCACGTGTAGATCAGTATTGAATATGAACCGCCCTGCACAGCGTGTAGATCAGTATTGAATACGGACCGCCCTGCACAGCGTGTAGATCAGTATTGAATATGGACCGCCCTGCACAGCGTGTAGATCAGTATTGAATATGAACCGCCCTGCACAGCGTGTAGATCAGTATTGAATACGGACCGCCCTGCACAGCGTGTAGATCAGTATTGAATATGAACCGCCCTGCACAGCGGACTGCACAGTAGGGGAGCTGGATTCTGCTCTCCTAAGCGCTCTCTCTTACCTGGTGCTCATGAGGAAACGCAGCGAGAAGGAGAACACCAGGATGATGATGGTGAGGCAGAGTTTAAACTTCTCGTACTCGTCCTTGTAGGCAAACCTGTGAGAGAGTACCTGGCTGTTAGAATGCAGTCTTGCAATCAATTACAACAGAACATGAGAATATCCGCGATACTGGGAGGGACAAAAGGTGGCTCAGGCCATCACAGCTCACCCCTTCCAAGTACACCATTTCCCCTAATAAGGGATTTTATAGGACAAAATCTTTTTTTTTTTTTTTTCTAGTGTTTTAGATACCTCACCAGGTTTCATAACCTACCTCACCAGGTTTAGATACCTCACCAGGTTTAGATACCTCACCAGGTTTCTCTATGTGAAAAAGGTGCTTCCTACATTCTGTTCTGAACTTACTGAAGGCTACACACCAGACGCAATGCGACAAAATGAACAGAACCTATACTTCTGATAAGTATCTTTCACACTCCAGGTGACGCGGGGGCGACACAAAATAAATAAGAGTGAATCCTATTTTTTGCAATTTCTTCGCATGACAACAACAAGATTAAGCAATCGGAGAACAACTTCAATGCACGGTGCCCACCAAGGTGAAGCACTATCCAAAATGACAGGAAAAAATACCCAAAGCTTTATAACAAAGATCATCGCAATTATAAACATACAGAGATGAAGGATAATATATGGGAGTCTATTTCGAAGGCACTGGAGAAGCCTGGTATGTAGGATTTATTGTCATAAATGTTGAAATACCGTCAGAGAAGACACTCATAATTTCCATGTTGTCATGTTGACGAATATGTAGCAGTCTTGATCATAGTCTTGTCAATAGCAATTTTAAATAGTTTTATCGATCTGTCAGTTTTCCAATCCCTGTACCTTCTCAAGTGCAAGAACTGTGAATACAAACCCACTTGCCTTTGCTGTCTCCTGTGTTGCGCAGAGATATATTTTTCATCATATTCCTAATTGCTTTTATATCTGTACTCACAGAAACTGGCTTTAAGCATTTAACATTGCTTTATTAATGCAGTTATACCTTACATATTAAAAAGCTTTGAACACTTTACAGGAAAAACAATTTAAATTCAGTACTTAGCCTGTTTGCTGAGTAGAGTCACATTCACATTCCCCAAAACCAGACGGAGGTACAACCTGAACGGGAGAAGATCAGAAGATGTAAAACCATGTGAGCACATTTCAAAAGGAGGGAGGTCCACTGGCACATCAGTGTGTCCGCTTCCTAGCAGCCGATTGATGGCAAAACTTTGTCAAGTCAGATCTTAAAGGACTGGATTGGTAATCCCTTCCATGCAACGCTGTGTAAAGAAGTGTCTCCTACCCTCTGCCCTAGGCCTGTTTCCTCTGAATGCTGGTCCTGATCTCTGTGCCGTGCTTAAAGTCCTGGCCAGGGTTAGCATTGTCATCGTATTTTAAAAACTTCAATCAAGTAAAACATGACTCTTGGAGCTCTAGTGCGTCCATAGGGGTGTTAGAACTTTTTAAATGGCACGGGGATGTGATGACTCAAACTGAGAATTATCCAATGTGAATCTAAACCAGGGTTGTCCAGTCTCGGTCCTGGAGGGCCATTCCACTCCAGGTTTAACAGGTAACATTACCTAATGAACTACTAAGGATTAAGTTGGTTCAATTAAACAATTTAGAACAGGTTGGAACAAAGACCAGGAGGGGAAGGGCCCTTCTGTTTGGATAACTCTGATATTTCCCTCGGACTGGGTTCGGTTTGGCGCTCTTACCCATTTTTCTTCGGTAGGAAGGCCTCCATTTCGAAGAAGGTGTTCAGTCGGTTATTTATTTGGGCTTGTATCTCGCGAATGGCATGTGCCTCTGCTCCACTCGCCGAATCCTTGTATCTAGAGGATATAAAATGACAGTGAGGCAGACAGAAACGCAGCAGTAGTCTCAGAAAGCTCAGACAGAAGTGATATTTACGTGCGGAGCGCTTGTGAGAGCTGTCGGAGCTGCTTCTTCTGTCTCGAGATGGCCCCAGAGCAGCTGGTCTGAAGCCGGGCCACCTCATCCAGCTTCTCTTTGTACAGACGCTGAGTCTCCTGCAAGAACAGCAGACACAACGAGCTGTGACACAGTGAAACCAGCTGGGATTTTAAACTGCACAGTCACACACAACATGGGAATACAGCTACTAATATATTACACATTATATATATCTATATAAAGAACTGATTAAAACTTCGCATTTAGAGCAACAGAACTTGTTCAGAATGATGATTGAACATGATAAAAAGTTAAGGGTGTTTGAACGATTCAAAATGTTTTTATTTCAGGATGTTTTGGAAGAAGGCTCTTCTTCAGCTGTGTTGAAAGTGAAAGCACACTTTACTTTTCTTTCTACAAAGCAAGACGGGCGGAAATAAATGTTTTTTTATTCATTTAACTTTTTATGCTGTTCAGTAATCCTTCTGAACAAGTTGTGTTGCTCTAACATTGAAGTTTTAATCAGTTCTTTCTTATTGCTCAGTCGAACAGCTTTTTCTTTGGACTTGAGAAATTGTGTTTTAACACGTCAAATTTGCAGGTAAATTTCATTGAAGTACATCGTTAGTAGCTTCAAATTCCACTTCCATTCCTTTTTGTCCTGCCCTTTAACTCATTTGAGTGCTCCTTATTGTAATTACTCACCTTAAAGAACCTGACCCTGCATTCAGGAGCTGCTCTAGTTTCCTGTCAGACATGTGTAACACAGGCTAGATCAACCACAGGGTCTCAATATTAGCACGCACCACCAGTGCACACCTGTGTAATTCCAGGACTACAACTGAACAGCAGTATTTTCAGAGCTCTTGGATTTATATCTTTTTGTATTCCTGGAAATTATATATTATATATATATATATATATATATATATATATATATATATATATATATATATATATATATATATATATATATATATACAGTACTGTGCAAAGTTTTAGGCAGGTGTGAAAAATGCTGTAAAGTAAGAATGCTTTCAAAATAGACATGTTAATAGATTATATTTATCAATTAACTAAATGCAAAGTGAGTGAACAGAAGAATCTAAATCAAATTCATATTTGGTGTGACCACCCTTGCCTTCAAAACAGCATCAAGCATCAATTCTTCTAGGTACACTTGCACACAGTTTTTGAAGGAACTTCGGCAGGTAGGTTGGCCCAAACATCTTGGAGAACTAACCACAGTTCTTCTGTGGATTTAGGCAGCCTCAGTTGCTTCTCTCTCTCATGTAATCCCAGACAGACTCGATGATGTTGAGATCAGGGCTCTGTGGGGGCCATACCATCACTTCCAGGACTCCTTGTTCTTCTTTACGCTGAAGATAGTTCTTAATGACTTTCGCTGTATGTTTGGGGTTGTTGTCATGCTGCAGAATAAATTTGGGGCCAATCAGATGCCTCCTGATGGTATTGCATGATGGATAAGTATCTGCCTGTACTTCTCAGCATTGAGGAGACCATTAATTCTGACCAAATCCCCAACTCCATTTGCAGAAATGCATCCCCAAACTTGCAAGGAACCTCCACCATGCTTCACTGTTGCCTGCAGACACTCATTCGGTACGCTCTCCAGCCCTTCGGCTGAACAAACTGCCTTCTGCTACAGCCAAATATTTCAAATTTTGACTCATCAGTCCAGAGCACCTGCTGCCATTTTTCTGCACCCCAGTTCCTGTGTTTTCGTGCATAGTTGAGTCGCTTGGCCTTGTTTCCACGTCGGAGGTATGGCTTTCTGGCCGCAAGTCTTCCATGAAGGCCACTTCTGACCAGACTTCTCCGGACAGTAGATGGGTGTACCAGGGTCCCACTGTTTTCTGCCAGTTCTGAGCTGATGGCACTGCTGGACATCTTCCGATTCGAAGGGAAGTAAGCATGATGTGTCTTTCATCTGCTGCAGTAAGTTTCCTTGGCCGACCACTGCGTCTCACGGTCCTCAACGTTGCCCGTTTCTTTTGCTTCTTCAAAAGATCTTGGACAGCACATCTGGAAACCCTGTCTGCCTTGAAATTTCTGCCTGGGAGAGACCTTGCTGATGCAGTATAACTACCTTGTGTCTTGTTGCTGTGCTCAGTCTTGCCATGGTGTATGACATTTGACAGTAAACTGTCTTCAGCAACCTCACCTTGTTAGCTGAGTTTAGCTGTTCCTCACCCAGTTTTATTCCTCCTACACAGCTGTTTCTGTTTCAGTTAATGATTGTGTTTCAACCTACATATTGAATTGATGATCATTAGCACCTGTTTGGTATAATTGTTTAATCATACATCTGACTATATGCCTACAAAATCCCTGACTTTGTGCAAGTGTACCTAGAAGAATTGATACTGTTTTGAAGGCAAAGGGTTGTCACACCAAATATGGATTTGATTTAGATTTTTCTTCTGTTCACTCACTTTGCATTTAGTTAATTGATAAATATAATCTATTAACATGTCTATTTTTGAAAGCATTCTTACTTTACAGCATTTTTCACACCTGCCTAAAACTTTTGCACAGTACTGTATATATATATATATATATATATATATATATATATATATATATATATATATATATATATATATATATATATGTGTGTGTGTGTGTGTGTGTGTTATTTCTGGATGTATAGTATTGTTTGGAATTATTTTATTGTTGTATTACTATTTCATTGAGTGGTTTGTTTAGGTCTCTCTTTGTATTGGTGCCTGTGCTGGCCCTGCCTGCAGGCACAAAGTGAAGAAACTAAACTAATCAATACAATTCCTTAACAAACGTGTGTTTGTCAAATCATCCTACTTCTACATGTTTCCCTGTAGCATATTTTAAATATGACACACGGTCTTGTACACCCTTCCTGTTGCTGTCATAAACCAATTAAGTATGTTTTATCTTTCACATTGTTCATGGATAACCTACCTATCCCTGATCAAGCGGATCAAATCAATACCGCGGCAGATTACCTGTGCAGCTGAGAAGGGCGGGCTCTGCTTCCCTGGGAGAGCGAAGGATTTGAAATCTATCTGCTAAACCCGCCCTTTAAAAAGCATGCAAATATTTTGGGGCAGAGGTCATAGTGACGGGGAGCAACTGTGCGGACTTTGACAAGAAGCGACATGCTTTCCTTTTACCCACTCAAGCAGCATCTTGATATCCCTGAACAGATAACGCCACCATTGCAGTCGACTGGGCTGGGCGGGGCATTGCTTAAACGTAAATAACGTAAATAATCACTAAACGAAAACCATGCCATGAATACCTTTCAAATGTACACTGATCATATTTTAGAATAAAACTGGCCTTGATTGTAGTACATTTATCAGACATACACTGATAAAGTAACTGCTCCGTCATGCTCTTGTCATTTTTGCATTGGGTTGTAACAGTGGGTGGTTGGCTCGGTTGCGTGTGTACGTTCAACTTTACTCCCAATCTCGCAATGCAGGATTGCAACATCAAACTCGTAATACAAACTGAACATGAGTAACCCGGGCCCAAAAATACAGTGCTTTAGGATTCACAATCTGCCGCAAAGCCTACATCGACTCATGAAACTGTTCCCATTAAGCGCTGTGCTATTACGTTTAATTTAGGAGCAGACTGTATTGGTTTAGCGAGGGCGTGTCTGTGTACAGACAGCATTAATCGCTGTGCTGGTCATTTTCAATAAACCAGGATCACACACTTCACTTAAGCACTGCAGAAAGATCAAACGAGCTATGGCAAACAAACGAGGCACATATTTCACTTCTTAAAACTTTTACTTCACCCCCGATTATTTCACTAGCAAGCAAATGGATACAGAAAGCACAATCCTAGTAGTGTGTTTGAGTTTGTGACTCTGTCATCATTGCCGGTATTGAAGCAGCCGCTGCGGAGTGCAACCTCACCTGGATGTGCTGATAGTCTTTCTTCAGATCTTCCCAGTCCCGAAGACACTCCGCGAAGTTAGGAGTCATGGACATTTTATTTATTTTAACTCTGAAAACGCACTTTCCTCTCCCGCACTGCTATAATAATCTGTCAGCGAGCACCCAGTCTAACACCTCCCTGAATGCTGACGGCCTATCGCAGCTCAGGATGTAGGTCCCCTCCCACCAATCGCTGGCTTGGAGCCCGCTGAAGCGAAGAGAGACGTGTGCTCATGCTCGCAAACCAGCTTCCGACAGCTTCCGTGCACCGAGGAGAGACAAGAACGTGTTAGGAATTTTAAACCATGTTAATGTGATGATGTAAAAATAAAAAATAAAATAAAATACCCAACTGACATACATTATTTAAATTGGTTTTACATAATGGATATATATATATATATATATATTATCTATCTATCTATCTATCTATCTATCTATCTATCTATCTATCTATCTCTCTCTCTCTCTCTCTCTCTCTCTCTCTCTCTCTCTCTCTCTCTCTCTCTCTCTCTCTCTCTCTCTCTCTCTCTCTCTCTATCTATATATATATATATGTGGCCTTAGAGAAGGGAAATTGGCAGAGAAATTAGCTGCAGCAGTGCTAGTAAAATGCCAGTATAAATATTCTATATGGTGCTTGTGTTTTGTAAGTTATTATTTTAAAAAGCTGGATAGTGTATTCAGTAGGCATCTACTAACTGCCTTCATCAAAAGCGGAAAAGTGCCAATAGAACCTACAGTATATAATAGGCATAAGGCAACAATGAGGATTTCCTTTAATGATAAATATACATCACATACTCTTGTCTCACACACACATACTACACTTCATTTCTGACTTTACAATAAAGGCAAACAAATAAAAACAGCACACAAAAAAGAAACAGTATGTTATCAACTCCATTGGTACAGAACAGTTTATTTCAGAGATATACATATTACACACATTTTTCCCGGGAACACAGTAATACCCAGTCTAAACTAGACCAGGCAGTGCTCTATGTGCCTGTGCAATGCCTGCACTGTTCAGCCCAGGCTGCTTGATGGAGATCATCCCCACTGTTCCACTCAGAAGTGTGGGTCTGAAATATCTGTTATGGTCTTCCCGTGCACTTGCTCTTCCCACTTGGAGAGCTGCCTCACAAATCCACGCTGTGGCCTCATGTTAGTTTTGCATTTCAGAACATGCTTCCAAGCGCCCTGCAACAACCAAGAGGTATATTTAACTGTTCACTTTACCAAAGATCACGTCACATC
Source organism: Acipenser oxyrinchus oxyrinchus (assembly GCA_030684275.1). Classification (NCBI taxonomy): domain Eukaryota; kingdom Metazoa; phylum Chordata; class Actinopteri; order Acipenseriformes; family Acipenseridae; genus Acipenser; species Acipenser oxyrinchus. The sequence goes on from CM060272.1 coordinate 19,379,610, forward strand.
ATTCTGTTAACAACACAATGCAATCCTGTTCATATAGCAGTCTTCGATAACGATCAAACACAAGCTGCTTGGTCTGCGTCCAAGTAAAGATTAGCATTCAGATTCAGAGTACAGTGGGAACAATGCTTCTATCTTATGCATAAATATATGAACCACTCCTTAAGTCATAATGTATTGCAAATGTCTTAAGGATAATGAAATATTCTGACATGAAATACCTAGACTCAGTCTGCAAATAACCTATGAAATAAAGAGACCACAAAGGCCATTCTCATAGGTGAAATAAACCCAGCACAGTTAAGTTTATATAACGTGTGCAATGTGTGGAAAAGAAACCACAAATTTAACAACTGCATTTAGAAAATTACTTCAAGAATTGGAGCATTAGATCAAGCTCTGCATCTGCTGATCATTCAATCATTTCATTTGAAATTGTTTCATTTAACCCTGCTGTGCTAATGCAGGAGGCACAGAAAGCATGCAGGTTTGTCACCCAGCTTAACTAAGAGAGCAGTAATTAGAGCTTTCCATTTACCTGCAGTGTGTGTGCATGATGAAGAATAAGGAAAGCCATTATCACAGTGCTGCTGCGACTTATACCCAGACTTGAGAAGACCAGAACTGCAGACTTGCTTTTAAGATGGGAACCTGTGTATTGGAAACATGCAGAAGACAGGTGCAGATCAGAGTAATTAATAAGCTTCTATTATTTCAGGATTCCTTTGTACGTCCGCCAAAAAACGAACAGTAAAAATGAAAACAAACAGTTACACTGGATTTCTGCAATGTAGTGTTTGGGTCATGTCTTTAATATCTGTTAACCATCTCTATTTCCACACAGCATTTACTTACCAAGAAAATTGCAGGTTTCTTTAAAATAGGGATAGAGGTCTGAATTGAACAAGTCTGAAACTGGAATGTGTAAAACTTGACCACCTTGTAATCTAGTTGAGAGAAAAAAATGTTACGTTATTATTTTTATTGCATGATACCTTATAGGTTGATTTGATCAGCCTACACCTGGAGAAGCACCAGCTGGATTTTTATACCTTGGTAGTATTTCACAGTACCAAGGTATCCCTCCTAGGGTTGCTGCAATCCGGGATGATTCCACAGTTAAACATCCTTCCTAAATCATTTCACCTCAGCACTGTCTCATGGGTCAAAGCATGTTACTGCCTGGAAGCATACCAGTCACTAGGGGAAGCAGCTGATTGGTTACTGAGAGGACAGAACACCTTGAAGGGGTGGGGACAGCCTCCAGGTGAAATGATCAAGAAAGTACAACAATACCTGAAAGCATGGCTTCCACATGAAGGATCAGCTGGTGATCAGGAAGCAATAAAAAAAAAGGGTTGTTCGGCAACTTTGAAATTGCAAGTTCAGTTAGCAGCAGGAAAAAGCACTTGCACAACTCGATTCTCTAAAAATGAACATAGCAAAGTAATTTGGAGATGAGTGGCAGAGGGTGTGTAGAAGTGTCTATCCACATGCAGGGCTCTGGCAGGGCATGTGTAGAAGTGTCTATCCAGATGCAGGGCTCCAGACAAACTTTTTCCCTTGGGAGCCAATGGCTAATAGGCCAATAAAAACTGGTCAATCCAGTTACTGGGTGCCACTTCAGGAGCAAGTTGGTTGCTATCATATTCAACTGCTTAAAATACAATTTGCCAAGACACTAAAGGGAAACCAAAACAGTAACTTAAGCCCCTTTCACACTGGCACTCCTACCCAGGTCCTGGCTACCCGGGTCACAATCTTGTGTAGTGTGAAACCACGTACCTGTGTCGTACCCGGGTTAACAAGCAAGACAAAATGCTTGACGGCCATCGTGAGCTGACGCAATAACAAACAGCCACGCCTGCATGATTGAGACACACCATGAACCAGGAAACATTTGCTCTAATCAACATTTGGGCCGACGGTTCAATCCAGAGAAGCTTGGATGGAAGCGTCTGTAACAAGCTGCATTGATGCACTTGCGTCTGTCACCCAGGTCAACCCTGCTTTATCAAAAGCAGTGTGAAATCGAGTACCTGACCCACATGACACCGGGTCCTGACCCGGGTAGGTTCTGACCAGGGCAGAGCATGCCAGTGTGAAAGGGGCTTTAGTTTGTACTTACTTATTTATTGTCTAATCATTCTGAATGGTTAATCTATGCAGCTGATGAGTGTAATGAAAACAGCATGTTAATATTTTAGATATTCTGCAAGCATATTACCAAACCATTCTTTTTCATTAGCAGTGAATGGTATCTGGGATATATGCAGCTGCTAAAGATAAAACAGACAAAAAACTGTTTGTGTTGACTCAAAACTTTATTTAGGTACCTTATGATTTGACTAGCGAGAGACAGTTGGTTTATTAGAAAACTTGGGAACGGTAACGTTTTCACTTTTTTTTTTACCTATTTGTTGTGTTTCAGCCCTGCATTATCATTTCTTTATTTAAAGGTTTCGGGACGTTTTGTTAAAGGCACATGTGCAACACACAACCCTAAGTGCATTTTTATTTTTGTTTTGCGTCGTTCTAGTTCTAAATTTTTGAACTGTTAATCTGAAGGTACATTTTTGCACAACAGTACTCACACACGTTTGGTCACCATCACCCTTGTGCATGAAACTGGAGTTAATGCAGTCTTCATTTTCTGCTGGTGTTAATTACAGAACCTCTGCACTGCCAGCCCAGACATTTGCATTGTATCAGATTGTTACTGCATTCTCGCACTTCAGTTTGAATTTTTTTATTTTTTATTTATGTAGCCCTTGTGTGGGGCTGGGAAAAAGAAACCCCTTCCAAGTATGCCACCTCCTGGTTATTATATAGAGGCAGGGGAACCTCTTAGTTCAAACCTATACAGTTAAGATCCTGCAGAATTAGAACAAGTTTTTTTCTAAGATGAGCCTTGTAAAAACAGATGTAAGAAATCAGCTGTCGACAGACATTCCGGATGGAATTCTGATGATCAAGATTGCTATTAAAAACAGCACCAGCATCAGAACAATAAAACAAATGATCCATTCTGCACATGTGTCACTGTATGACCATAACAAGTACATAAGACCTAAAGAAACAAGTGGACTAGTTGAAAGGTAAGTACGTGTCTTATGCTCCTCCTGCAGAGCTTGCTCTTAACTCTCCACCACTAGGAGGAGGAGATCCATACACTGGTTGATTTGAGGTGACAGTATGGCTCCACTTGCTTGCGTCTGAGTAGAAATGAAACTGAAAGTAGTTAAACAGGATCTGCATCTGCAGTGGGTTCTCACTGCGAGCATTACACCTTGGCTCACATTCTCACTCAACACTAGATTGCAATAAAAACTCTTCACCATGGTGAGTAGGCTCGTTTAAAGTTGTTTTTAACTCTAACAATTTATAACACTAACAATTCAGTGATTATTTTATTTGGAATATAAACTGCAGTTTTGTAATACAGTAATTGTTTGAGGTGTCAGGAGAGCTACAGTTTGTACACCCTGCTGTGCTTGGTATCAGTCAACCTGCCTGCGTTCACCAAGACTTTTCCCTTCAGTTTTACAACTTCTTGCCACATTCATTTTAAAACTAAATGACGGTGCAGTGTACGCGCCCTTAACAGTAATGACGTGGCTTTTCAGAGTTGTACTGCTGGAGAAGAAATATATTGCAGTACAAAATCAAAAGTATTGTTGTGTGCTGTGCTCTTCTGCCCAGCCCTCAGTCTCTGGTACCTATAGAACAGTGCAGTGCAGTGCAGTGCTGTAGGTATATACTCACAGGTAAAGGCGTTTAATTATATCTTTTTAGGAGGTTTCTTGATTGGGAAAGTCATGTAAAAAATGTCACTGTGATAATTGGATTATCAGAACGATTCGATTACCCGAGCACCGCCTTGGCGATGCACCTCTTCATGTGGGGGTGGGGGTCCTCTGTATTTAAAAATAAAAGCAGGAAAACAGTAGAGGGACTACTAAAAAAAAAAAAAAGTTATATATACAGGTGCACATACACTGAACAAATGAATATGCAACAGCAAGGAAATATGTCACGCTCAGCTCAGTCCAGTTTGGTAGCTTGGTGCCTCGGGTATTACCTGGGTCCTAGTGCACATCATTTTCAATTAAAATTAAAAATCGACTATTTCTATTTAGTTAGAACATAAGAAGTTTGTGAACGAGAAGAGACGGTTCAGCCCATCAAAGCTTGTCTCTTGTTAGCTAGTCTCTAGTCGTTTTTTTAAATGTTCCCAGTGTATATGAATAATAATAAGAATATCACCAGACACGTGACATCTCCCCTTCTTGTACTGGACAGAGATCTTTAGCAGAAATATTTCCCATCTTTGATGCAGCTGGTGTCTTTTTCACTGAAAGAAATCGTGCCGCTCAATGCAATCACTGGAAGCAAACTAAACCAGCTGCCAGGTTCCTAAGGCCCTGTCCACACTATGCCTTTAAACCGTATTAGTTGCATTTAAGCTGGCTTAAAAGTGCTAAATACGGTTTGCGTCCACACTACGCAGCATTTAATACCGGACTCGAGACCACCTCAGGAGGTAGTCTCGAGTCCGGTTCTAATTAGATCGTATCAGGTAGTGCGGTTTATCAGAAGTGTGGACGCTGTAATACCAAACTACATTTTTTGTGTATCCTCCAATATCCCAAAATGCTTTGTGGTATGTTTGGCGAAATACTCAGAGCAGGCGCCTAAAGGACTTGCTATCAGTGTACACTCCGCACTAGGTATTCATTTTTATGCTTCAAAAACTTTGTCAGGACATCTCTGTTAAACTAGTGGGGAAAATAACAAAAACACAACATTAAATTAGGCGACTGCAAAAATGAAATGCGAGTTAAAAGTAGGATCGGGGATGAACAAATTACGTAATTTGTCAGCTCTGTTTGAAATAAAATTAAGAGGACCAGAATTAGGCTCAGGCAAGATATGAAGGTAAAGACAAAGATTGTTTTGTAATTAACAGATTTTTCTGAGTTTAATTATAAAACAGAATCAGCTCAATTTGTTTAAAGGGACTTCACCTGATTAAAAATAAAACCTGAAAACTTCAAGCCCTACTTGTATGTGTGTGTGTGTCTGTGTGTTCGGATTTACTTTTTCCGCACTACTTGTTATATTTCATTTATGCAATATGGACCTCTGTTAATATGGGGCATAACACATTATTTTAAAATAAAATACAGTGCATGGTGGGATACTATCGTATTAATTTCCACGGTTTGTTGCGCTGCTGGGAATTGTAACTGAACTATTCTAATGGTGTGTGGACGCAATAAGCCTGACTAAACATGAAACGGTATTTAGTGTGGACGCTTTGTGTTAATTGGAGCGGTTTCGAGTATAGTTCTCGAGATCGGTTATGTAGTGTGGACAGGGCCTTAATGTGATGGGTAATGTGTCAGTAAAGCAAACTTTGCTGTATTCTTTTATAAGTTCAAACAAATGTGTCTCTACACTATTCTTTCAGAAACGGGGATTTCCATGGGGAACTACATATTAAACGGTATTGGGTACTCAGTCAGGCACTGTCTAATGCACCTGATCAAAAGTAAAAGTAAAGATATCAGAAGTGTCAAAGCTTCTGAAACTGTTGCCCAATTAACAGGTTTCATGATGGTTATCTAAAATAAAAACATTCATATTATTTTTATCTACACTAAAAGTTCACATTTGCTGTTATCAGGGTAACACGCCCCTAGGAATTGTCATATATCAGGGTTAGAAACTAACAATATTGAGCTACTAGTCCAAAGGACTAGTACCTTTTGAAACTTGCTAGTCCTGATGTAAACTTGCTAGTCCTTATGTGAAGTGTCTAAGTTGGAATCAACAACAACAGTTGGGGTCCCTAAAAATAAACACCGGTATAAATTTAGATTTACATTTTTTTTTTAACAAAGCACCTTTGTAAACGCTCATACAGATTGATCAATCACCTGTTTGCATCAAGTTACTGAGCCACTAACTGTACTGTGTGCTGAGAAACTGACACTGACAGCACCAGACGGGATGACAGAGGAGAGAAATTCTCACAGTTGTGTCACCTTGCCGACCGTGAAGCTCACCCTGAAACTGACACCGATGACACAAGTAAAATGTTTATTTTATTGTACATAAGATGTGTTGCTAAAAATAATTCTGGCTGGCTATGAATTGCTATCTACAATAATTAATGTACTCACGTACTCACGTACACACACGGTCTTCACTAAAGTCCCAATTTAAAGACAGTATGTTTCACTGTAGCCCTCGAGATGAAATTAGCAGTGGGAGAAAACCGCTTCAGCAAGTACAGTAGAATCTGCCAGAACTGACGGATGCTGTGTCTACTAGGTTTAGATAATAATGAGAGCATAACAAATACAAAAGAAAAATGAGGGAAAGGCAGATCTCTTCAAGAAAGCTGGGAGACTTCTATAAATGGATTTTATATTTTTAAACGCTGCAATAACAGTTCTGCTTGTGAAGCATCCATACTATATATTGACAGAACAGGTGATTTATTTGCACTTTGCGGGACCTTATTTTCCCCCATTGGTGCTTGAGCCAGTATAGTATTGGTATAAGAAAAGTAATTTCAGCTTCCAATCACTTAAAATATGCTGACGACAATGTAAACAACACCAAGCTACAGACAGCGAGTCCCAAGATTTATTATGAATATATTATTATGAATATATTGTGTTATTATGTTTTAAGAAACATACTACGATAATGTTCATTATGGTAATCGTTTGTTTATTAGTTTTTAAAATGTTTACTGAAACGTGACATTGTTTGACCTCGTTAGTACAACCGGCCCCCTTTGCTAATGACATCTTCAGTCAGGGTCGTAACCTGGTATAAATCAACACATTACTGTAAAATGACTTTACATTTACTTCAAAAGATGCAGCGTGTTTCAGTAAATTCAAATGTTAAACTTCACATCCTGCGCAGAGGGCGAACACAAATGTAAAACGTCATTAAGTGGGGTTGGCATTGCAGGGGAGATGAAGGGAGGTTTCAGTTCGGAGTGACTGTTTTCTAAGCATTATTTGTGAATGCTTATTCACCACTGCTACACCCCGTTAAACTTCCCTGCATTTTTTTAACGCAAGACTAAACGTGAGAGTATATGTGTACATTTGTTTTAAATACTCGCCCAGAGGACTACTGAAACACAGACATTAACTAGTCCTCATCAGATTTAATTTGCCTCGGGCGAGCGGGCGTTTCTAACCCTGTATATATTCATAAACATGTTGGCGCTCCCAAAGCGAGCACAAAGCATGAGAGCAAACACAGGACTAACTGTTAAGAATGTTTCGGATTCAAGTCTGGATGATCCAGCAGATTCAATGAAGTATAAACAGACAGGGTTATTCACACACCCGATAGTATACGGAAATAAGTGATCCTGTTACAGGTCATTTCTGATTTCTATATTATGAAATACATTTTACTTCTTTTTTTCTTTTTGTTTCAAGGCAACGCAACACAGAGAACCATCCGAGACACTGAATCACCAACAGCAAGTGATTGAGATTCTTTCCAATCTGTACAACAAAGCAGAATTCAGTGACGTTGAGATTGTTGTGAATGGCAGTCTCAGGATCAACGCACTCAAACTTCTCTTAATCTCCCAGAGCACTGTCTTCAGCACCATGCTGTCCAATGAACGCTGGGCGGACTCCAAACAGAAAACTATCAACCTTGTAGAAGATGACCAGTGCCTCCCCTACTTTGAGGACTTCCTGAAGTACTTCTACACTGGGAGCATCACCATCGCCACTCGCAATGCCTTCCCAGTCCACTGCCTAGCAGATAAGTACCATGTCTCTAACCTGAAGCAGAGCTGTGAGCAGTTCATGCTGAAGAAGGTGGCTGCACCTGGAGAATTTAACCGAGCAATCTCATGGAGGAAATACAGCAAGCTGGCCAACCTCAAAAAGCTTGAGGAAGATTGTGATAAATTCATAGCATGGAATATGGACACGATTATTCAGTCTCCCGACTGGAGCACAATTGACCAGGAGCACCTCCTTGCTCTCCTCCAAAGATCTGATCTGGTTGTTGAGAGTGAACTCTCCCTGTTGGAAGCTGTTGTCATCTGGCTTGGTCATCAGCCCACCCGTATTGAAGAGGTGCTGCAACACATTAGATATCCTTTGATCCCACCTGAAGAATTCTTCAAGTTCCAGGCTTCAGGCTCAATGGATCAGGCGGTTTGCTCATTTATATTTGCAAAAGGTGTAGTAGCATACCAAGCCAACTCTGTTTCTGTAGAGACCCTCAAACAGAGTCATGACATCACCTCCCCTGCATTTTCTATGAGACTCTATACATCCATGGACTATGGGAGCTCATTGGAAATCCAAAATTATAGGTACATGGAAAAAATACAGCATCAGATGTCATTTACAAGCAAGATGTTCCAATCACAGTCTACTTGGTCCATTACTTTCTATCCTAAAGGTGAAAGGATTACAGTGGAAACACAAATACCTAATCAATATGCTAATTATGGGCATCTTGGATATATAGCGAAAACTTATCAACATATTCAACCGGTATATGAACAGCAGGTTGTGAAAGATGACAACAATACTGCATTCCAATGCACAGTAGACAACTGCACCCCAAGCCAGTCGAACCACGAACACAGACTCACTGTGCTCCTGATGAAACCCAACAATGATGGATGGTTTGTGTCTGACATTCGATCCATCACTGTCCTTCACTCGATGAAAGCCAGGATAGATGATCTGATCCAAGAGTCTGAACGAGAGGACTATGTCAGGAACGACATGATGAAGCTCCATCTGATTGGGAGCACGGTTTGGAAATAAGAAGAGGGAGCAGCAAAGCAAAGCAGAAGATATTCAAGGACTAAGATTTCCAATCAGTGTGGCACCCAGATTCAAATACTGGACAGCTCCCCTTGCAGAACCCACAGAGTAACCTTATTAAATATAGAAGTAAAAGCATTTGCCAACTTGAATCGTGTGAGAATTTCAGATTGTCGTGTATGTAGAGCATGCTCTCTGTCTCCTGCAACAGTGCTGGTACTCTGATTGAAACAAGTGATGTAATGAGCATTGTGATCTTTCAATGGATCTAGTGATCTTGATCCTGAGTTAATTTATTTTGTGAACTCCACATTACAATGTTGTATTTGATTTCTTATTAATAAAGTGATTAAGGTAATAAGGCATGGCTTATTGTATTTAGTAAAAAGGAGTAAAAACAATTCTGTAATCATGCTTTCTGTACACACACCTTCTTCATATTCCCCTTGTCAAATTTCCATTGGATAGTTCTGTAATCTGTAGGAATACTAACAGAAGCTGGTAAAATTGGTCTCTGCTAAGGAGTCCAATCATTTCATATGTTGAGCAAAACCAGAAATCTATTGGCCGGCTGACATACATGATCAAATTTCCATTGGTTAGTCCTGTAGACAGGGCCGTCCTTGCAGATCAGATGTGTTGTCATTGGCAGAGAGGTCACCCTACAGGACGTAACAAAGGACTGACTTCATGCTGGATCAACACCTACATGCATTAGCAAAGCATCCATTCAAATCTCATTTGAATGCCTCTTTTACACTCCCCTTACTCTTCCCTCCTATGTTTTTAAAGACAGACATTGACATGGAATGAGGAAGTGTGTTCAGTTAGGATTCTCCAAGATCAAAGCAAGATCAAAGCCTAGTAAAGGCAGATATAGAAAAAAATATATAACAACTTAATACTGGAGCAACAAAACCTAGAGCCACAAAGAGTGACGACAAACGGTATCAAATACAGCCATAAGAGGAAACTATTATGACATCTGAAGCCAGTTACTCTTAAGGAATATTTCGGTAAGGACTGTTTTTTTGTTTTTTTTTACAGCCCATTTTGACTAATAAAGTCAAGCTTGCAGTGCACTAATCTTTTCCCGAGTGTTAGAGAGGGTAATACATGTACTCCAACTTCAAAGCACTGTTTAACCTAAGAGAATGTTTGTTTATAAGCCTTTCTTAACAAACCATTTCTTAAAACATTTCTTCAACCTTATGCTGACGAACAAGGGATCACTGATATTGCCATAGTGCAAAAAAGCAGTATGAACACGGATTCTAAAAACTGTATCGCTTCTTTACCATAAGAAAAGTGGTAATGACTGAGAAATTACACTCTGCCTGCTCTTACATTTTTAAACACAGACACATCTGTAGAGAAAATAAGGTGTTTAGAAAACTATGGAGGTTTAATTATGATACTGTCTCTTTAACACACTGCTCACAATTCTAGTTGCCAGCCATAGATACATGTAGCCAAGACTAGATCAGCCCAAGTCTTTATAGAAGACTTTATAGATGTTGGCAATACACTAGCTGTGCACTAGATGGTGCTGTAGTTTACTAATATAAAGACAATTGGGCTGATCAAGTCTACATGTCTTTGGCAGGTAACCAGAATTGAAAAGCAGCTCCTATATCCCAGGCTTATGTTTCATGTCTCAAAAGTCATGATTGTTCTGAGAGAATTTGCTGCAGATTTACACTCCATCTTCTCCACGTGGATTAGAGGAACGGTCACTCATCCCTCCACAACACCCTCAACATGTTCCAGACCTCACCATATTAATAATGGCTTAGCCGGTGTTTCTATTATTTTGTACAACCACTTTAAATCACAAAGCAGAAGATAAGGAAAGAACTGTAAATGAAAGGGAGGAAAAACCACCACTTAATAAACATTGTTCATTACATGAAGCAACAACTTCTTTGGTGCTTTAGAAATGAACTTCAGGGGCTCCCGAGTGGCGCATCCAGTAAAGGCGCTCCACGTGGAGTGCAGGATGCGCTCTATAGTCTGGACGTCGCGAGTTCGAGTCCAGGCTATTCCACAGCCGACCGTGGACGAGAGCTCCCAGGGGCGGCTCAATTGGCCGGCGCCGCCGGGTGGAAGGAGGGTTAGGTTGGCCAGGGTGTCCTCGGCTCACCACGCACCAGTGACCCCTGTAGTCTGGCCGGGCGCCTTCGGGCTTGCCTGTAAGCTGCCCGAGAGCTGCGTTGTCCTCAGACACTGTAGCTCTTGGGTGGCTGCATGGTGAGTCCGCAGTGTGAAAAAAAGCGGTTGGCTGACGGCACACGCTTCGGAGGACAGCGTGTGTTCTTCTTCGCCCTCCTGAGTCAGTGCGGGGGTGGTAGCGGTGAGCTGAGCCTAAAAATAACTGGCCATTTCCAAATTGGGGAGAAAATAATAAAAATAATTGGCAACGACTAAATTTATAAAATAATAAATAAATGAACTTCAGAGTTCTTGCAGGTCTGCCTTTTGGTCATATGTTTCTTAACTCAGTCCTCTGAACTCACTGGGATGTGGCCTATATACAACTATCACATCTTTCTTATTACTCGCAGTGAGTGTCACCAACAGTTCAAAAGTCTGCATCACTTAGCCAAGATGTGTAATTTGGTCTTTGTTTCCTTTTACCTGAGGAAAGCCAGCGCTTAACACAAGGCTCTGGGTCAATCTTTTCAAGAGAAGGGCCCTCTGCAATGATTCTCACAAGATCTTCAACAGCAGCCCCATGAAGTTAGCTGCGTAGCTTGGATTTAATTCTGTGATGTGCAGAAATGTAGAAGGCTTTTGAAATCTGTGCAAAAGGGTTCTTTTGTTAGCATGACCTCCCATAAACCAATGTAGGATTCATCTATAAACTGACCTCCGACTAGTATTTTAAGCATTCTCCATTCCAGTTGAACTGCATCAACATTACCAATTCAGTAAGACTTCTAACTGTTCATCACCAAAGTCAACAATATCAACAATATTTTTTAGGTCGCAATTGTGACCATTTTAGTCACAGTATGGAGCCCTGAGATTTGGGTGCCTGATAGGTATGTATGTATGGGAAGTATGCTTGCTATAGCCCTAAAACAAAGATAAGTCTTATTTGACAAGCTGCAGTATGCTCTGCTTCATCTTAAGATAACCTTGAATCTAAAAAGTGTTATCTGAAGAGTCTCATTGGGTGCATTATCTGAAGTCTCTCATGCTTTCAGATCATTCTGGCTCGGTGGATGGGTGCATTATCTGAAGTCTCTCATGCTTTCAGATCACTCTGGCTCGGTGGATGGGTGCATTATCTGAAGTCTCTCATGCTTTCAGATCACTCTGGCTCGGTGGATGGGTGCATTATCTGAAGTCTCTCATGCTTTCAGATCATTCTGGCTCGGTGGATGGGTGCATTATCTGAAGTCTCTCATGCTTTCAGATCACTCTGGCTCGGTGGATGGGTGCATTATCTGAAGTCTCTCATGCTTTTAGATCATTCTGGCTCGGTGGATGGGTGCATTATACTCTTGAAAGTAGCCACTGACATCAGGGAACAAGTACAGCATGTTGGGTGGCTTTGATCCACAACAATGCTTCAGTAACCTACAGCATTCATATACCCAGTGTATACCAGGAGAACATTCTCCATACCAGATAAGTGTATATTTACATTATATCAAAGATGCATGTATATATAAATATCTTATGTATGTTTTGATCTGAATGAAAAGGTAGTAACCTCTTTACTATGGTGTATTTGGATGACTAATAAGAATTGTTACCCAACCCTGTGCATTAAATTCCAGTAAGACTTTACTCACACATCCACAGCTTCCTCTGAGACATTCACATGTGCTTTGATTTTGAGGTCTTTTTGAATTTGCCGATCGCAGGCTTGTCTGCAGGTCCCCAGGTATAACTGACCGGGCAGGATCTCCACTGGGTAAGGGTGCAGATCTTCCAACTCCTACACAATAAGACAAGCTCTGTGAGAATCAAACACTGCAGTTCATATTCAAATGAAAGCTGGGAGCAAAAAAAAAAAAAAAGATTCTCCAGGCTTATGTACAAAACTTACATTAATATATATCTAGAGAGGCGCTTATTCAATTCTGATGAAAGTTGAAAAGGATAAAGGTTATTAAGAGTCCAGGGTCTATCTGTCTGTATGTCAAATGTACATTTTTACATGTGCATACAGTGGATGTAGGTCATGGGGATCATGTTTGTAATTTTGTATTTACAGCTGTACTTGTTCTATTGCTTTGGTCTGTGAAATGTATTTGGATCCCACATCTTACAAAATTATATAAAACATAAAACTATAAAATAAACGTCTTAGACCACCACTTTAGGGCAGCTCAGTTTATTAATTTTTTTGCCTTTTATTATATTTACTGTTTCTATATGGTGCTGAATATTTTCCCTTGATTCTCAGTAATTGCATGTTTCTTTCTGCAATGTGGTTCCAGTCTTGGCCGTCACCATTGCTCAAAAACACTTTTCTGAGAAAATGAAGAACAAATGCCCCTCCTCAGCATAGCCCAGGACCAAACCACACAAAACAGAACTGTGACCACAAAGCGCCAGAACCTGGAACATACTACGATTCCAGTGGGGACAAGACAGTTTTTATATGTAATATTGAAATTAGTTTTGATTCACAGCACCGGGTAACGTGGACTCCACTCCCAGCGGGTAAAGTCTGAAGGATCTCTTTATGGTCGCTTGAAGAGGAATGTGTGTATGCTAATTGACAGGTGAAGGCAACAGTGCCATTGCCCCTCACCTTTCAGAAGAGCTGAATGTATTCTTTCACCACAATGAGATTTTTACCTGAGGCATATAGAGTATCTTCTGTGTCCTGAGGAATGGATAATAGGCTGAGAAGGCCTCGTAACCACCATTTAGAATACGAATCGGGTGTCTGCTGGCCTCCTGCAGGACTTGAGCACACTGGAAAGCAGGACCTTAACAAACCCACAGAGTTATCTGCTGAATGGAACTGAAAACCAGCTATTCATTATTTACAACTGACTCACTTTCAAACATACCTTTTGTATTGTAATTTATTTTAAAAGCGTTACATCCAAACGCATGCAATGAACAAAGTGAGGGACGCATTGCAAATTGTGCATTTAAACTACATATTTGTAACCATGAGACATTTGAATTGGCACAAAGATCTATATTGCTGTTCGGAAATAAATCATTTATATTTGCAGTTCAGAGTACAGTTTAAGCTTGGTGTATATCTACATCTATGGTACTGTACTGTGCTGTTTTTATTTGTTAAATTCTGTTAACAGGTTAATGGGGCAGCAGTGTGGGGTAGTGGTTAGGGCTCTGGACTCTTGACAGGAGGGTCGGGGGTTCAGTCCCAGGTGGGGGACACTGCTGCTGTACCCTTGAGCAAGTTACTTTACCTAGATTGCTCCAGTAAAAACCCAGCTGTACTAATGGGTAATTGTATGTAAAAAATAATGTATAAAAAAAAAATGTAATTGTTGTAAAAATAATGTGGTATCTTGTAACAATTGTAAGTCGCCCTGGATAAGGGTGTCTGCTAAAAAATAAATAATAATATATGAGTGACCTATACTCACCTTTCTCCTCTAAAGAGACTGTATTCCCATCATACACAATGCAGTACTTCACACACTCCAGCTCAACAGAGACAGGTGGCAGGAATTCACCTTTCCCGTTCTATAGGGAAGAAAAATCCCAACATTGTTCAAATTCCCAAGTCATCCGTAATTCAACACTCAGAAAATGTCAGTGTAAGTGCAAGTCTCTGACTTGCACATCAAAATACTTTGAAATACTAAAAATAGTAAACTATATAGGGCATTTACTGTCAACATGGCTGTGAATTTGTGAAATGATGAGGGAGCAAATGTGTAGGCCGCTTTAAGTCATATCTGCTTTTTAATGTGTGTATTATTTGCAGAGCTCAAAATAGTAAATGGTAAAAGATATTAAGTTCGGGTCTTTGAGTGAAATTTGATTAACTTGTATCCTACCAGGATAAGCCACAGCTTATTGTCTCCCTTTAGTGCTCTGTGGAATCACACTGGATTGAACATGGTTATCGCAGGAGCACCACTAACATTGATGAAATTCAAGAGGCTTCACCAGGCTGATCAAATCAATCCTGTGGTTACACTTGCATGTCCTGCCCTTCGCTGCTGTGCAGGAAACAGCACAACTTGCCTTTACAGATCGCGTTGCTGTAATGATGTGACTCTCATCATAATCTTCTTTTGGACGTGCATCTGAAAAAGAAAGTAATTCAAGTGCTTTGACTGTTTCATTTGAAACCAAAACTACACAAACAACAGCTTTTTTATCTTAGCTTTCCTTTTCCTGCTTTGCACTCAAAACTGAATTTTCTTTTTTTAATTCCAATTTTAGTTTTAGTTTTTCTAATTTTTCAATCAAAACAAAATGTTTTAATATATTTATTAATTCTGTATTAAACTGCTTAATTGTTCATTTGTGTGTGTGTGTGTGTGTGTGTGTGTGTGTGTGCATAGCACTTTGGGATCCTTGTGATGAAAGGCGCTATAGAAATGTGAATTGAATTGTATTGTATTGTATTGTATTGTATTGTAAACCAAAATTTGAACATTTTGCATTTAAATCGACTTTTCTTTTTGAACTGTCATGATTAAATGCATACTCATAGCAGCTATAGAAACCATACTTAAATAACATAATAATTGTGTTTATTTATTAATTAAATATAGACCTATAGGGAAGTATTAAATCATAGAGCAATGACCAGACAAGGCATTTTATTATGACACAGATTACAATCAGGACTAATCTGAATAGGGTTAATTCCCAACTGGTTTAGATTAACAAAATGTTTGTGTTAACGTAACCTGTGGCCCATTGTAACGTGAATGTTACTTCAAAAAAATGTGTATCCACTCATATATACATAAATGGGTCATTCTACAGAAAGGGGACAAATTGGGGTTCTGAAAAATTGAGAAATTTATGTGATATTTTTTTTGTGAAACAAACAAAATGAAATAAGAAAAAAATCTTATCTGCATATGACATAACTCAGCCAAGCTGAAATTTGAATGTCTTTTTAAAAATATTTTTGTTAAAAAATGTTTTAGCACTTAAATCTGTCATTACCATAACACGGTAAAAATGGTTGTATAAAGAGGAATATACATCAAATCCATAAGGAATTATAACATTACACATTAGTGAAAATACTGATTTCATTTTTCAAAAGATAAACTTTGATTTTCATATTTATTGACTAATAAAATTTGAGTTAAACTTTTGGCACTTTTATCAGGTTTTGTACTGACATTTTTAATTTAAAAATATGTTAGCAATGATTAAAAGTATACCAAACTCTTTTATTTTTTTTAAAAATATGAGTCCCTTAACCCATTGCTAATATAACTTTCACTCCTGCCAATGCTGCTGCAGTTTTATTCACTAAAATAACTATTGTTACAGTAATGACATTACAGTTACGGTAATAACACTTAAAGATCTAAACAGTGATTTAAAATAAATATATTTAAAGAAATAAACCATTTACAATGACACTACACAGATTCCAAAATAGGTTTTATTTGTAAAACTTTAAAACACATTGGGGCTGATGTAAGGATAGACGCAGTGCAAACAATTGCTGCTGTAAAATCCAAATTGTCTAGCGACCACACTTACAGTCCAGAGGTGAGGGGAGTTAGGAGTGCAGAGAGCAGTAGGCACTGTATTATTATTATTATTATTTGTTTATTTAGCAGATGCCTTTATCTAAGGCGACTTACAGAGACTAGGGTGTGTGAACTATGCATCAGCTGCAGAGTCACTTACAATTACGCCTCACCCAAAAGACAGAACACAAGGAGGTTAAGTGTCACACAATGAGTCAATGGCTGAGGTGGGATTTGAACCGGGGACCTCCTGGTTACAACCCTAAACTCGTAGTAAAACCAGGAATGGATCATATTACAATAGCATGCAGGGCAGCAGTGTGGAGTAGTGGTTAGGGCTCTGGACTCTTGACCAGAGGGTTGTGGGTTCAATCACAGGGGACACTGCTGCTGTACCCTTGAGCAAGGTACTTCACCTAGATTGCTCCAGTAAAAACCCAACTGTATAAATGGGTAATTGTATGTAAAATAAATAAATAAATAAATAAAATAAAAAAATGTGATGTCTTGTAACAATTGTAAGTCGCCCTGGATAAGGGCGTCTGCTAAGAAATAAATAATAATAATAATAATCATACTGCTATGCAATGGGGTTCTTATTTCCATCCCTGTATAACAGCACCAATATATTATCATGTTTTAAAATTATTCCATAAAATACATTTGTTTTGATGAGAAAGTATAAGAGCTGGAAGTGGGGACACTGTACTTTTATAAAAATAATCACCCTTAAATGTTAATATTACATTAAAATAATTATGCATATTTGCTAAATGTTAATGAAAACAGCTAAGAAATAAATGTATATTGCATCCGACAAAACTTTAAAAAAATTTTTAAATACACTTTGCTTTGAGGTGGGGAATCGATTTGTCCCATTTCTGTAGAATGACCCAAATACAGACACACTCGCTATCTGAAAAGTAGGGCTACCACCTCAAAAAAACAGGATCTCTGAACGGAAGGGGGGTGTAAAAGTTTAACCTCTCTTTAGAAATCCTGTATAATTCATCCAATAGGAAACATTGATAATATTACTACTATAGGATTGACAGCCAATTCATATTGTGTGTCTATGGCAGTAGTATTGTATCCTGATTGATCTAACTTGTGCTCAGTTTATGGTGCTGGTCTTTAGTGTCCTGGGAAGCCATATTGAATTCCCAGGACACCTTCCTCAAAACCGGGACGATCCAGGGAAAACTGGGACAGCTGGAAACCCAACTCAAAAGGTGTCTCTACAGCAGTGTTTACTTACCAATTAAACACAGGTAATTGGACTCACAGAGTCTCGATACCGCTGTACACTGGTTTAGAATATTGTAGAGTTCTGTGGATTCACATAAAACCATGCCAGCCATTTCACAGCAGTGCTGAAACAACAACACCATGACTTTATAAACACCATTAGGAGATTAAAAAAAATACTGACACTGACTGATACGTCCCGGAGTCACTGCCAAGCGAGTACCTACACCAAGGCTCGTTCCAGTGATGCGTGAGATGTGAATGCAGCGCTGGGAAATAAAACCAATGTTTTTGCTTTTCTGTAAGTTATTAATTGTACCGTAATGGCATTAATAAAAGTACGTCATAGACGCCAGAGCAAACCCTTAGTAAATCAGGAAGCATTTATAGATTATATTCGGAGGTAGTTTATCTACATTTGAATTGCACAAATTAATGATTAATTGTTACTTTTGGTTGTCCAACATTATAACTGTTATGATGCTGTTATGTTTTAAAACAAAGAAAAACGTTATTTCTAATTGAAACATTAGGCTTGCGAGTTTAACCTTTCCTCCTACTGACAATGCATTTATTTTTAATTAGTAAAATAAAATGTACAATGGATTATTTTTAAACCCACTTACATGGCTTCTGTAACTGGAGACGCTGTCTGGTTTCCAAGGAGTGACGTATTGAGGAATAACACCTTACCCCCATCACGTGGTGAGGGTGATTTTTTAAAAATTTTTTTATCGTTCTCACCCAATCCGCGAAGAGACTAGACTGACATGGAACGCCTCTTGAGGAAATAATGATTGATTAAACAGTTATCCAATGACAGTTTAGTATTGGTTGTATTTGACCAATAAGAATGACGGTGAGTACTGAATTAGGGGACGCCGGCTGTACTCACGTTTAGTGAGACGGAACTGCGCTGTCTTGGCTGAGAGGTTCACGATAGAGGACGTTGGAGTCAACTGTGGGAGATCAAACGGAAATACATTTTCTCATTTTAAAAACGACAAAAATCTTATTAAACATGTTTTCCTGCATTGCCAGACCAGCTGTTCATCTTAGCAGGAGCTTCTCCACCTCCGTACAGGTAAAGCAGCGACGCTGAAGGTCTGTGGTGAAAGACGAGCAGATATGTCTGGCAAATAACGTATCTTATTACCGGTGGTGCTGTAGTCTTGGTGTCGTTAAATCATTTTTAAAATGCGTAGCTCCTGTTCTTCTGGTCGGCATACACTTCCCTAACGAAGTAGCTTTAGCTGGGGTAGTTTTAGCGAAAGTGATGCTATTGTGGGAGGTTCTTAAGTCAAGGTGAGGATTTAAGTATTCTTTATTCTGAAAGATGAAGGCTGAACTAGAATGTGTTTTGACTTTCAGTGATAGAAATTAAGAAAGACTTGCATGTGTATTGATTGGACTTGCATGTGTATGTATTGATTGGCTAAATCGTGTTAAGACAGTTCCGGTACATTTCAAATTTCACATAGGCCTTGAGCGATGCAGCAAAGTGAGTGTTTAAAAAACGGTAGTATTATTTGAATTTAAACTTGTTAGAACATGCATCACGTTTAAGTGTGAATTTTGGTCCTTATCTTGGTCTAGCCTGGTTTATGGACCGTGTAATTTCCCATATCCGCCGCAGTGTCAATGACATGTCGCATGTGCTCACGGATAAGCAATGCAGCGGAGTTTTCTCCTTGTTTCTACGCTACAGAATGTAGTCTTGCATTTTCAATTGTATTCAAACCTTTAGGCTGAGTGACAAACGCATGCAGTAACCCTACCCCGAGGAGCGGCGTTTAGGTTTGCTACCAGTCTGGGCCGCATCGGCTCATCTGCAGACGTCATAAGAAACGCCAGAGACAGCAGGACTGACTGTTACATTAGTCACCAATAGGCAGAGAAGGAGATGTGATACCTTTTATTGGACTAACTAAATAATAATGAATCACAAGCTTTCAAGAACTCAAAGGTCTCTTCAGGTGAAAGTAGGAAAGAACATCCATCTTACTCCTACTTTCACCTGAAGAGACCTTTTGAGGTCTTGAAAGTGATTCATTGTTGTTTAGTTAGTTCAATAAGTTATGGCATAAAGGTATTAATGTCATAGTAAATGCGTGGCAACGAGGTCTCTGTATTCATAAAACTTATGCTTACTGGGTTTATAAATATTGATGATGATAACTGAGGTTTTTCTCAATTTATTTATTTGTTATGGTTATTATCTGTTACCTGTTGTCCGTAGAGCATGCACAATTTAGAATTTGATATGACACGATGTACTGATTTTAGCGGGTGATCAGTCTTGACTGCATACTGCAATTTTGAGTGAGTTTTGAAATCCAGAACTCTTCTTTCAACAGCCATTGTGTTATTGCAAAATTAGTTATTGCAATGACAAAATCTAGCTTGGTGGACATTTCTATATTCCTTAAAGTACCTATAGGCTGCAGCAGAGATATTTAAGAGATATTTAAGTTCAGTTGTCCAAGGTCACTAAGGAGTTAAGTGCCTTTCTACTCCAGAGGCCTGGGTTGGGATGGCTTAACTCCTTTCTGCTCAATGACCGCAGATGATAAATTGAAAGTGGCTCTATTGTGTCTAGCTTTCATACCCTTATTCATAAATGCAATATCTGTATTACAACAATAATAAATGCTGAACTTTCTGAAGGAGTTTGTTGTGTAAGGTAAGCCTAAACCTTCCTTTTTATTTGGTACACTTTCTGTAATGTTGTTGTGCGCTCTTTATTTTTCTCCGACAGAGCAATGCTCGAGTGGCAGTGCTGGGTGCGTCGGGTGGCATTGGGCAGCCCCTGTCTTTGCTGCTGAAGAACAGCCCCCTGGTGAGCCATCTCTCCCTGTTCGACATCGCCCACACCCCTGGAGTGGCAGCGGACCTCAGCCACATCGAAACCCGGGCGCATGTAACTGGTAAGCAGACCACCTAGCAGAATGAATATGCAGAAGCCCAAAATATTGTTTCATACAAACTTGTGTTGTCCTTTGTCTACTGAATGATTAATAAAGCAATTAATTTCAGACGTCGATGTCCCCTTCCTTGAACACTAGAACGACCGTGTTTATATGCATACCTAGAACAACCATGAGTGGTCAATTTGACCGGTGTATTAAGAACAACAGATACAAGTCATAGTTTTATTCAGGAAGATCACATAATCCAAGCAACCGAAGCGATGCGTTTATACAGACATACTGTAATCGGAATTACATGAATATATAAACATTTCTTGTATGCAGGATTGCAAAGACATTTTCCAGTTTGATTGTGCTGCTTTGTTGCTGCATTCTGACCTGTTTGGACAATGTCTTTATCCTCTTGAATTCTATCCTGTCAGGCCACTTGGGTCCAGACCAGCTGGGAGAGTGCCTGAAGGGCTGTGAGGTCGTGGTGATCCCTGCTGGTGTGCCAAGGAAACCTGGTAGGTCCCCTTCCACAACTCTGTGTATTGAGAAAAGCACACACCACTCTCAATGTTTAGTGGATCTGTATCATCCTATCCACAGCTGTATTTTATTCTTTGTGCCAAATTAGGCAGCCAGTTCAGACTTGAAGCAGTGTGTAATGTATTTGAAGTGCTTGTGTAAAGTGATCAGCACCCATGCTTTCAGACCTGAAGCAGTGTGTAATGTATTTGAAATGCTTGTGTAAAGTGATCAGCACCCATGCTTTCAGACCTGAAGCAGTGTGTAATGTGTTTGAAATGCTTGTGTAAAGTGATCAGCACCCATGCTTTGTCTTTCCTTGCTGGGCTGTTCCTATGGAATTGCATATTTTACAAGTTATCACTTGGCTAGTATTTGTTGGTGGGCAGGGAGTCCACAAGCAATTGGACAAGCTGTTCTGATTTTTAGGAATTGTACATCTAATTAAAATTGCAATGTATTACTTTCATATTATGTCACTGATTTTTTATTATTATTATTATTATTATTATTATTATTATTATTATTATTATTATTATTATTATCTAGTGGACTCAAAGCCATCTATTCTCTTGAGTCCTATTTGTTGGATTTTTAACTGTTAAGATCACCGAAGCATTTTGGTTTTTTAATCTCTCCTCTGGCACTTCCAAGTTTGTGAATTGCAGATGGTTACGCAGTGGCAGTATGCAGTATATGTATTTGGTGGTTCAGTTGAAATCCAGTGCAGGCTTTGACATTGTCACCTTGTCTTGCAGGCATGACCCGTGATGATCTGTTCACCACCAACGCCACCATCGTGGCCGATCTAGCAGACGCCTGTGCTCGCCACTGCCCCGAGGCAATGATCTGTGTCATTGCAAACCCTGTGAGTAGCACACTTCACACACAAACTACTGCTGGGGTGGGACAACTATACAGATAGGAAGGGAAGGGCTGTGTGATACAGGAGCTTTCAGGAAGCTCACTCTGCACCAAACTAGCCCATGTGAACATGGACTTTCAAAAGCAAATGCACATGGTTTCAATAGTATAACATTTCATTCATATATTTGAAAAGCAAATAACTTAAATTGTTTTTTTATTACACTTATGAAAATGCCAAAAGATTCTGTTCTATTGAAATACCAATCCATGGGTAAAATGGTTCATCTGGTGCTCTTACACTAATAATGCTTACAGGATTAAAATGGAGCCAATCACATGGATGGTGTGTGTCTGGTTTTTGTTTTGTTTTACCAACAGCAAAGTGACTGGGTAATTGAATTGTCTTTCAGGTCAACTCCACTATTCCCATTACATCCGAGGTGTTGAAGAAGCACGGTGTCTACAACCCCAACAGAGTCTTCGGAGTCACTACCCTGGACATCGTGCGAGCCAACACTTTTGTTGGTGAGCTGAAAGTAAGGACTAAGCTGCTGCAGAGAGTCATGCATGGAAAGCTGGGTACAAAATGAGCATGCGTGTCTGATAAGTGGCACAGTAGCAATGGCAGCAGATGCAGGAATAGGAAAGATTTGGAGAGAATAGATTCAGAGGAGCCGTTGTTTAAGGGACAGGAGTATGGGATACGACGAGGGGAACCTCCAGGGCTTACAAGGAAAGGGAGAGGGCGTGTGACTTGGGAGAGACCCTTCCCAATGGAAAATAAGGAAAGCAGGAGAGTTGAAAAGATTGCGAGAAGTCTGAGGTCTGCCCCTGGCTTGCTGACTGCCTTAAACTTGGAAGGTATGCCCTCCACCAATCAGGAATCTGAGTGACCTTGACTTTGACCGCCTATACAATCTGGAAAGCATTTCGTTTTTTTCAGTACAATTGCTTCAAAACTACTGTGTGATTCATTCACATTCTCTTGAGTGACTGACCCTTCATGTAAAGACTGTACCTGGTTTTTAGCAGGGACTTTTGTATTTATATTATATGCTAAGCTTTGTTAACATGACACCACAGGTATAAAGGTAAATGGACAGATCCCTTGGTGCTTAACTTTCAATTCTGCTCCTACTACTAGAACACTTAATCCACTGGCTGTTGTTTATTTGATCTTTCTGAAGTGTTGCGCTCTCTCTCTCCTCCAGGGTCTGGACCCTGCCCGTGTCAATGTTCCGGTTATTGGAGGTCATGCAGGGAAGACCATCATCCCTCTCATCTCACAGGTATGGGGGCTTCAGTCTTGAATATGCTCCAGATGTTGGTACTTTAGTTTAACTCTTTGATTAGAATTGTTCCCAAACATTTATTGTGAAGTGTGAAAGGTCTGCTGTAGTGTTTATACAGCAGGATGTGTGCAGTGTCAGGTTACTTATTTTAAGTTTTTTTCCATATACACCTAAATGTGGTACACAGTCTTGTCCACATTTATTGTTGCTAAAAAGTAAGAGGGCTTCTCATGGTGTGTTTTTTGATTAGTTGCAAAAGTGCCCAATATGTGAAAGTTTGAAACATCTTACCCTAAAGTGGGGCTTCGTAATCGCATCATCTCCCAGGACCTGAAAGGTTAAATATTGTAATAAAATCAAGTTTATTGGATTATAGCCAAAAGCATTCGGGAATGTCTGTAGAGGTCTGAGTGGTGCAGAATCAAGCCAGTTTTTGACTCGGAAGACTCAGTCCGTGCATAAGGGTCCCTATTTTCATTTTAGGTTTAATGAGGGCCCGGCACATTCATGCTCGGTTTTATTCTGCTCTCTACAGCATAATAAATCCTTCTTGTGTATTGCAGTGCGCACCTAAAGTGGACTTCCCTCAAGATCAGCTGGCTGCTCTGATAAGCAGAATTCAGGAGGCTGGTACTGAGGTTGTGAAAGCCAAGGCAGGGGCAGGTTGGTGTTTTTAATGGAGGTTTCCCAGTTTAATTCTGCCTTGGTAAACTAGCTTCCCTCTCCATTCATTCTAAGCGGGTGTCTGACAGCAGTGTGTGGTGAATTCTGCCTTCTCTTTCTCCAGGGTCGGCTACACTGTCCATGGCTTATGCAGGAGCTCGGTTTGTCTTCTCCCTGTTGGATGCTATGAATGGCAAAGAGGGTGTTGTTGAATGCTCCTTCGTGAGGTCTGAGGAAACTGAATGTGCCTACTTCTCTACACCTCTCCTCCTGGGGGTAAGTTCATCTGAGACAATCAAATATTGTATGCAAAAAAAAAAAAAAAAAAAACTCTGGCATTTGCCAATGTAAATCATTAAAGTAGATGGTGTGCTTGACAGTGTCAAGTTCCAGTATGGGCCCCAAGAGGGTGCTGTTTTCCATCCTGAGGTTTCAAACCACATGATTTTCATTTGTTTTTAATACTGCAACTATTTTTACAGTACTGTAGCACCCTAATGTGTGTGTGGTGTGTTTTTTTTTTTTTTTTTTTAATGTATGCATTTATTTTTATTATTGGAGCACAGTATCTCTGTGGGTCACAGTGGAAGTTGTGACACATACATTTGTGCCTAAGAACTAGTACATTTTCTCCTTTTTCATTGGTGGCGCAAGGTCCTGCTATCAACCAAGATAAGGTCATTATGTTAACACTAGCTAAGGTTTGTGTCGTAATAAATGTGTTTGTTTTGTATTAGAAAAATGGCATTGAAAAGAACCTGGGTCTGGGCAAGCTGTCTCCTTTTGAAGAGAAGCTGGTTGCTGAAGCCATGTCTGAGCTGAAGGGGTCCATCAAGAAAGGGGAAGACTTTGTGAAGAACATGAAGTGAAGGGCTGGGTCACCGAGCCAGCTGTGAAAGTCACTTTAAAAGACCGCAGTCTTGCGCCAAAGCACTTACTGTAATGAAGACGCTTTTACCATCATGTCTGACATGTTGCAGCTCTTTATTACTGTTCAAAAAGTCTAAATTATATATCTGCTCCTCAATAAACAACTTTATTTCTGACCTGCTGTGTGTTCAATCATTGCATTGTTGTGTTTTTAAATCCATGAACAATCCACTGCCCTTGTGTGTGTCATTTCACAAACACAATATTCTGTATACAACAGATACTATTCAAGATGTGGAAGCGTTTAGTGTGAACCTGTCCACTGGTAATATTACTTATCAGGGAATTTGTTTTATAACCTTTGTCATTTTAGATGTGTGTGTATACCATTTACTACTGTCTCTAATGAACCACTGAGTGGAGCCATACAATACCCATCGCTCCAAATAGATTGGTAAAACCTTTGACAGGCCAAACATTTGTTTACTTGACTGTTATTTTTTTTATAGTTTGATTACTGGAGCATTAAAGCACATCCTCTACTGGTCTGACTAATAGCAGAACTGGTGATGTAAACAGAGGGGTGGTTGAACTAGCCCTGGGCTGAGGAACTGAGTTCCAAAACTACACACAAACAGCCAGCTTCACAAGCTACACAACATCTGAGAAATCCCAGCCTCACCCTCCACACTTCATTCTACACAAGGTCAGTGCTGCTTTCTGTGTATCACATAAAATTAGCGCCAGGTTTGTTTGGAAAGTATTTTCTAGAGCTAGGTTATTAAAGAGTGCAATATCTTTTTACTTTGTTCAAGAACTCAATAGATAGAATCCTGTAATATCTAATGTTAAACAACATTCCATTATTATAACAGTGCGGTCTGATTGGGAGGTGAAGACTGGACAATCTATAGTTTATGGAAGCAAGTCAGAATGCAAAAAACAATGATGTGTGTGTATCAACATGAAACCTTTTTAAAGAGCGCAAAAATACCAGAGTGTTGTGCCGTCTGGTTCAACAGACTTTGTTTTTACAATGTTTTTTTTTCGGTTTCTACAACAGCTATTAGGCTGCATTCCATTATTTATATTATTCTAAAATGGGTTTAAAGGTTCTTAACAAAACATTCCTTCACTCTCCAAGTTATGTGAATTGGGCATTATACAGTACTGTATTCAGACCATTCAATAACATAGTATACTGTACTACAGTGTGTAGTATTTGGGCTATATTTTAATATGGGACTAAATACAGTGTCTCAATTAGGAACTTCAAACTATTACTTTGCCTTGCTTTGTAAATATCAGAAATGTATTCAGGCATGTGTTGTCATATCAGCAGTGTGGAGTAGTGGTTAGGGCTCTGGACTCTTGACTGGAGGGTTGTGGGTTTAATCCCAGGTGAGGGACACTGCTGCTGTACCCTTGAGCGGGGTACTTTACCTAGATTGCTCCAGTAAAAACCCAACTGTATAAATGGGTAATTGTAAGTAAAAATAATGTGGTATCTTGTTACAATTGTAAGTCGCCCTGGATAAGGGTGTCTGCTAATTAATAATATTGCATTCATTTTAACACAACCCCAAAATGCACGTCGAATGTTCTCAGTTTGTAACTTACGTCCTCTCCCTCTGAATTTAATCATCCTGTTTTAGTTTCTCTTTCCTACAAAATGAATAAAAATGACCTGAAACTGCTGTATTTGGGATTAGCGCAATGTTAGCAGTTTTTGTGGTTTGGTTCTGAAGGAGGCAACAACAAAGTAAAGATTTATAAGAACGTCAAGTAGAAAACTTTTGTAATTGTTTTATTTTAACAAACTTCTTTTTATCTCGAGTTTTCTTATATTACAATTAAAAAAATAAATTGTTGTCTCGATTTGTAATACATTTTGTATTAGCCTGTTTTTAATGCCATGGTTTAATTGTAATAAAAAATGTGTGAAGCGGTTTGGGAGCCTTGTGATGAAAGGCGCTATAGAAATGGGAGTTGTATTGTATTGTATAGCTATTTGGCCAGTGCCTTCTTCAGCTCTTACTCTGAATCAGACTGCTAGCTGTTACAAACAGGAAGTGAGCTCATTCTAAGAAATGTATAAATATGTATTAAATATCTCATGCTTTATTTTGCTTATATATATAGAGAGAGAGAGATCAAGAGTCCTAACCACTACTCCACACTGCTGCCCTGATATCTAGCATATCTTTTGACAGGGGTACATATTCAAATACAGAGAACTACACATATTAAAACTGTAGTAACTGTTTCAAGATTGTTTCTACATGCATTTAACACACAATTCAATGACTGTGGGGTTGGAACTCAACTTTAACACAGTGTATTTCCCAGCTTTGCTGATCGTATCATTAGCTGTAGTATTAAATACTGCAGCAGGAGTGCAAGTGAAGTCAGCTGCTAGTTGGTAAGGTATCTGTATTGTGAAGTGTGTTTAAAAAGTGAATGCGATCCTATGCAATATTGTATATATGGGGCTTGCTTTATACATTTTTTATATTATTTTAGTTTTATTTTATGCTTGAAAAAATGTATTTGCTCTGGTTCTAGGCTACAGGAAAGTGTGCCAAGAAATAAGATTGATGTTAAATATATATAATAATATTAACATTCAGATCAATGATTGGGTACCAGTGGATCCTAGTGATTACCGATGCACTTCACTGTGTTTCTGGAGACGACGCTCATGTGTGATGTGTGGGGCTTCACATGGCCAGATTGGGCTGCTGTGTGAGATTTGCAGGACTGATTCAGAAACAACCTGCCTTATTGTGAAAGCAAATTATATTTAAACTGTGTGAGTCGACGACTGATTTCTATAAATACAAGTGAGGTTGGCGTCTTTGAGGACAGGAAGCTAAAAATGAGGAAGCTATGAAGAGATGGTAGCATCCTCCCATGGGTCTGACTGCAATTTGTGTCATCTGTAATCCTGCCTCGAACTACTGTTGAACTATAATGACTAATACTGCTTTGGAAGATGTAGAGGGGAGGGTTGAGACTGCTGGAGGTCCTAAATAGGGTTTTGTAGGCTGACCATTCACATCAGCGTATGACGAATCCCAGAATCCCCCTTTTTGAAAAACATTTCCAGAACCCCACAGGAAAAGGCTGCAGGGTCTGAACTGGTCCTTCTTCAGTTAGCACACAAACTTGTTACCAGCCTGCTAAGGGGAGGCTCCCTGAGCCAAGCTGTCACAATTACTGACAGCTATATAAGGTAATTTCTCAGTTAAAGTCAACTGAAACCCAAAGTGAAATTACGAATAGCCTAAACACAAACTCCTATATTTTATAATGTCTTATTTTGTCATGTGAGCATGTGCTTCTGGAAATGTGGAATTCAGAAAGTACGATACAACGTGTCCTGTAGCTATCGCATTGACTGAGAGTGATACGGCACTGTGCTGCTCTCCACTCTCTCCGCAGACACATGGCTCTGCTCCGGCAGTACTTCTGGCTCTGGCTGGCTCTGGGGATCGGCGTCGTCTCTCTGATCCTCGGGCTCCTTCTCATCCTTCTCTGCTGGTGCATCTTCAAAAAAGGTACAGCTTCTGCGCCGCTTGGAATGGGGACAGACGTTCTGAAACCTTGTCTCCTGAAATCATGTTCCAAGTCACAAAGTGGCTTTGTTTATCCCTCAGCTTTAGATCTGATAATGCTAAGAAAATGTGCATTCCTGTTTGCAAGAACAGTTCTAGACTGCCTGTCTGTCTGTCTGTCGAATTCACAAAATCCTGCTGAACTCAACAAAAGGACCAGTGCGATCATTATTTTTTCTTTTTCATTACAGGCCAGTCTGTCTACTGTCCAGAGAGCAGTGCTAGTGAATACAAGTTTAAAGTCCGGTATGTAAATATCAGTTGATAATTGCCCTGAGCTAGTGGGGGGGAGTCTGTGTCTGTTTGTTATCAGAACACTTTTCAGAAGCTTGCGATGGCACCCTCGGATCATTCCAAAGACTGTCACAGACCAGAACGAATGCCTCTCACTGTGTGCATGCATAATGTACATGCCAAAATTGGGAAGAAATACAAACTTAAATTTAAATAATTGCACTCTATAAACGTGAATTATGTTCATGCAAAAACAACTTTTAAATTGTAAATGGCAGGTCACCTTTTTAAATCAAAATGAGCACAAAAAATCTTCTCATTGTTTTAAATTCAAATTTCCAGTGAAATATTCAAATGATACACAAATGTACTAGCATGAGAAATGTTACCACTGTAAAATACTGGGAGGCTTGGTGGTCCAGTGGTTAAAGAAAGGGGCTTGTTCCCAGTTCAATCCCAGCTTAGCCACTGACTCACTGTGTGTGACCCTGAGCAATTCACTTAACCTCCTTGTGCTCCGTCCTTCGGATGAGACGTAAAATTGAGGTCCTGTTGTAAGTGACTCTGCAGCAGCAGCTGTGATGCATAGTTCACCCCCTAGTCTCTGTCAGTCGCTTTGGATAAAGCGTCTGCTAAATGACTGATTAATACTACTACTACTACTACTACTAATAATAATAATAATAATAATAATAATAATAATAATAATAATAATAATAATAATGTGTTGTTCAGCAGATTAAGAGTATGGGGTATAGGGACATACTGAAGGGGAGTTATTCCGTCTCAGACTTACTCTCAAGCCATTAGATGGGGATGATAGATTTCACTGTTGAGTGTTTAATGCTATTGATATTTGTCTTTGTTGTTATTCATTGTGTGTTTCTGTGGTTTTTGGAGCAGTGAGCACCACCCAGAACTGCCTCCGTTACCTCCCAGAAACATTGTGCATCCAGCACAGCCGCGTGGTGCGCAGGGTGAGTCATACAGCACAGGTTCACATCCTAGATGAGTGAAGTAACCCGGTCTTCACTGGAGACTCTGAAGGGAGCGTCGCATTGGCTCTGGCGCTCCCGTGGGTAAGGGAGGTAAAACCGTCAGGGACTGTTTCTTTTCATCGCTCTACAGCGAACCCTGCTGGCCAGGAACCCAGTGAGCTCAGAGCGGACACCTGCAGGGCTGGCCTTTGTCCTCTAGAGGTCAGTAGCTCGCTGACATCCGCTCTCGAGTTCCTGGGTGAAAAGGAAGCTGGCTTGGTTGTGGGATTGGAGGACACCCACTGAATCTTCGGCTCTCCTGAGCCATGTAGGGAATTGCTGTAGTGAGGAGAAAAGCAATTGGGCATTCCAAACTGGGAGAAATATTGGTGGTAAAATAATAATTGGACACACTAAATGTATTTTTAAAAAAAAAGAAACATTGTGTATCCTAACCAGAGAGTGAGTATGTTCTCCAAGCTCAGCCCTTCTGAGTCCCACACCTCAGCACACACAGCCCCTCTCCTCTTCTCCAGTGTTCTTGCATTCACCCTGTTATACTCTATTCTGGATAGTCTTATTTTCTAATAATCTTAGAAACTGTTTTCGATTCTGGTCACCACATTATCAAAAGGACATTGTGGCCCTGGAGAGACTAACCCCAGGGCTTAAAGGACTGAGCTCCTGAGATACATCAGAGGAACTGAATCTATTCAGCCTAGAGGAAATAAGAATTAGGGGGGACATGACTGAAGTCTTTCAAATCTTAAAAGCAGTTAACCCTGCTAACCAATACTTTAAGCACAGCACAGAAAGCAGGCTGGAAATGAAGTGGAGACAGACTGAGGACAGAGGGTAGGGGACACTTATTTAAGACTAGAGTGCTGAGGTAACCATTAACCTGTCCCTCTGCAATACTCTGCCCCCAGTGGATGTACACCAATAAGAAAAACCATACAGAACAAATCTGCTGTTTCTTACATATACAGCTGAGCTTAGACAGAAGACATGCTTGAGGCCTCAGGGTTTGATTTGAACTTGTGAGATTTAAAAAGTCACCAGGATGTGATGAGAAACAGAAACTGTATGTAAACAACATCCCAGTCACTGTAGTTCAGGTAATATTTCATACACCAAGCTGCTCTTTGAGTACCCAGTGGTTAAGATGTAAAAGCACACACTGTACTCTCTTTAGCTGAGGGAACACTGGCTTGAAACCTGGTTCCAGGAGACCGGGAGATCTAGATTGAGACAACTTTGCTGCATCAAACCTAAGTCTCCCAGGTGTGCCATGTAGTGGTCTGAAACCTCATCTCCTGAAACCATGTTCCAAGTCACAAAGTGTCTTCATGTTTCTTCAGCTCTAGATCCGACAATGCTAAGAAAATGTGCATTCCTGTTTGCAAGAACAGTTCTAGACTGTCCGTCTGTCTGTCTGTTGAATTCACAAAATCCTGCTGAACTCAACAAAAGGACCAGTGCGATCATTATTTTTCCTTTTTCATTACAGAGAGCAGTGCTAGTGAATACAAGTTTAAAGTCCGGTATGTAAATATCAGATCATAATTGCCCTGAGCTAGTGGGGAGTCTGTGTCTAAATGACTCATTATTATTATTATTATTATTATTATTATTATTATTATTATTATTATTATTATTATTAATAATAATAATAATAATAATAATAATAATAATAATAATAATAATAATAATAATAATAATAATAATGTGTTGTTCAGCAGATTAAGAGTATGGGGTATAGGGACATACTGAAGGGGAGTTATTCCGTCTCAGACTTACTCTCAAGCCATTAGATGGGGATGATAGATTTCACTGTTGAGTGTTTAATGCTATTGATATTTGTCTTTGTTGTTATTCATTGTGTGTTTCTGTGGTTTTTGGAGCAGTGAGCACCACCCAGAACTGCCTCCGTTACCTCCCACAAACATTGTGCATCCAGCACAGCCGCGTGGTGCGCAGGGTGAGTCATACAGCACAGGTTCACATCCTAGATGAGTGAAGTAACCCGGTCTTCACTGGAGACTCGAAGGAAGCTTTGATATTAGAAGATACGTCAGAGAAACTGAATCTATTCAGCCTAGAGGAAATAAGAATTAGGGGGGACATGACTGAAGTCTTTCAAATCTTAAAAGCAGTTAACCCTGCTAACCAATACTTTAAGCACAGCACAGAAAGCAGGCTGGAAATGAAGTGGAGACAGACTGAGGACAGAGGGTAGGGGACACTTATTTAAGACTAGAGTGCTGGGGTGTGGAATGGGTTACCTAGTCATGTAATTTGTTTTTCAGTTCTTACGTTGTTTGCACTGTATTTTTGCATTTTCCCTCCTCATTTTCCATAGTTGTACTCTGCACTTACCATAGTTTACCATGGTTTGCTATGTTTTTAAATATGCTTTCCCATTCCTCTCTGTGCTTTACAATGTTTCCCTATGCTTTCACCATGCTTTATTACACTTTTACTATGTGAACCTTTTAGGAGAGTAGCTTTTTAAGTTCTGTTTGTTTTGTTCAGATAAGCAACAGCAGACTTTTCGCCAACAGCCAGAGTCCAATCCTGGTAAGAATTTGCCTTTGTGCCTCGTACAAGTAAAGCATCACAGAGTGTGTCAAACTGCTGGCTGACTTGAAGTATGGAAGGCTTGTTTTAATTATGGCAGATCAGAATCTAATATCAAAAACACAGAACATGCCAACATACATTCCGTGATCACTTATTCTTCAAGTAAATACTGTATACACTCTAGAGTTACCAAGGTGATTGTGTGCATGTTGCCTGATTGGTACAGATTAATATGGGCTCTTCATCGTGTTTAGGGTTATATAGTTCTCCTCAATATTTTTCAATGCATTTGTTTATTGTATATTTTGGGTACCTGTATATAAGTATATCTTTATTTTAACCTTACCTGTACTCTCTTTACATACTAGCAAATGTCTACATATTCCAACATGTCATTTAAACAGTAGGATTGTGACCCAGGTAGCCAGAACCCGGGTTTGGACCCAGGTAGGAGTGCCAGTGGGAAAGGGGCTTTATTTTTACATCCTGGTTGTGAGTCTCAGTTTTTTTTTTTTTTTTAGGTATGCAACAGCAGAGTTTTTCTCCTCAGCAGAGTTTTTCTCCTCAGCAGAGTTTTTCTCAGCAGCAGAGTTTTTCTCCTCAGCAGAGTTTTTCTCAGCAGAAATTCAGCCGTGGTAAGAACATTTCTACTTGCTTTTTGTAAGAAGACACTGGTTATATTTGCTAGTTGTTTCAGTGCTAACAGATTTAGGGGGGGGGGATGGGGTAAGCAATGAAAGTGACAGCAAGGTGATTTTATTTCATCCGCCACTGTTGTCTCCCAAAGACACTTCGAACAGACACTCGCAGGACAGCATGTACTGTGGGCTGATTCCAACAGACCTGTGTTTCAACTGTCAATGCATGACCAGTCAAATACAAGCAGGGGCACTAAAAACCACAGGAGAAGGCATTTTGATCCCTTGGCATGTGGTGCAATGGCCGAGTTTATTCCAAAGAGATATAGCAGACTTTGCCAACCCCAACCCTGCTATTCCAAATTGACCACGTATTTATTCCTTCATTAATTTGTTGATATTTGATACAAAACAACAAATTAGGAACACATCAGATAAATATCCTACCTGATAGGAAGAAGCCAGCTACCCTACTTAAGAGTGTTATGTAATATGCAAATGAGTTACCTTTGTTTGTTTTTTGTGGAAAGACTCAGAGCTGTATGAGAACAAAGAGACAGGGCCGGCATATCTGGATGTGTTTGATGCGCCAGACTATGATGACGTCGTGCCTCTAGGCTTTGTCAATGAGGACTATGATGACATTGAGAACCAGCCACCAGACCGGGGATTCACAAAGTGAGCTGGGCTGCACAGAGACGGAGACGAGCGACCTCACTGCTCCTGATGCAAACAGCAGGATTTCTACAATTAGGGCTCACACATGTGTACATGTAAAAACATTGCAAAGTGTCATAATTAGTGGTGAATGCATGGTGAATCTTAAACACGAGCATGGTCAATTTCAAATATAAATGGTATGGTATGAAATTGGATCCCACCAGTATTACAGTGTATGCCTCTTAACATCATCCTAGGTGTCTTTCAGTTCTGAAGACTAATAAATGTTTTTCATTGCTCTTTTTTTTCTGAAGCTTAGAAAACTTTGTACTAGGGAAAATCATCATAGCTATTATGATATGGCTTGCTGTAAAAAATGGTATTAATTCAATGTTTTTCAATGCATATTTTGTATATAAGTATATATTTATTTGAACCTTATCTGTACTCTCTTTAAATACTAGCAAATGTGTACAGATTCCAACATGTCATTTAAACAGAGAGGTATGAAATGGCGCAGAGTGGAGATTGGGAGCAGAGAGTAAAGTATCATTTGTGAAAGCTGTGTTTTCTCTACTACGATCACGTTGCAGTATTATGGGCTCAGCTTTGGGTGCCACTGTTGTATATAAGGCTGCTTGTCTGAGTTATTGGGTGGGGTCCTCACTCGGGATATCTGATGTCACTGGAGCTCTTCAGTCAATATGTTTGGAACTCCTGATCCAGCTCATTCCTCATAATAAATAGCGAGTCTCTTTTGCACACACTGGTTTCGTGGCACAGATGGAAATGTAGCATCAGGTCTTCAGTGTTACATATAGCTCAGACTCGGATACAGAATTGTGATTGAATTTCCTTTTAATAATTCCTTTTAATGTATTTGTCTTTAGTGTATGTAAATGAGCTTTCTAAAAACATGGCATTTAGAATTGAATACAATAAAAATGTATGAATTTTGACTGCCTGTTGAAATCACTTTTCATAAATCTTACCTATTAACAAGAACATAAGAAAAGTTTGAGAACGAGAAAAGGCCATTCTGTGTTTTTTTGTACTCCTTATTCGTATCATTTTATCGTATCATTTTACATCTGCCTTTATCTGAATTGGCTTAGTTGACTCTCAGCTGCCTCTATTCCATTCAACTCATGTGATGATGTGACCTCTCAGCTCTGCTAGCCCCACCCACTCTACATATATAAAGACAGAGAGAGTAGGTGGGGCTGGCAGAGTTGATAGGTCACATTGTCACATGATTTGAATGGAATGAGACAGGCTGTTAATGGTTAAAAGCCAGGTTAAGGCAGATTCATAAAAAAAATAATAAGAAGAATTCCCCAGAACCATTATTACAAACCCCATTAAATAGTACGGTAATGTACAACATGTAAGTTATAGTTAAAGCTACTTTAAAGCCATATCATTTCATGTATTGAAACCCCAAATGAACCGGACTGTACAAGAGGAAGTCACTCCTTTAATTGTTAAATGAAGGATAACCTCTGAAACCTCTTGTTACTTTACATTTGCACTTGTGTTTCTCACTCGACAGCTTATAAAAAAGAACACGTCCTGTATTCCTATTAACCTATGAAGTACCAAATACATTTTTTGTTAAAAAAAATCACAACACAAGCTGTATGTATGTCATTTGATACATTCTAAATCATTGTAAAATGGAGCTTTAGCACCACTGTGGAGAAGAAAACAGCAAGGAATTAAACATTTTTAGGCTTCAGTTTCTTATTTTATATTGAGGTGTCATGAAACCATCTGAAGGGCTACATTTGCAGAATTAACAGTTACATTTAGACTTTTGTGGTTATCATAAGTTATCACAATAATCTAGTTAAATAGAACATTAAAATAACAGGTAGATGCCAGTTATAAATGACAAGGTGGTCTGTCTCTAACGAGGACAACGGCACTCAATGGGTTAAAAGGCTGTTATAAAAATACCATTAGAATAAAACAAGAGAGTTTCTTAAAGACGCAGAATTCATCTGTCTTTGTTCTATAGAAAAAGCACTTCTCCTTTCTTCAGAGCTCCAGTGAATAATGAAAACTCACATTCTTCTGCGACAGAGCCCACCTCCTTCAGCTAGTGAAAACCTGAGCTTGATTAATAGATACTTTTAGTGTCAGTAATGTAATACTATGTTGTTGATTATATACAGAGTACAATTAATCAATCAATCAAGACCTTTATTTATCCAGATGAGTCAATGGAGAACAAATTCTCATTTACAATGACGACCCGACAAGAGGCTCACACCCCCACAGCAAACAACTTCAAACACGATAAATAAGAAGTACAAAAAACACATCATCAATCATAAAACATAAAACATAAAACTCAGGCACAGATGTCAGTCAGCAATGAGTCGGCCCTTCGGCTAAAAGCAGCCTCAGATATAAACCGTTCCAATCTGAACTTCTGTTGAAACTCATTCCAGTCATTGGCTGCTGCAAACTGAAATGAGTGACGACCATAAGGTGGGAACAAGCAGTTTAATAAAATAACTGGATCTTAAGTTTCACAATGAAGAAGAGAGCTCCAGTAAACTATGCCAGTAAGCAGGCGTTTTCCCAGTGAAGGTTCAGTAGATTAACATATAGCCGTGTTTCAGTCGCCTTGTATGTAGAGAGGGTCAGTTAATCAGCTTGTGAAGGTCACGATGTTCTGTGGGGGGCACCAGTGACAAATCGTACAGCAGAATGGTGTAAAACATCTACTTAAATCAATAGTCTTAAGAGACCATCTTATAAATAGCATTACCAGAATCAAAAACAGGGAGTAAAGACAAGGACAATGACAGATACAAATATATCTGTACATGATAACACATATCTATGTTAAATCAATCACACATCTGGTATATAGATTTGTAGGCATGACTGTAATTTTTAGTATTGTTGTGGAATTGAATCGTAGGTCATGCGGAATCACATTGAAAACCCGTTACCAGTAAACAAGACCTTCAAGTCACGGTTGCATTTCCTCTATTTCAGATTTGGTGTCAGCTGTGCTGTTTATTGTGGGTTAAAAATCTGGCAGCTTTTCTGCAGTCTGGGTAATTCCATTTCGAGTCTGAATTCAGCATGTTCATAGGAAATCCGGTCACAAAAACATTCTACAATGAGAAGCAGTCGCTACACTGTGTTTTCATCACACAGCTCCTTCACACAGTGCCTGCTCTTCGATGCTTTGCTGACTTTCTGTTCCTTGTGCAGTGAAACTGTATCTGTGCTGGTTTTGCAGACACCGATCAGCACTAATCCCTTGTACTCCCTTGATGTATAAATACTAAAAGCAACTCAACACATTTAATGACAAAATCTTTAAAGAAGACTCTGAAAAAAACTTCATTATATTTGGTTTCTTTTAGTATCTATAGCTTTAGCTCTATTAAGTGTTTCAAAGTTATGGTTAGTGCTAATCAGTGTCTGAAGCTGCATAGGTTTACCACTATACATTTGCACAGCCAGTTTAGTTTTCCCATGCTGTACACTACAGGAATGTTCAGTGCTGACCTGTGCTTTATTACACTTTGCTGTGCTTTAACTAACATAAATATTTATTAGGGAACCCTTAATCTGGTGCAGTGCTTAATTTCACAGTTTTTGGAGACAGATTGAGGTCTTGTTTCATTAAATGTTTTATTGTACTTTGGCAAATGTAATGCAGGTGTAAAGGCCAGCTCACTGTCTGTATACACTTGGGGAGGACGTGAAGGAACTTCTGTCCGTTGCAATGTTGGAATATGAATGAGTTTGGATGACAGGTGGAGAGAAGTGGATCCATTTAGTCTAGAACAAAGAAGGATCAGAGGAGACTTGATTGAAGTTTTAAGAATATCTTAAAAGCAGTCAGGAATGTTGCCCTAGCCAATACTTCAAGCACAGAGACCAGGACCAGAGGTCACAGCTGGACAGAACATGGAGATAGACTTAGGACAGAGTAGTGAGGAAATCAAATGGATTACCAATCATTTTGTCGATGCTGAATCAGCGGTATATTTCAAAATCAGACTCGACAAAGGTTTGAGATCAATCAGCTGTTAGGAACCGAATGAGCTGAACGGCTTCCTCTGGTTCATAAACGTTCTTAAGTTCTCATGAAACAGTCCAGGTCAAGTGGTCCTCATTGTTTTAAAGAGATTGAGAGTACAGAGTAGTACACTGCAATTTCTGTACTACAATTGCAGTATTGCAATAGTCCAGATTCAGTCAGCAGTGACACACGGCTTACAGGGGAACAGGTTTGCATTTCCCTGGTCCAGGCGTTCCCTCCCACCGCTTTCAAAAATACCCCAATTCAAATTTTTGCGCTACCTTTTTAAAAATTAAAACAGTAACTGGGCAATCCACCGTCAAACAATGAGACACAAGAAACAGGCCAAATGTAGTTCTGACATATTTGTTTTTATATACAAAGGTAGACTTGACAGTCCTAAAATATGAAAAGAAAAAAAAGACCATGGTTGTTTGTTTGTTTTTCTATCTTACTTTCTTTTATATTCAATAAAATACAAAATAAAAATCACCACCCAAATAAAAGGCAGCTCATTCTGTGAGAGTCCTGTTCCTGAACGTTGTCATGGAAACCCAAATGTTGCACAAAGACAGCGTTCGGGATTGGTGGAACGCTAGCGTTCGGATTGTTTGCTTTACAAAACACTTTATATACACAGGGGATTCAAGATTTCAGTCCAAAGTGAGAAAGAAGGTACAAAATCTATCTCATGGGCTGTATGAGAGCACAGTGCGTGTCTGTGGGGGCTGGATGCAGTTTTCCACTAGCCCCCAGGCGCTGCCCCTCCCCAGGGAAAGCCCCGGCCGCTCCTCAGGGAGGGGTTATAGTTGCCGTCTTCCTCCGGGGTGTCAAACAGAGCCTTCCTGCAGAGAGAGGTCGGGTCTGTGTTAGCAATGACAGAAAGAGCTTGCCTCACAGACCAATACATAACAGACCCTGATATTGATGTGACACAGCCCTCTGAAATGTCTTTAGAATATATGGTAGCCTCTGATATTGATGTCATACAGCCCTCTGAAATGTCTTTGTATCCAATGGAAATGAAGTCATATTTTAAATAAGCTATACTGTTATTACTATTTAACTATATTCTATATTCCAAGATTGTCCCTTTTTATAGTTTATAGGAGTGCAAAATCGTAGCTATGTATTCTAACTACAGTAAATACTAGTCACTGTTTGTCGTCCCCCTCCCTTAAAAAGATTCAAATCGGGTTATCTGTGTGGGAGGTTAAGCAAATCAAACAGGGCTGTGTGCACTTACAGAACACCGGGGTCTTTAACCAGCCCTCCCCCAGGCTGGTCTGGAAACACATCCTCCAGGAAGAAATAGATGTGTCCGACTGCGATCCCTGCGAGGAGAGACAAGGACTGAATGAGCGGGCGAGACAGTGAGCCCTCACTGCATTCCTCGCTCTGAGAAGCACGACATATTCAGGGACATCATTATTATTCCAGTGTAAAAGTCGACAAATGTTTTGTCTTGTGCTTTTTTTAGTTTTTTTCTTGTTTTGCACTTATGAAGAAAGGCACAAGCAAAGAGGAATGAATTGAATGAAATGTGTGGTGCAGAGTCAGGGGGGTGTGACCGCACGAGTCAATAGAGAACAACCTACGCTGTATAATATGGCACTGACTGTGATGCCTGACTTATGGGACACTCAGTATACTGTATTTATAAAAAACGGCTTTCATAATGACATTCTTTCAAGCTTTGTGGATAGGGCCCAGAATATGGCAATGGGTACAGATGACCGCCTCTTATTCTCTTAGTTCAAAGTTATGGACAGAAAACACTGAGAAAGCGATCTAGTCGAAATGTTTTTCATTTAGTAAAGCAGGTTGGTATTGCAGTGGGGATGGATGGATGGACGATAAAGAGCAGGTTGGTATTGCAGTGGGGATGGATGGATGGATGGATGGATGGATGGATGGATAGATGGGTGGATGATAAAGAGCAGGTTGGTATTGCAGTGGGGATGGATGGATGGATGGATGATAAAGAGCAGGTTGGTATTGCAGTGGGGATGGATGGATGGATGATAAAGAGCAGGTTGGTATTGCAGTGGGGAGGGATGGATGGATGGATGATAAAGAGCAGGTTGGTATTGCAGTGGGGATGGATGGATGGATGATAGAGCAGGTTGGTATTGCAGTGGGGATGGATGGATAGATGATAGAGCAGGTTGGTATTGCAGTGGGGAGGGATGGATGGATGGATGATAAAGAGCAGGTTGGTATTGCAGTGGGGAGGGATGGATGGATGATAAAGAGCAGGTTGGTATTGCAGTGGGGATGGATGGATGGATGATAAAGAGCAGGTTGGTATTGCAGTGGGGAGGGATGGATGGATGGATGATAAAAAGCAGGTTGGTATTGCAGTGGGGATGGATGGATGGATGGATGATAAAAAGCAGGTTGGTATTGCAGTGGGGATGGATGGATGGATGGATGGATGGATGGATGGATGATAAAAAGCAGGTTGGTATTGCAGTGGGGATGGATGGATGGATGGATGGATGGATGGATGGATGGATGGATGATAAAAAGCAGGTTGGTATTGCAGTGGGGATGGATGGATGGATGGATGGATGGATGGATGGATGGATGATAAAGAGCAGGTTGGTATTGCGGTGGGGCCGGTACCTAAGAGATCCACGATGATGGAGTTGCCCAGCAGCAGGGAGAAGCCCATGAGCACCCAGGGCAGGAAGGGGGCCTGGAAGTTGAGCAGCCCAAAGAAGTTCATTCGCACGCTGGGGTTCCTCCGGCTCCACACGTACACCAGCATGATGGTGAAGGCTTGGCCCAGGAACACCAGACTCACGAACATGCCAAAGACCTGAGCTGCTGTCAGGGAATCACAACTGCACACCAAACAAGAAACAAGAGGAGGCTGCTCCTTGCTAACACAAGATTGGCCCCAGGTCAGTATCCAATTGTTGTGTGCCCACTTTGTCTTAATGTTCCCAGTCTTGGTAAGCTATTCCAGACGTTCGTGTACTTTCTGTTCTGATTTTTGTACTCACAACACAATGTGGCACCATCTGTACCTCTTCCCAATTAATGCTGGGATTAGCTTTGTTACCCTTTTCTGTACCTTCTTAAGTGCAATAATATATTTTCTGGTGAGGTTATCAGACCTCGACAGTAATCTAAACAGGGTACAACTCATTATATAACCATAACAGGACTTCTCTGGACTGCTACATTTTGGCTATACAACAAACATTAAATATAACATCTGTTTCTCTTTTGAACTGGTGTGGAGTCCACTGGTATTCTGTTGGAAAAACAGATGCAAATATATTGTGTTTTTAGCAGCAACATATCAGTGTACCGGTGACTTGCACAATTCAAACTAGTTTAGTTTCCACTGCACTTTAAGGTCATTTGCATACTGTATGCTTCAGAGCTTTCAATACTTTACTCAAACTACTATCTAGTACCTAGTAATTACAATTATGATTATGCTGCAATAATTACAATTATTGTTACAATCACACTAAAAAGTAACTTCACACATTAGCATGTTATTCTAAATACCCAAAAATACTATATAACTATTTTGTTTCAAACAAATGGGGTGACAAAGTAGTTATAAAATACAAAAATAATGATCGTATGATAAAGAAGTGTGTAATTGAACTGTAATTAATCAATTATATGGTATAATTGCAATTACACAGGTGTGCTAAGGTTTGACTACAATTGCATTGTAATTGCAATTCATCACAATTGGACTTGACCCAGGTCTGCATTACTGTTTGCTAATCAAGTGAACGGGAATGGATTGGTTAGCACTCTCACACAGCCTCTTAAATACGATACTACTGATTTATTTATTTGATCAACCCTGTTAAACCACAACTGAATTTTATTACACCGGGCACCACCCTGCATTGAATCAGCCACCTATCCATGGTTATCCTGTGATTACCTCTGGGGTGATTCCCTAGTGCTGCAATAAAATCCAGCTGTGGCTTATCCTGTAGAGGCTGATCAAACCCCCAAGCATTACAGTAATACTCAGTGACGCTCAAAGCCAGCTGTGTGCAGGTCTTAAAGGATACAGTCATCAGCAGCCCACTAAACAGGAACATGAAGACAAAGTCAGCTGTGCGTCCCCGAAAAGAGCCTTCCTCCAGCATGCGACAGTATCGATACCTGCAACCACGCGGTCAAGGAGACAACAGACAGGCAGCCAGGGGCCAGCTCCAAGGACTAGGATAAACTACTGCTAGACAGACGCATCTTTCAGCTCACACCTTCAACAGATGTCTTGCCAAAAGGTTGGTCCATAACCAAGACTTTAAAGATCACTCTCATCTCTCCTGCGCAATTTGTTTTCACATCTGTGGCAGGGCGAGAGCGAGAGCCCTGCTGAGTTTGTATATGTGGGAAGTATGGGTGGCAGGGACGGCCTGACCAGTGACGTCATCCCTTACCACAACTCTATTAATTAACTTCCTGTTACAACAGGCACCAGCACCCTACATAGAGGTGTGGAATAGGCCAGGGTTCCAGTGGGGTGACTATACCTGCTGTACAGGACATTAATTAATTAGCGTAGTGGCGGGAGTCAATTGTGTATTTTCATTTAAAAGTGTATTTGGTGACTATATAAAAACTGTGGTGTATTTACTGTGGTGTATTTTACATTTTAAAGCCCAAGATTAAAGTGACTGGTTTCTATCACGACAGTCAGTCATTGGGGTAATATATTTAATGCTAGTCTCCACCACTACTGAGAGGGGGTATGTAAATCTGGTAACCCCCACTAAATTAATTTAATAAACCAAATAGTGAAAGAAAGGATACAAAAAATCATATTAAATAAAAGTTAAATCCAACTGGACGAAAAACAGGAAATTTGTGATTAACCGCCATACCTAGAAAGAAATAAAGAGAATTATTGCATTAAAAATACAACTAGCTTTGAACGAGCTCTCCTCCAGGTCTATGTCGATGCAGCCTGGGCAACTGCACAGCGCCCACACACTCAGGGGGCCCTAGAGGGTCCAGAAGTTTGGAGAAAGAATAACTTAACAGTGAGAATATCCTTCACATTTATATTTGCAGACATTATCTTCATTTTCACCAGGTACCGCTATTCTCTTATGTTTAAAAATGGTTGAATTAAAATTAGCTTCCAAACTGTCTTTGCATGGAGGCTGGTATGAGGCACTTATGTTTCATTGGCGTCTCTTTTTGAACTCCGACCACTTGTACTTTATCCTAGTGGTCTCTCAACATTGCAAAACAGTTTCCTCCTGTCTTCATGGAAGGTTTTGGGGTGCTGTTCAGCAGTCTTTGCAGTTATACTCTGTGTGCAGCACGATTCATCCTGAAGCTGACCGCTGCGTGGCGTCAGTCATGAAGCTGACCGCTGCGTGGCGTCGGTCATGAAGCTGACCGCTGCGTGGCGTCGGTCATGAAGCTGACCGCTGCGTGGCGTCGGTCATGAAGCTGACCGCTGCGTGGCGTCAGTCATGAAGCTGACCGCTGCGTGAGTCGGTCATGAAGCTGACCACTGTGTAGCGTCAGTTATGAAGCTGACCACTGTGTAGAGTCGGTTATGAAGCTGACCACTGTGTAGAGTCGGTTATGAAGCTGACCACTGAGGCTCTAACAGAGTGAATACTGGACTGTAAAGTACAGAGCATTAGACTCAACATGGCAAATAGGAGAATGCAGTTTCACAACCTTTAAACATGCAAGAGATTGGGATCAATAGAACTTACCTGATAGTTCTTAAATAT
Organism: Acipenser oxyrinchus oxyrinchus; assembly: GCA_030684275.1. Classification (NCBI taxonomy): domain Eukaryota; kingdom Metazoa; phylum Chordata; class Actinopteri; order Acipenseriformes; family Acipenseridae; genus Acipenser; species Acipenser oxyrinchus. The sequence goes on from CM060272.1 coordinate 19,423,007, forward strand.
TAACTCTGGGTTGAAATACAGCTGAAATGGAGTGATTAGCTCTAGTTGCTGAAAATAAGGAAAAGAGTTAAGAGTCAATGAATGAAATGCAGTAAATTCCATTTCTTGTGTTCATGACAGGCCCTAGACTTAGTGTTACTGCTCATTAAGAGGAAAGGACCAGGTTTGTAGATCTAAAATTAACACACTGTGAAATAATGTGTGCATTTTATTTCCAGGCTCTGAACTAGTTAAGGTAAACTGGCACACCTCTGTGGCTGCTGTACTGCTGTCCAGCAGGTAAAGGCTTTGACTCAGGTAAGACTTCTGTGGATTGACTTACTGCTGTAATAATCTGGTCAATACCACCGCAGATTCAGTTTTATTGCCAGAGCTCACATCTTGCACCAGACCATTTCAGCAACTTAACAAGGTAGCTCAAAAGAGCTGGTTTTCAACTGGTCTTATTGGTTCAGGAGTTGAACTGTTTGTATGCAATCTTGTCTATTTATCATTTCTTTCTATTTTATTATTATTATTATTATTATTATTATTATTATTATTATTATTATTAGTTTATTTAGCAGCCTTTATCAGCGACTTACAGAAGCTAGGGTTGTGAACTATGCATCAGCTGCAGAATCACTTACAACTACGTCTCACCCGAAAGACGGAGCACAAGGAGGTTAAGTGACTTGCTCAGGGTCACACAATGAGTCAGTGGCTGAGATGAGATTTGAACCGGGGACCTCCTGGTTATAAGCCCTTTTCTTTAACCACTGGACCACACAGCCTCCTATTGATTGCATTACATTTAACAGTTTTGAAATGGGTGGTAACTTGTCACTATAGAAAACAATCAAATAAAAAATGTAATTGTAGCACTTTGCCAACACATATTTGATCAAATACCATTTCATGACTCCCTAACTCGACCCAGCTTCAGTTATGAAGCCTAACCATGTATATATCGTGTGGCTGCACAGTGTAGCAGTAGAAATACGCCTCTCATATTATATTATTATGAATGCCACACTAACTCAACAAAATATAATACATCCCGACTGAGTCCAAAAGTTGATTTAGAACATGTTATGTTTCAAAACAGAACTTCAGCCTAAATGGTACCCAGGTACGATAAACTTGCTACTGTGAGTACACCATTATCTCTTTCAACGTACACGGTAGCAACCACAATTCAAACTATAAGCCACCGTCCCGCTCCCCTCTTACCACAGCAGCAGTGGTGAGCACACAGGCGGTTGTATAAGCCCTGGTCACCAAAGGGATTTGCAGGTACTCCTGCTGAAACGTTTGATAAGCCATCTTGGACTATAATCTTCCGGCACTTTCTCGACACGTCACCGGGAGGCAAGAGGACGATAGGCGGGGGTTTATCTTCACTCCTCGCACTTGATTCGTTGAGGACCTACAACTATGCGGCGCGATAGGACTGGAGATGTGTCAATCCACAATTTAAAGGCTTACTGGCGTTCTGGAGCTGCCGGATTGGTCCGCGTATCGCAATAGCTGCTGTCGAATGGAACTCCCTAAAGAGAGTGGAGGAAAAGTTTATTTTTACCGTATAACAATGCAAAGAGGCGTATACATGATGCTTTGTTAGCATCACAGCAGGGTAGGCTGTGCTAATGTGTTTGACATAGTAAAGCAACTAGACGCATGTTTACATTTCAAAGTGCATGCTGCGTCCCTGTCCTCTCACCACCAGGGTAGTGTTACACCGAGGGTCTTATTAAATATGGCAACAAAGAAGAGAATCGCAGCTGCAGCGTCGCTGCTGACGTTTTGGAGGATTTCAGAAATTCAGCGCAGAAGAGCAGCTGCGCGGAAGCGTCTATATTTGAGGGCAATCATGCTGTTGCTGCTTTCAAAACAGGAAGTGAGTCTTTCCATTGAAACAGCACGTTAGCTGAACCTTTGTGACTCTAGCTGCTGTAGATAATGAATGTACGCGTCCTGATAAAACGGTCGTATGTCAAGCTTACTATGAATACAAATAGGTTCGTTTGTGTTATGAAGTAGTAACACTGCATGTGTAACTAGTGTGTGGTGTTAGTGTTGGGTTAAATAAATTAATCCATCCCTGCCTACAACAGCGTGGGGAATTCCCTAATTGTGTAACTGAGTGCTAATCGGGGAATGGCCATGTGAACGGGTTGCCAGCCTGAACAGTAGTGTTCCTGTTCAGGTTTGTTTTATTTAACCCTTTTATTCTGGCCCCTGCGCCCTTGTTTATTTGTTCCTGTGTTGTTCTATTTGTTAATAAACGTGCAAAAGGTGTCTTTGAACCAACAGTGTTTTGGGCTGGCAGCAGGTGGGGTATATACTCTGATTCAAGTTAACGTTCAGCACCAGTGACATGAATTCAGGTGCAAAAATATATTTTTCACATTAATTTTCTCTGATTTGTATTTTCTTTTTTTCATTTCAGAAGATTAACGTGGCCCCCTACAGCTTGCTAAACAGACACGTCCCGGTGCTGAGGGTTTACTTTGAAGAAGTGAATGACCTTAGCCCTCATTTCAGGGTTTCTAGGAGAACCATGCAGCGAATTATGTCAGTGTTGCGTGAGGATAAAAACAACGGCTGGGGATATGACCTCGAGATCCTCATGTTCATGTTTTGGTTGGCAAGGGCGGCATCGTACAGGGTAGTGGCAGCATCTTTTGGTGTGCCGCGGTCAACTGTGCACCGGATAATTCAAAAGGTGTTGAAGAAAGTGGTCAGAATCACAGCTCGGGTTATTAAACTCCCTGGTCCTGACGAGCTTGCAGTCATCGGTGAAGGCTTTGCTGAACTTGCGCAGTCCAGGGAGTTTCAGCTGGCTGTCGGATGTATAGATGGATGTCATGTGCGGATTAAGGCACCTCCAACTAATGAAGCACCTTGCTATTTTAACCAGAAGTCGTTTTACTCCATTCAGCTGCAAGCCGTCTGCAACCACAAAGGAATGTTTGTGGATATTTTTGTGGGATATCCTGGTTCTGTTCACGATTCACGTATTCTCCGCAACAGCCCAATATACACAAAATCACTGTACCCGCCACCGGGATATTTTCTGCTGGGTGACAGCGAGTATCCCTGTTTACAGGAACCCATAGGCATTCTTACTCCCTACAAGGAACCCGTGCAGAACCCAGTTCAAGCACAATACAATGCTGAACATTCAAGGGCTTGGTCCGTGATAGAACATGCATTTGGAATGATGAGGAGTCGATGGCGTGGAATTTTTCTAAGACCTTGGAGGTCCATTACAAGTGTGCTCCAATGGTCATCGCAGCGTGTACTGTTTTGCATAACATTTGTATCGCTGAAGGAGACCTAATTGAGGTTGACACTGAACTTCTTCATCAACAAGATCAGCATTTGGGAGAAAAGGATGACATTGGGAGCAGGATTGTTGCCCGCCTGTCTGCTTCAATTGACATCCCCACCTATATCAGAGCATGACTATGTCTTCTAAAAGTTTTTATAATTGGATCATTCTGGGTTTTCAGTGAGCCATTGCACATAGATCACATTCTGTTTGATCATTTTATATTAAAAGATGATTTCTAACATTTACACAAAGAGATTGTTTCAACATTTTTATTTCCTTTTCCCCTAATTCTTCTTTTTAGTGTTGGTGAAGTTTGTCTTCTTCTAAATGAATTCAAACCTCTTACTAAATAAAATGCTACTTAGTTTTTGTTCTGACTTTGTCATTCCAATCTACTAATAGTTAGGGACTATTTAACATTTCTGTGAGTGTACAATCCTTTCTTTGGCATCTATAATGTACACATACAGATAATCTTGAAATTCACAATGGTGTACACTACTGTATGTATGTAAAATCCATCAAAAGAAGGGGAGTGGAGGTCATGTAAATGTTGAATAACCCTTATTGTAAAGTGGATGAACAATATTTGTTTGTAATGCAAACTTATCTTTTGTTTAAACAGTATGTTTGTGAATATAATGAGAAATAAAGACAGTGTTGGTATATGTTTGTTTGTTCTCATTGTTATTTTCTCCATAACAACAGATACTTGTTATAAATAAATTACAGAATTCTCAAAATACAAAAAATAAACAGTTTTAGTTGGCTGCGTAAAAACATGAACAAAAACAAAGATTTACAAAGTTGACTTTAAATACAGTCAGTTTTCAAAAATACACAAATGAAAATGAAACAAACACTTGAACATATTCCTGGACATAGCTGTAAGATATTCAAAACAATGACAAACGGCCATGCAGTTCCTAAAATGCATGTCTTCATTATCCAAATCAAGGCCCAAACTTGTGCAAATGTAGTTTCTGATTGTGCCAAGGAATGTTCATACATTTGTACCTCAAGATACTGACTAAAAAGTGTAACACAAGCATGGACAAACAGACAGACATTTTAAGAACTTGTAGTGCCAAGTTTTATCATTACTGTATAAGCAGTTCTTTAGATAGTATCACATATACACACGTACAGGAGCCTCCATAATATTCCTGTAGAGCAAAATGGTCCATTCTTAATGAATCTCAACGGCTTATTAAAAAAAAAAAAAATCACCAACCGGTTGTATATTACATGATTTACTGAACCAGTGTTTAGTATAGGGAACGCGGTGGACTATTTAAAGGGCACATGTCAGGCGCATTACCGTTGCTGTTACTGTTTCTGTACTCCCCTCAGCTTCCTAGTGATATTAATGGCTATTACATCTTATCTATTAATTTTGTAAACAGTTCCAAGAACCGATCAACACGTTTCTGTGCCTCTGCCTCCCGCTTGTCTTCTTTTTCTGCTTGCTCTTTCAAAAAGTCCAGGATTTCGTTGCTGGATCTCCTCCTCTTCTTTGGCGTCCGCCTGGGAAGTTCAGGGCTGGAGCTGTGACAAGCTGAGGAAGAGGAGGCAGCGCTGCCGGGAGACGGGGGAGTCGGCTGCTCCATAGTGGATGAAGCTATCAGGACTGGTGGGGAGATTAAAGTTTTATTCCCGAATGCTTCATCCATGTCAAAGTACCAGCGCCATGTAGCTGCTGTGTTTTGCTTGGATTCTGACTCAAAACCTATAGCCGTGTTGCTCAATTCCTGCAGATATAAATAATAATCTCATCATTGAATTATTTTTTATCCTGCAATACCATCATTTGGTGAATAAAGGTAATGAAACTAAACAGCTGTTCAATGATTCTTATAGTACAGTTGCGCTAAAAAGAATTGAGCTCATTGTCTAATACTACAAGAATAAGGTACAACCTATAAAGAAAAGCTTACAATGCTATGTGTTGAAAGCAAGCAATATTATATTGAATGACGATGTTTTAAGATTAATTTGGCTTTCTCAATTACTCTATAAATCGTGAATGTTATGACAGCAAACACTTAAAATGCTATCCACAATATTTACCTTATATCTTTTCTTCAGATTTTCCCACTTTTTAGCTGCCTGTGCAAATGAGACTTTGTCCAGCAGCCCAAGCTCTTTCAATATAGTTCTTAAAAAAAAAAAATAAAAATAAAAAAGTCTTTGAATTGAGATTGTCTTTCCATTTTAAATCTTATAAAAGCACATCCCAGGTGTACAGCTATGGCCAAAAGGACTGAGACATAATAATTCTCTAGGGTAATGCTAAACTTGTGGCCATAGATGTATGCTTCTATTTGTTGCAAAATGCTTTCAAATTAAATTAAGATCACAATTATGCTTTCAGTCGCACATATAAAAAAAAACGTGAACAGAAATTTGAATCACAAAAAACCCCACATAGCACTTAGAAGCGAGCTTATTGTTTAGGGTTCTCATTCGCTGATCGTGTCCTTCCGTCTGTCTGTCACACATACTAACTGCCTCGATTCTGTATCAATCATACCCTCCTAGCCTCCTATGCATGTTTCAGATTGGATTCCACTGTAATCTGATCAACTTTTCAGATTCTGTATGTGCTGGTTTTATACTGTACAGGCAGTGTACCCGCTGGATTTACTTACTCCCATCCGTGTTTGGCAGCATTCTTCTTGCCTGTAAAAAGATGATCATTCTGAACTCGCAAGTGGATAAATATTCTGGTTTCACCATCAGTCCCTGGGCAAAGAAGGTGGAGAATTAAATTATGCACACTAGCAATATACCTTTAGCTACATAAGCAGACAATTAAAAAAATCTTCAAATCAGAATATTTTCAACAGCACTACTTGAAGACACAATGCATGTACAGCTTTGATTTCAGGATAATCCCTACATGGTGCTGTGATGTATAATTAGGTAAGTATTGATTCCTTCATTGTCTTCCAGCAAGGTCTGTATAGAAAAGTGCTTACATTTGTGTGCAGCTTCCTTGACGGTGCCCGCGATTGATTCCTCAATGTTTTTCAACTCAAGTTGACTGCAATGTGCAAAGTCTTGTGGAGTAACAACAGCCTCTGATCCGTTCTCAGCATGGCTACAGTGCTCCTCTTTTGTAACGTGTTCTTTTAACAAGTCTAGATTTCAGTGCTGGTACACCTCTCCGGTGTCCCGCTGGAATTGAGACAAGCAGAGGACATGCTGGCTGGAGACAAGGGGCTTGCACTTGGCTGATCCAAGCTGGAGGACGCATACAGGACTGATGGGCTAATCGAATCTTTACTCCCAAACGCATCGTCCATTTCGAAATACCACCGCCACATTGCAGCTGTGGTTTCTAAGGATTCTGTCCCAGAAACTGTGGCCAGATTTTTCATTTCCTGTAATGTCAATTAAAACCACATTAGCCCAGTATTGAGCATTGAAAAGGAAACTGTAAGAATTTGTTTCTCTAACTAGTTAACGTTATCCATGCTATCACTCAACCTGTTATACAGATTTGCTTACCTTATATTTTTTCTTCATATTTTCCCACTTTTTCCCTGCTTGTGTGATCGAGACTTTATCCTGCAGACCTAGTTGTATCAATACAGTTCTAAGAAAAGGATACAGAATTCCAATTTACAACTTCATAAAAGCACATTACAACTCCTTGCCGTTTTCCATTTCAGGTTTTATCTCTGTATACTCTCTTTAAACCTATCTTTCTGCTTAATGTTCTTGTTCTTCGCTGATTTGTTTAATTGGAAGTTGAATCAAGAGCTTTAGTCTTTTCATTATTATTACGTATTGTTAGTTCAGGTAGTGTGTGCTGTGCAGTGCCTTTGCTGTCACAGTTGGTTGTTGAATGAGAAGTGTTTTAATGTCATTGTGACATGTACTGTACAGGCAGTGTACCCGTTGGGTTTACTTACTCCCATCCGTGTTTGGCAGCATTCCTCTTGCCTGTAAAAAGATGATCATTCAGAGCCCGCAAGTGAATAAATGTTCTCGTTTCATCATCAGTCCCTGTGCAGAGAAAGTGCGAGAATTACACCAATGCCACTGCCTCGTAAGAATATCACGAGCTAACAATACAAATATGGTAGTCATCAATTTCCATGTGTGTACATTGGCTGCCTACCAAAATGATGAGGGTCATCCTATCTCCAAGAACTACTAACTCTTTGAGATCAGAAAATGCAGAATTAGTTGTTCCAAAAAAATCATTTAAATCAGAGTTTTTGCTGTTGTGCTCCTCGTTTATGGAACCTATTCTGGTTCACATTAGGCTGATTGAAACAAGTCTATATTGAAAACATACTTTATTTTGAACGTGCTTTTGTATAATTGTTTGTAGCTGGCATGCATGTACACATAATCTCTCTTGTTTTGTTTTTCACTTTGTACAGTGCTCTGGGATGCCATGGCGCGAAGGGAGGACGCTATATACAAATAAATGTGTATTGTATTGTATTGTATTGTATTGTATTGTGTGTCTGTTTTACACATATATGGGTGGTTTCAAAGACCCTGATAAGCACGAACAACCGACTCCCTTAACTGAACACGATGTAGTCCAAGGTTACTGCTAATCTGGGTCCGTGACACAAACTGGGAGCTTTATTATGATGTTGAGTGTGTACTTGCCTTTTTAATGCTTTGAAATAAGAAAAATAATTCAAGGTTTTGACTATTTGGTTTATTGTAGTAACATGTAATGACATATGCATAATGTAAAGATTAATGTAATAAATGATACAGTTTCCTATAAACACATGTGTTCTTCACACTGTATTTCATTGTGCAGTAACGATGGGATCGATGCTGCTTTCATGTATTTGTATAGGACATGCTGATTATCAATACAGCCAGGTGTCAACGCTTACCTGTCACTTTCAACTTTGACCCGGTGAGGTCACGGGTCGATTTCAAAATGGAGGACGAAGCCTAAACATGGTTTACTTTAAAACGCTGGAGGTGCCTTAATCAAATATCGGAAAAATGACTAGTTTGTATAACATACCGGTTCCTTGGAAGTTTAAATAATGAATTTACCGATTTCTCAAAAATAAGTGTTTTTTTTTGTTTGTTTATGTTTTCGAACCCTTACTCAGACTTCTGCCCTTCCCTCCTCGCCCGAGCAGTAGAAAGTGGTCGGCCACTTCGATACACACTTCGGCGCCTTAAACCCTTCATATAACTGATACTCACATCGGTGTGCAATTTCCTTGTAAGTTTCCATCATTGACTCGTCCATGTTTCGACACCAAGTCGGCCCCTTCTCCTCCTCCCTATGTTTACCGTTGAGACACCCCTACAAGATGGCGGCTAAGATGTTGGCTGGATGCCCCGCCCTTAGTAATGTTTTCAGAGACAACGATTGGACGAGATCCCGGGAGGAGCTTTATTCACCATCCTCGGGATTGGATAATGTTGTTTAGTGTGCTTCCTGCCACATCTTTCTCCCTCACCGATTGGTCAGTATGGTGACGCGAAAATGTGTTGCTCGGGCTCTGATTGGTCAGAGTGCTCGTGTTCTGTGGGAGAGGGTCAGAACTTCAGCGGGAGATTCAGAAAATGGCGGAGTGTGGAACCAAAAGTAAGATTTTTTTAAATGTTCCTTTCTCTCCTCTTTGTCTATGCGCTGTAGATTACAATCATGAACGTTGCCTGAAAGAGCGAACCACAAACTACTAGAGAGTAAAACAGACAGCGAAATGTCGAAAGCGACGGTAATGTTTATTGAAACTCTCGTGTGTAGTTAAAGAAGGCTGGACAGTTAGGGTGTATACACACAAGTTCGACAGTCTTTTAAATACGTATAGGAGAGAATAAAATTTGAGTTTTAATTATATTAAGTGCAACTATATATATATATTTTAGCTCAAAGAGCCAGCTGCCCAACGTTTCGATATGTTGCACATATCTTTCTCAAGGGAGCCTGTGTTTGAATCAAAACATTGGAGGTATTTATAGGTTTTGACGGCATGACAACTACTTGTTATTGTTTACATTCAAATCTATGATTTATTCTTACATGATGTAATGCTGTTCTATATATTGTGACATCATTTTTACTTCTATCTTTGAATCTGTATTAATTCTAATTAACATTACTTTATATAAATTTATATTTTTATTATATCATGCAATGCTGGCTCTGAGGATCAGTCTAGATTTGGCCTCCCAGCGCATCAGCATGCACAACTTTTGAACAAACTTTGTTTATTTATTTAAATGTTATATATCTATTGAAGTTAATTAGTTCATTCTTTTCTGTTGAGTCCCGCTGGCATAATCGTATTCAGTCTATTTATCCATTTACTTTCTTTTATTCTTCTATATGTCGCATTGTCTAATTTTAGCTGTTCTAATACTACAAACTTTACATCATTTATGTCATGTCCTTGACTGGTGAAGTGCTGTACTATTGGTTCATTCATTTTTTATTTCTAATTAATGAAAGGTGGTTCTGAATTCGTTTATATAAAGTAGTTCCAGTCTCTCCAACATATTTGATTTCATCACATTTTCACAGGCTATTCCATAAACAACATTGCTATTTTTACAGTAGGTATTAGTTTTTAGTGGATATGTGGTGTTCTTATGTTTAATTATATTTTTACTTTTATCTATGTATTTACACACTTTACATCTACTGGTGCACATGTTCGTAGAACCTATTTTGTCAATTATTCATAATACAAATGTCTATAACAACGAAGGGTAGAAAAAACTACTGTGACTTACACTTGTCAAAACTGTGGCGTTGTCACAGAATATCCAGTTGATGCAATCTCATTATTGTTATGTTTATGAACTGATCTAGAAAAACAAACCGCATTTTAAATATATTATGTAGATTTTCATATAATGTATTTTAAAAATCGTGTTCTTCCTTCTTTGGTGACGCAACACAAATGGTGAAGGAGAGTCTGTTGTTTTAGAGAGGAGGAGGGCAAAGTTTGCATTCAGACCCTGATTGTTATTACATTTGAAATGAATGCAAACAAATCGTCAGCTATAGATTTACAGTTTAATTATTATTATTTATTTCTTAGCAGACGCCCTTATCCAGGGCGACTTACACATGTAGGGGGCTGTGTGGTCCAGTGGTTAAAGAAAAGGGCTTGTAACCAGGAGGTCCCCGGTTCAAATCCCACCTTAGCCACTGACTCATTGTGTGACCCTGAGCAAGTCACTTAACCTCCTTGTGCTCCGTCTTTCGGGTGAGACGTAGTTGTAACTGACTCTGCACCTGATGCATAGTTCACACACCCTAGTCTCTGTAAGTCGCCTTGGATAAAGGCGTCTGCTAAATAAACAAATAATAATAATAAAATGTTACAAAATATCACATTAGAAGGTATCACATTTCAGAACATCACATTACAGATAAGAGCAGTTGTAAAGTACAATAAAATCTGTAGCAAAATATTAAATTCAAATGAGTAAAAAATAGAGAATACAGTAAATAATTACATGCAAGAGCGGGTTCGACTAATAAACCAACATGGTACTGACAACATCACTGGACTTTTTGCAGTATGAACTTTGAACTCCCCCTGGCCCCAGCCCCATCTACAGCTGTCCATTGGATCAGCCCTCCTCTGTTGTCCCACATTTCACAAGCTGTCTCTAATCTTTTTCCTCCTTGACCCCAGGCCCCCTGCCTGCCGCGATGGCAGAATCTCTGAAGCTGTACGAAGCTCAGTTCTTTGGCTTCACCCCGCAGACCTGCATGCTGCGGGTTTACAGCAGCTTCCAGGACTGTCTGTACGAGATCCTGCTGGCCGTGGAGACGGTTATCATCAAGAAGATGGGGGGCGCGACAGCCGGCCGCTCCAGCGACGGGGCAGCAGTGGCAGAGCGAAATGCGGGAGTGCACCCAGGAGTTCCTGAGCTTCCTGCAGGGGCGTGTCAGCCTCATCTCCAGCCGCATGGAGATCCTCCTGCAGAGCAGTGTCCTGACGGTTCCTCAAAACGTGGTGCTGCCCGAGGACGCACCCCACCACAAGTACCCCCACAGCAGCCAGCAGCTCGCCAAGCTGGAGGCCGAGATGTCCCGGCTGCAGAGGCGCTACCAGGCCCAGGTTTTTGCCAAGCAGGCCCTGCTGGCGGAGCTGGAGGAGCAGAGGGAGGCGCAGGCTGAGCTGGACAGGGTGCTGCAGTGGATCGGAGAGCTGAAAGCCGCCTGGAGGGAGAGCGGCATGGGCAACGTCCACGAGAGCCTTGACTTCATGATCCAGACTGCGCGCCACCTCCAGGAGACGCTGAAGGAGATCAGTTTGACAGGCAGTGGGAAAGACTAGCAGAGATCCGTTATTAGATTCCTACAAACTTTCAGCCAGCTATAAACTGTTTATGACCTATCTTAAAAAAAATAAAAAAACATAATTCTCTTATAAAGGACTGTATAATATACAGATGCAAAACTTTCTGCCAGCTGTAAGCAATGGTCCCTATTTAGGGATTTGTTGCTGCTTCTTCATCCTCCAGCAGAGGGGGCGATAAGTGTAATTTAAAATTAAGTGGTTGACAGCACTTTACTTTCATGTTTGGTTTTTGATTTTTCTGTTTTGTGTACATTTTGATTTTGAATAAATATTGAATTTTGTAAACTTGTTGCTCCATAGTTTTCTCCTTCCCAAAACACAGAACTTGAAAAGGAATACACAACCCTCCAGCAAGTGCTGGGACAGATGAGTGAATGCAGAAAGACTTTGTTGCAGATTTACTGCACTCTGACCCTTTGCTTTATTAAATATTCTTGCCCCTCTTAATATTTGCACAATATTTTAGTGATCAATTCATCCCACAAGAGGAATGGTATAATATTATTTTTCTTTATACTACATGTGAGGTTATTTATCATATTTCAGTGGCCAGCCAAGAAGCCTGTTGTAGCAGTGACTTCACAATAATAGCTTCACCAAGCTTTGAATACAGCAATGTGTAATCAGTAAACTTCATCTCTGTGTTTGTCTTCACGCACTCATCGATACTGTTATTTTATTGATACTCGAGTACAGGGCTCAAACAGCTGATTTTAGTCCTTTTTTTTACTTGAATGTAATGCAAGTTTGGGCAGGACAATGTCTTTTGTATGTCCAGCAATTCTGACCCACCACATTTGATATCTTTCAAAGATTAATCAAACGTCTCCTTGTGAATAGTTTCCTAGTACGATAGATATTACAAACAGGCTTTATTTACAAATGTAAATATTTTAATTCATTGTGTTACAAACAATTACAAATAACATGTTTTTAAAACATACTCCATATATACACAACCTTGGCTTTCATACATTTTTAAAGCTTTATACTGGCTAACATATTTAGATTTACAAAGTTTAAAATATACAGTGTGGGGGTTACAATATACAATCTAAAAAGCCACAAATCAGAAATTGAGCTTCAGTTACCATTTCCTCCACCTGGATCCTCAACTTTAGCACACTTACTGTAGTGGCTAGCAATTGCAGTTTTCATTGATGAACTTGCACAGCTTGTTTTCAGGAATCACTGCAAAGAGATTGCTTTGCACACATGCATTGGTTTAACCCGCTGCACATTTGCAAAAGCAATGACAACTTGACTGAGCTGAATATTCTTGTGGGGTTCTGAGTGTTGTTATTTGTACCGATTCCAGTACAAAATGTATAGGTAACAAGACCTTAAGACGTTGCCACCTGAGATGCCAACAGAATATGTTATGCATTGTACAATGTACTGTATTGGGTGGATGAGGGTGCAAAAGGATAACATTGTAGACCTTTACATTTGCAACCTGAACCATCTGTCCAGGTCTGAAGGGGGCTCTCCTGGTGGTGTGTGGTCCAGCTCAGCGGGCTGTGGATCTGCTGGACTCTAGTTAATGATGGACATCTCTTCTCGCTCCCTGCTCTCGGAGAGGGATTTCACCACAGAGCCGAGGTAGCGCCGGAACTCCTGCCGCACCTCCTCGGGGTCTTCCTCCAGGTTTGAGTGGATCAGGTTCAGCTTGCTCAGCTGTGGGGCTACACATGAAAACGAGAGACCTTGAGGATCAAGCCGGCACACATTAGATTCAGATGAGTGCTGCTAGGACCCAGTTCTTTTGAACTACTTGGGGGGAATCCTGTTCTTTGATGAGAACTGAATAAAATTTGGGTGGTATAGCAGCTAGCTGCTTTTTATCCTGCATATCCTTACTGCTGTACATGGTTTTATATCTTTGTACAGCTCTGCAGTGGCATCAAGGCACAAAAGGGGTAACCTTTACAAGCCAATTGTGACAGATCTTTCCTGCCGCAATATGAAATCCCATTTGAGCCGGATCGACAAGATGCCAACGCACTTCGCAGAGCTGTCATCTGTCTGTGTTTCCATTCGTACAGCATTGTTTACATAAGTATTCCTTAGAGGGCAGCACTAGTTTAATTTCATATTCATGTCTGCTCTTTCATCTTGGCTTAAAATCTAAAAGAACATGAGCCGATGCTTGATGACGCAAGTTTGCGGTCCCTTTTTAATCTGGAGTGAATTTGTCCAAAGGCAAAGCATGATTACATTTTCTAGCTCTGTTAAAGATGTATTAACACATTTTTTTTACTTCCAATAAAACCTGCCAGCCCATCCCAGAACCTTTTTTTTTTACCAATACAGGTGACACAATAGTGCCTGGGTATTGGATAGTGAATTGTATTTTAGAACTGAGATAAAAGGTAACAGTGAATATATATTCTCTTGAATCAGGAACCATACAAAATAACCTCTGATCAATCTCAAACAAATCGATAGCTATACAGAGCTATAGAAAAATACCAATACATCTTGGTAGTGGATCATCAGGATTCTGAGCCTCTCAGATTGATAAGTGAGTGGTAAAACTATTCTAAATAGTTTTTTTTTCTTTTCCCAGCCATACATTTTAAAACTAATGTTGAAGCTGACACCCTGGGATCCTTCAAGAAGCTGCTTGATGAGATTCTGAGATCAATAAGCTACTAACAACCAAACGAGCAAGATGGTCCAAATGGCCTCCTCTCGTTTGTAAACTTTCTTATGTTCTTATTGATGTTCATAATTGAGCGATTCCAGTATAGATTTTTTAACAGCCCTTACACAGACCCAGGCGTCTGTTGTCAGCCCCACTGCCTGGTTTGTGGTGTGCGATCAGCAGACACTGGCTGTCCTGCACCCCTTGTGTGCTGACGAAGGAGGAATACCAGGTCTCTATCTCCTTCAAGTGGCTGGGCATGTCAGGGTTAAACACCAACACCACCCCGCTGGAATCCTTCATCAAGGCAGGCCAACACGACTCAAACCTCAATGAAAAAAAAACATCAGAAAAGAAGTCAAATCTGCAACTGTAGTCATTTCTGAATAGAAAAAAATGATTCTGTGTGGACCCACGTTATTAATATCAGTGGAGTATTTGTGGATACCTATTTGAACTTGTGTGTAAACGTTGCCACCCTACAACAGTAATGCTTACTTGGTATCACCAGCACAGTCCCACAGCTCAGCCTCACAGCCTGCATTCTTCCCAAATCCACTGACACTCTGGAACTCAAACTCCAGAATTCTGCAGTGACAACGGAGAAATCGGGGTTACCCCGCATATAACCCTTTGACGTGTGTTTCTCTTTTGGGTTTTCACGTATGAGTGCAATTAGGAAAGACAAATTAAGTCTTCTACGGCGTGAAAAGGATCAGTTGCTCTGTAACATTGAACCGTGGCTTTTTGAAGATGAAAAAAAAAAAAATTCTCTGTATTGCATCGACGCACAAATGCACACGTCTGCAGTGCATCTCCGATAGTGTTGTACGACAAGTTTGAGAAACACTGCTGTTTGCAATGCTCTGAGCATGTTGGGTAGATTAATGAAGCGACCCCCCCAGTAAGGAGAGTGGTACAGTCTGTGTGCCCCTCACTGTAGATTCAAATCAGACACCCCTCCTCTTACCTGACACCTTGGGTCGGACTGTATTCTCCTCCAATTGATTCTGTCGCATCAGAGAGAAAATTCGCCAGAACAGATTTCCCACTCTGCGGAGAAAATCGACTGACGTTTTCTTTTACAGCAATATTCCATTGTGCATATTATTACTAAAACGTTTTGGTAAAACGGTGGCTTCAATTTTGCAATCAGGAAAAGAATCTCAGCAAGTTTATTCCGATTGCTTAAAAAAAACAAAAAAAAAAAAAACAACAACATTATGCTATACTAAACTTTCAAAGGCCATATATGATCCGCCGTGTACTTTCACACACTCGGCTTTCTCTTGGCAATTTCATTGCGAGTTATTACATTTTTTATAGTCAACATACCAGTAATTATGTATAGAACTTACCTCACTTGGCCCTACTATCAATATCTTGGCTTTAAACATTTTGGCTTCGCTATTTTACTCCCCCAGACAAAAATAAGATATCACGAGTATTCTGAATTCTGAAAGGAAAATAAATCAGGACGGCTCTGAAAAAACAAACATAAAACAAAAACCATATATATGTTACTACAGTACTGAACTGTATTATTGAATTGTTGAAATTCTTGTGACTGCAGTCTCATCCCGTTCTGTGGTTACTAGAGACTGTTTCCAAGGAGAAGGTAAATCTAGCTGCTAATTCTGAGTAGGCGTTTCAACGGTGCTCTTGCCATGTAAAACTGTCGGCAGATTCATTCATTGTAAATATAGAATTACACAATGTAAACCCATTTTTTTAAAATATACTTTCAATAAAAAAATCATGTACAGTCGGCAATATTTTTTTTTTGTTAACCTGTTGAGTTCGTTTTTCCATCTTTTTGGAAGAATATTCGGTTTTCCTATATTTTATTTTCACTTTACATGCGAAAAAAAAGCGAATTTGTCTTGCCAACACACACTGTAAATGCACTTCCTGTGCAGCGAAAGTGAGTGTGAGCGAAGGACTCCATGTTCAGTGGGCCAGTTCTGGCTTTTCAAATCACACCACAATGCATTCTGGTAAATGTAGTCCTGCTTCTCTTAAAGAAAAGAAACAAGCAAAAGGTACCCGAGGCAGGTACAGATGTACCAGAATGCACTGCAATGGAAGCTAAATAATGACCTGAACCCAAGACACAGCTTGGTGACCTCTTTCCCTTTGCCATTGCTGACCCACTCTGGTGACTCTTGGAGCAGCCGAACCAACAGGACTGTCCTTGCTACTGTGGCACCTGCTCCACGTGCACGCACTGCTGTCATGCCTCTTTAGAATGCTGTTAGATCTTTCTGCATTACTTGTGCTTTATAGTGCTGCAGGGATGACATGTCCCATGATCACGCTTAATTTGCATCCCTAATTCAGGGCAATGGCACATCCAATTGGGTAGACAGGTTCTAATAAAGTAGCTGGATGGTGT
Source organism: Acipenser oxyrinchus oxyrinchus (assembly GCA_030684275.1). Lineage (NCBI taxonomy): Eukaryota > Metazoa > Chordata > Actinopteri > Acipenseriformes > Acipenseridae > Acipenser > Acipenser oxyrinchus. The sequence goes on from CM060272.1 coordinate 19,439,692, forward strand.
ATGTTTAAATTCATACAGAAGAGAATGTTAAACAACAGCTTGAAGTTTAGAAGTGATATTGCAGCAGCAAATACTTACTGTCGCATTATCTGTAAAGCCAGTGATTATAGAGGTTGGATACAGTAGCTAATTCCACAGCAGCTGGCTTTGCAGATATCGCCTCAATTAAGCGGAGCCCCTGCTGAAGTGTCATACTCTCTATAATCTCACGCTTGTGCTGTTTTCCTATGTCTCAGGGAACGTTTTGCCAGATAAACTGCTGAGTAATCCCTTTGTCTCATAATAGGGTTTCACCATTTAGCACGGAAATGTTTGTTTTTCTATCTTTTTAAAGGTTCCTTTCAATTACGAATATGCAGAGACATAAATCAGCAGCAAGATCATTTTTTAAAAGCTACAAAAAAAAAGATTCCATAACCCTTGTTTTGCAGTTGGATTAGCACCATAGGTCTATAGCGTGCAGTTTTGAAAGAAACACATGTTCTAGCTAACATGATATCTGGTACTGTTAGGTTCAAGAATGTTTGCCTCAGGAGTGTCTTTTGGATGAAAGAATGTATTTGACTGAAAGCATGTCCCTCAATAGGAGCCTCAACTAGATGGATGAAGGGGTGGAGACAATTTCTGCTCTCATGGCCGAGGGAGTGCAACACTAACTGAAACCATGGCTTGCAAACAGAGATTGTTGAAGTAAATGCCCTGCCATATTCCAGGTTTTCAAATAAAAACACACACTTTATTTTTCACATCCAAGTGATCTAATTCCATCGTAATACCAGTATGATGACTTTGCAAGTTGATCACAATGCCAGCTCGTTACATGTTTTTACTGCGCATTTGAGACCCATTGAAGAAATGGAAGTGCACAATACGCAAGAGTCATGATTTTTATTTTTTTTGGCAACAATGACTTAATTTCCTATAGCAAATTCTCAAAGGATTCTGTAGTATTTTGGTGTAAGACGCCATGTAACCTACATGCTTCCTATGTCATTTCCTATGTAATGTGTGTTTTAAACTTCTGAAGTTACCGTTTTGTATTTTTTTTTTTGGTCAGTGCTTTTCCTAACAGTATTTTTTGAGTCCCCGTCCTTCGTGAAATTGCTATTGCTTTAGTCCAGCTGTCCCAGGGCAGCTGTTGTGGTTTCTATCAGTCTAACTGCACTGCCAGCTGTTGAGGTGAAATTGTATCTGATTGTATGTAGTGTGCGTTGAGATTGATATCCTGTGTGGGGCATGTGTTCATGCGGCTGTGTATGTTCAGTGTGTTTAAATGTTATTATCACAACTAAACCCCCATTTGGGATACCTTTATAACCGTGTGTTACAATGAATAAACCCACACAGATACACTAGACTAGGACGCTGTCCTGCAATGGATAACCAAAAATCGCTTTGTAAATAATATCCATAATTGATGTATCTTTGCTATATGGGGATAGTGGGGAAGAAACCGGACCCGACTCTAGCGTAGGCCGCGAAGTGCTTCAAAATAATATCGCCTTTTGACCCTGGATAATCCACGGTGAATAGTTGATTGAAATGCGATAAAGAGGAAAAAGTTTGTTAACCACAAACGGTTAATGTAATTTCCCCACGCCCCTCGCTCACCCCTCTTCCACACAATACACGCTCTCCAAGTTCCAGTGCGTCTTAGCGCACGCAGCTAGACACTCCTGAGACTTTTAAATCCCTCCTTAAGACTTCAAGGTTGGAGCTCTGCTGGAACAGAGAGAGAGAGAGAGAGAGAAAGGAGATTAAATATAGCGGCGAGAGCGCAGGGTTTAAAACATGTAAAACCCGAGCGCAGCAATCTTCCTCGCCCATCTCTGTACGTGAATTCTTCGCGTTGACTTGCATGCAAAGCGACCGTTTCCAAAATTAGCAATTTCATGAATTCACGTAACATTGCACATTCTAGCAGTAGTATCACAGACCGCGAAATAGGGAAATACATAAACCATGTTCAAAATGACGACCCTGTTGCTGTTCTGTTTTGGGAGCCTATTGTTCGGTTCCGCAGCCGGTACTGGGTTCGTTTACCAGGTTTCCTCGGCGGCTCTGCAGAATATGAACCCAGGACAGCGTGTAGGACCCCAGCCTGAATCCGCCACACACCGCCGGTAGGTGCCTTTATTGCGCTAGTATTTTTTAAAACACGTTTAAATACATGTACTAATTTAACACAGTGATACCAACTTTCATCTTCATGTGTGCCATTAAACTGTAAAATGTCGCAATCGAATGAGTGGTTGTGGCTGTGGCTGTAACACATTATATTATTTAGTTATTTAGTTTTATGATTCACATTTATTTTATGTAAAGCAGAGCATGTATTAAATAAACAGGGTGCTATTGACAGCCACAAGAGCAGCGGTTAGACACAATGGGGAACTGACTTTTAAAAAAGAATGATTTTGTTCCCTTGAATGAAAACCTGAAATTTGAACCTCGACTCTTGCTATATCACTCAGTGGCATCGACATTATAAATGTTGGTATGTTCTTATTAATATGTTACTGTCAATGCCCTATTTGGATATATCATTCATAATACTCAATCATAGCTGTATTAAACTAGCATTACACTTCATAACCATATGCATAAACCTTAATTAATACAAAGCTTACATACATTCCTTTAGGCGTCTTACCATATATTACATGTCATGTAAAGAACACGCATGCTAATTTAAACAAGCATTTTGTTAATGTATACTGAAATGAGTTTCACAACATTTTCAGTGTAGTATAAAAAACACCAAAAATGTAATCAAAGGGGAAAATGTTATCTTCTTTTTTCCCGTTGATGTCATTTTTGATGTGTGTCCCTGTGTTACATGAGAGTTTACATGTGACATTCATACCCCCCTGCTGCTGCAGGTAGCACCAGGAGGGGGGCTGTTTAGTTCACAGAGTGGCCAGAAAAGCGTCAAGGAGGCAGGACACTAAAACTACCATAGACCATTTAAACAAATGGGTATGCCAACAGTGCCTGGTTTCCAAGGAAGCAGAGTGCACAGAAGGCTATAGTATGAACACATGTGGTAAATTCCCTCAGCGATCATATTTTAATGTACAATTAAAGATGCACTGGAGCTTTTAAGTGCACTCTGACTATAGCAATTCCAGTGGGGTTTACTGCATGTAATGCTTTGCGTTTCAAACCTCTATTAATAAGCATCTCTTTAGGTCTTTGCAGCACATTATTAACTAAGCCTAATATATGCAATAAGGAGAATCATCTTGCTTGCATTGCTCTGGATGAGAGAAACACAGGCTGTTTGAACTCTGTGGCGCTTGTTACTGTTTTGTGATGTTGCACAGGGCCCGAGTTTCATCAACTGGAATGCCGGTCCAGACTGCTTGCTGTGTTTGGTGGAGGTGTTTCCTGTGTGCTTGGTGGAGGTGTTTCCTTTGTGTTTGGTGGAGGTGTTTCATTTGTGTTTGGTGGAGGTGTTTCCTGTGTTTGATAGATGTGTTTCCTCCTTTGTGCTTGGTGGAGGTGTTTCCTCCTTTGTGTTTGGTGGAGGTGTTTCCTGTGTTTGGTGGAGGTGTTTCCTTTGTGTTTGGTGGAGGTGTTTCCTTTGTGTTTGGTGGAGGTGTTTCCTTTGTGTTTGGTGGAGGTGTTTCCTTTGTGTTTGGTGGAGGTGTTTCCTTTGTGTTTGGTGGAGGTGTTTCCTTTGTGTTTGGTGGAGGTGTTTCCTTTGTGTTTGGTGGAGGTGTTTCCTTTGTGTGTGGGGTGCCTGTGGGTGGAGGTGTTTCCTTTGTGTTTGGTGGAGGTGTTTCCTTGTGTTGGTGGGGTGTTCCTGGTGGAGGTGTTTCCTTTGTGTTTGGTGGAGGTGTTTCCTCCTTTGTGTTTGGTGGAGGTGTTTCCTTTGTGTTTGGTGGAGGTGTTTCCTTTGTGTTTGGTGGAGGTGTTTCCTTTGTGTTTGGTGGAGGTGTTTCCTTTGTGTTTGGTGGAGGTGTTTCCTTTGTGTTTGGTGGAGGTGTTTCCTTTGTGTTTGGTGGAGGTGTTTCCTTTGTGTTTGGTGGAGGTGTTTCCTCCTTTGTGTTTGGTGGAGGTGTTTCCTTTGTGTTTGGTGGAGGTGTTTCCTTTGTGTTTGGTGGAGGTGTTTCCTTTGTGTTTGGTGGAGGTGTTTCCTTTGTGTTTGGTGGAGGTGTTTCCTTTGTGTTTGGTGGAGGTGTTTCCTTTGTGTTTGGTGGAGGTGTTTCCTCCTTTGTGTTTGGTGGAGGTGTTTCCTTTGTGTTTGGTGGAGGTGTTTCCTTTGTGTTTGGTGGAGGTGTTTCCTTTGTGTTTGGTGGAGGTGTTTCCTTTGTGTTTGGTGGAGGTGTTTCCTTTGTGTTTGGTGGAGGTGTTTCCTCCTTTGTGTTTGGTGGAGGTGTTTCCTTTGTGTTTGGTGGAGGTGTTTCCTTTGTGTTTGGTGGAGGTGTTTCCTTTGTGTTTGGTGGAGGTGTTTCCTTTGTGTTTGGTGGAGGTGTTTCCTTTGTGTTTGGTGGAGGTGTTTCCTTTGTGTTTGGTGGAGGTGTTTCCTTTGTGTTTGGTGGAGGTGTTTCCTCCTTTGTGTTTGGTGGAGGTGTTTCCTTTGTGTTTGGTGGAGGTGTTTCCTTTGTGTTTGGTGGAGGTGTTTCCTTTGTGTTTGGTGGAGGTGTTTCCTTTGTGTTTGGTGGAGGTGTTTCCTTTGTGTTTGGTGGAGGTGTTTCCTTTGTGTTTGGTGGAGGTGTTTCCTTTGTGTTTGGTGGAGGTGTTTCCTTTGTGTTTGGTGGAGGTGTTTCCTTTGTGTTTGGTGGAGGTGTTTCCTTTGTGTTTGGTGGAGGTGTTTCCTTTGTGTTTGGTGGAGGTGTTTCCTCCTTTGTGTTTGGTGGAGGTGTTTCCTTTGTGTTTGGTGGAGGTGTTTCCTTTGTGTTTGGTGGAGGTGTTTCCTTTGTGTTTGGTGGAGGTGTTTCCTTTGTGTTTGGTGGAGGTGTTTCCTTTGTGTTTGGTGGAGGTGTTTCCTTTGTGTTTGGTGGAGGTGTTTCCTCCTTTGTGTTTGGTGGAGGTGTTTCCTTTGTGTTTGGTGGAGGTGTTTCCTTTGTGTTTGGTGGAGGTGTTTCCTTTGTGTTTGGTGGAGGTGTTTCCTTTGTGTTTGGTGGAGGTGTTTCCTTTTGTGTTTGGTGGAGGTGTTTCCTTTGTGTTTGGTGGAGGTGTTTCCTTTGTGTTTGGTGGAGGTGTTTCCTTTGTGTTTGGTGGAGGTGTTTCCTTTGTGTTTGGTGGAGGTGTTTCCTTTGTGTTTGGTGGAGGTGTTTCCTTTGTGTTTGGTGGAGGTGTTTCCTTTGTGTTTGGTGGAGGTGTTTCCTTTGTGTTTGGTGGAGGTGTTTCCTTTGTGTTTGGTGGAGGTGTTTCCTTTGTGTTTGGTGGAGGTGTTTCCTTTGTGTTTGGTGGAGGTGTTTCCTTTGTGTTTGGTGGAGGTGTTTCCTTTGTGTTTGGTGGAGGTGTTTCCTTTGTGTTTGGTGGAGGTGTTTCCTTTGTGTTTGGTGGAGGTGTTTCCTTTGTGTTTGGTGGAGGTGTTTCCTTTGTGTTTGGTGGAGGTGTTTCCTTTGTGTTAGGTGGAGGTGTAGTCATGTGTGTGTGGCTGGACAGGTGCAAGGTCCATTAGTGTTTGGTGGAGGTGTCCTTGTTTGTTTAAACGGTGGCAAGAAGCCTCCTTTGTGTCTGCGATGGTATCAGGGGTTGGCTCTGAGTTTGGTGGACGGTGTTTCCTTTGTGTTTGGTTGGATTGTTTCCTATTGTGTTAGATCCCTAACCATTACAAGTGGTGTGGTCACCAGGAGATGAGCCTTGATCGGCCAAACAGCCTCTTCTCGTTCCCAAACCTTTCTTTTGTTCTCATGTTCTTTCTCTGCTGGCTGGTTTAATCCTGCAGTTTGCGATGCAGGCACTGATATTTGCTCTCAATGGTATCTGTTTTCTCAATTTTTGCAGAGAGATGCTTGAGGGTTCAATTCCCTTCTAATTCTCTGGTTTTTCAGGGAGATGCCATACAAGATAGAAGAAGTTCTATTAAATAGTTTGCAGTTAAAATGAGATTAGGACATTCTGGGAAAATGCACCTCCACACACAGCGCATTATTCTTAACAAAACACAGGGGATCACCGAGCACAGTTGTTTACACTGCTACTGCCTTTTGCTGCCAAGCCCTTAAGCAGAGCAACAAATGGATCTTATCTTCTGAATGATCAACACACAGACAAGCAGATGTATACATCCTTGCTGTAGTTAATCTGCGATACACATGCAGACACCATCAGTCAAATAGACACATACTCTAACCTCTGAGAGCTACTGGTACATTAGCACTGCCCTTGCTCACTGTGTCTTGATAAGCCTGAATAGATTTTGGGTGTATCGACGCACTTGTGAGACAGCAAGAGATCAGACCCCTTATCAAAGTTAAGCACAGTAAATTAGCATAGTCATTTTCCCTTGAACTATGCATTTACCATAGTTTGCCATGGTTTACCATGTTTATGCTTGTAATGTGCTTTGCAACCCTTTGGTTTTACAATGCTTAGCTATGTTTTACCATATTTCCACTGTGCTTTATTACCTTTTGGTGTAATTCTACTATGGGACAGTTTAAGTGTACCCCAAATTCTGAATGCAGAACGACTGGGTGGGACATTTGCTTCCACCCTCCAAAAAATAGTATATGCAATGGTGGTTGCAACATTCAAAATGAATACCAAATACATCCACAGTAGTTCTGTATTTGGGCAGCACTGCACCTGAGGGACAGATTGCTCATTATAATATTTTGAAGAGGAGGTGATATTTTGGCAGCCTCTGATTCAGATCTCCATCACTTCTGTTAGATCTGAGCTGCTTTTGATGCTGTGGATCATTCTGTTCTCCTTCGCCCTCTTAAAGACTGTATATGCTGATCTGGTACTGTCTTAAAAACATCTTTCAAACAGGGGTTCCGTATCATCCATTTCAGAGATCGATTCTGGTGAACTTTCATTGTTATACTGACGACGCTCAGCTGTATCTGCCTGCTTGTCATTTTCACATAACAAAGTGGATGCAGCAACATTTTCTCATTTTCTTCTTCTGAATTTAGATAAAACAGAGATAATGCTCCTGGGTACCCGTCATCAGTTTAAGAATGTTCATTTTCCAGGCTGTCGTTGATGAGTTTCCTCTGGAACCAAAATCTGAAATACAGGACTTGGAGTTGTTTTTGATCCTGAGCTCTTCTGAGGCTCATATTCCTAAATCTCCTTTTTCATCTTAGAAATATAGCCAAGCTCGGGTCCTGTCTATCCTTGCCTGATCCTGAGAGATGGGTCCACGCTTTTTTCTTCTAGGATTGACTATTGCAATGCACCCTTTGCTGGCCTGTCTGAAAAAGCTTTACCGTCTTTATTATGTTCAGATGGTTCAGAATACTGCTGCAAGAGTGTTAACTAAGTCTAGAAAATCTGATCACATCACCCTGGTTTTGACCTCCTTACGTTGGCTTCCAGTACGATTTAGAGCTAATTTTAAGATCCTTTTCATTCCCTATAAGGATTTGCATGGTCTTGCTCCATTTATATCTCACTGAATTGTTGTCTTTATACATCCCTGGCTGTACACTGCGCTGACAGGATGCTGCGTTTGCTGCGAGTTCCATGGTTTAAAATGCGTACCAGAGATGAAAGGACATCCTCTTACCTCAACCCTAGCCTTTAGAATTCCTTACCACCTTTGGTCAGACCAGCAGAGTCTGTTCCTGCTTTTAAATCTAAAAACATCTCTCCTTGAAAAGGCATTTCCTGGCACATTGCCGTAAGGCTATGAATTGATTTTAAATAGCTGACTAGCAACTAAAATGGTTCTTATTCATTTTAAACTATTATTTGTAATCATGTTTGCTGTGTTCAAACGTGTTCATTGCTTTGAGAAGCCCTGGTCTTGAAAGGTGCTATACAGGGCTGGTATATAAGTGCAATGTTGTTGTTGTTATATATTTAGTAAGCAAGAAGGAGTCTGAGTCTGGTAAAATAAGCGATATTGTTGACAATGTTTTGTGTTGAGCTGACTTACTCTACTGAACAATTATTATCAACATTTGTATTATTACCAAGAAGTGTAAATGTGTGTGAGCACCAACACTCCCAGAATGCTTTGTTCCTCTCTCTCTCTCTCTCTCTCTCTCTCTCTCTCTCTCTCTCTCTCTCTCTCTCTCTCCCTGTGGGAGTTACTGTTAAATAAGTTGCAAAGGAAGTCAATGTTGCATCTTTTTTAAGAGTTCTCAAAACACCTTCCGTGTACAAATTGCGCAGTTCTTTTTTTGCGTGTTAAACAGTAGGGTTGTAAAGATTGTGTTGGTTTACTGGGTTGCATTTAATGCATCATCATCTTTTAAAAATACTTTTTTACCTCTCTGTAACGCAAGTAACATTACTGTTCTGTCATATAGGTTCCCAGGCTATATTTTCTCTTGGTGAAGCTCGTGTATCCTGCCACAATAGTGGAGATTCACTTCTTTCCTGGGCAGCAGGTATAAGGAGCCACCAAAACTCCAAGGCAGCAAAATGGAAAGTGGGATGAGCTGCATCCGAGTTGAGATGAAATTGTTGAAAATCAAGAGGGACTTACAAGAAAGTAAAAATGCATAACCCTTGTGAAGGCATCGGCCAAATGGCTTTCCTAATCGTTTAAAGTCACAACAGTTATCCGTCACTATCAACAGAAAACATCACATTGATTATCAGCACATTTTGATTGCCATTCGCAGACCCTGATTAACATCAGCTGGTCCAAGATTAGTGCTAATCAGGGTCTGTGAAAACAGATGAGAGGAGTACCCTTGTTAGGGAAGAGGGAAAAAATCTCCTACCTACAGTATGTGTTACTTTATATTGTTTATGTGGAGTGGCTAACTTATTGTAACACTATATGTTAACATATACGCATTGGCACAGGCGCTCCTGTGGGTTAGGGAGGTAAAACCGACAGGGACTGTTTCTCCTCATCGCTCTACAGTGAACCGTGCTGGCCAGGAACCCAGTGAGCTCAGGCGGACACCTGCAGGGCTGGCCTTTGTCTTCCAGAGGTCAGTAGCTTGTTGACATCCGCTCTCGAGTTCCTAGATGAAAAAGGAAGCTGGCTTGGTCGTGGGATCGGGAGGACGGCCACTGAACCTTCGGCTCTCCTGAGACGTGGGGAATTGCTGTAGTGAGGAGAAAAGCAATTGGGCATTCCAAACTGGGAGAAATATTGGTGGTAAAATAATAATTGGACACACTAAATAAAAAGGCACCATATCGTTGATGTGGTAAACTTACTTTCTAATCATTCTGTATATATATTTATTTGTCCTTTTCTCATGTATACTCAATAAAAGAGTTCATTTTTGAATTTATATAGCTTCATTAAAACAAAAATAATTCAGGACTGAAAGGGCTAAAGGTGTTTTGTTTAGTATCACCTGACTATTGTACAGTGTTCTGGGTTCAGTTACTCCAATTTTGAGTAATTATAATTTTTCCGTAAATATAAAGAAAAAATAAACTAACACTGTAGTATACTGAATTTTAAAAAAAAAAACTGTTTTGGGATAGTATTTTTTTATCTTCATTTTCTGATTTTACGATCAAAACTTCTCTCGATTTTACTGATCAAAAATTTTTTCTTTGTCCTTTTCCCGTTTTAAAATCTTTTTTTTTTTTTATAGACTGTTTTTAATTGTTCTATTTCTACAAACTGGATTTATATCTTGGTGTTTGTAATTTTACAATTAAACTGTATTTATTTTGTATTCCAATTTTATTACAATTTTGTTTTTGACTCAATTGTTCTGTTTCTACAAACCACATTTTTGTATCTCTTTTTTAATTTCTGTTGTATTAAATTCTGTATCAGACTGTTAATTGAATGTTTAATTGTTCTTTTGTGAGTGTGTGAAGCGCTTTGGGATCTTTGTGATGAAAGGCGTTCCAGGAATGGATGAGTGACCATCATGATTTCTCTTGACAGGAACTGGTGCCAGTACACGGTGACAAAGATGGTGTCTTGCCAGGTGCACAACGGCTCGGAGACAGTTGTCCAGCGGGTTTACCAGAGCTGCCGCTGGCCAGGACCCTGTGCCAACGTCGTCAGGTACTGTACCCTAGCTCTACTCTGCACTAGCACAGTACTGTACCCTAGAGCCCTGCCGCTGCTCTGCTCTGTGCTAGCACAGTACTGTACCCTAGAGCCCTGCCGCTGCTCTGCTCTGTGCTAGCACAGTACTGTACCCTAGAGCCCTGCCGCTGCTCTGCTCTGTGCTAGCACAGTACTGTACCCTAGAGCCCTGCTGCTGCTCTGCTCTGTGCTAGCACAGTACTGTACCCTATGCGCTGCTCTGCTCTGTGCTAGCACAGCAGTAGAACCCTTCAGGTTTTATTTATTTATTAGCAGGCCTTTATCCAGGGCGACTTACAATATATCACATTATTTTATATTATTATTTTTTTTATTATATATAAAAATATAATATTTTATTTACACATTATTTTTACTTACAATTACCCATTTATACAGCTGGGTTTTTACTGGAGCAATCTAGGTAAAGTTACCTTGCTCAAGGGTATAGCAGCAGTGTCCCCCACCAGGAATTGAACCCATGACCATCCGGTCAAGAGTCCAGAGCGCTAACCACTACTCCACACTGCAGGTGACATCAATTAACAATGAGTCCACAAACTCCTCACGCTCCCCGGAGTGCAGTGCTCTCTTCACATGGTATCAATTCACTTTATTATTCTGAAAAGAAATATGTTACACATTAGAAACAAGTACGTTAACAAACCATCCATGCATTACTCTCCAAAAGAGTGTTCTCATTGAACCAAATGAAATCAGATAAGCAATGCATTATAGTACCAGATATCCAGTGTTAACATGAAAATGGTTGCTAAAATAGCTCCAATCACTTTGAGGGCAAGCCTGTCTCCAGTAATAAGAGTCTGAACCTTTCTTGCCTCTCATTAGCCTGAACACATCTCTCAAGACCTTTGTTAACGTTTTTACTTTGCCTTCTCTGTTTCACCCTGGCACCGCACCCTAATGTGAAGCGAATGCCGAGGCTGGGACCAGCCACAGCTGGGTTTTATTACAGCGTTTTCCAGCCCTGGGGAATCAGCCTGGGTCACACAAACCCCTTATCTGTGGTTATCCCGGTGTAAACGAATATTGGTTCCCATGAATATTTGTTTCCACCAGCGACCATTTGTTCCCCCTACATGCATGTTTGTTATTTATCCTGTTATGTAAATGATGCATGTATAATGCTAGTGAATGGGAGCAATGCTGTCAGGCTGTTCTCATGTATTATTGCAGGTGAGACTGGAGCTGTCCGAGGGGACTGGATGGGACATGTTTAGGGTTCGGGCTAGGGTCAGGGTTAGGGTTAGTGTTAGGGTTAGCGAAAGTGGTCTTAAAATGAACGTTTTAGTTGAAAATGCATGGAGAGGAACCGATATTCACAGCTCTCCAGCGCCGTCATCACCCTGAATCTTAATAATAATGAGCACTAGTCTAAACACTCCATTCTCAGCTCTCCAGCGCTGTCATTCCCCAGCATAAAGAGACGTGCTCAATCACAGCCCCAAATCTACAATGAAAACTCATTATCAATGTCCTCTTTCAGTATAAACAGATTAAAGTATAACAGGAAGCAGTTTCAAATGTATTTAAAGAACTTTAATGTCATTCTGCAAGGTCTGCATGCAAACTGAAGCACACACGGCACGCACACACACAAACCCAAAAACAAATACTGTGCTCCCTTTTCACGCTACATTCAGTGCTTCATGAAAACGGTGGACTGCAAACTACAGAACAATATACTGTGTAACTTCTATATTCTACCTGTAATGTGGATGACAGTGTTAATTTTGACCTGCCTGGATAAGCCACAGCTGGATTTTATAAAATCATTTTCCAGCACTGGAGAGTCCCCCTGGATCGCATCAACCAGCTGTTTATAGGGGTAACCCTGGTGTCCCCCGGAATATTTGTTCCCCAAGGACGGAATATTCATTCCCCCTAGGAACCAATCTTCAGGAATGTATTGTTCTAGTAATAATTGAAACGTGTTGACCGCTCAAGGGAGCGTCTGGACGTGGTCTTTGTAGATACAGGAGGTCCAATGAGATTGCTGGTGGTGACGGTGGCACGATGTCAGTTACAGGACCCTCATCAGGCCCACCTACAGAGTGGCATACCGCTCGGTGACGGCGCTGGAGTGGAGGTGCTGCCCTGGCTTCCTGGGGGACGACTGCAGCGAGGGTGAGTCCAGCCCTACCCCTCATACCACTTCCTCCACCAGCACACACTCACATACTCAGATACCTGCTAGACTCCCACATTCACACATCTTTTGTGGTCCTGTACACATTCCTATCTGAGCTATATTTGTATTTTATAGCACATGGGCAACTATTCAAATAAACACTGCTGTCAATGTATTCAGGGGCTTCGTTCACATGACACAACGTATAAATGGCTGCATCACAAAGACATCATGCAAAGGAAACCAATGCATACATGAAATGAATACCACACACTGCTGGTACAGAAGAAGGGGTCTGTCCCTGGTTTAGTAAGTAACTCAATGCCAGGTTTATCATGTTTGCAATTCACTTGACAGACAGGCGTAGCTGTAAGGTTTAGTAATAAAACACCTACAAACAGAAACACCTGCCCTAACACTGTCAGTAAGGTGTAGGAGCAATATGGGCAGCACTGTTTCAAGCTGACTGTTCTGCATTGTGTTTTTCTGAAGGCTGGGTTCAAATTAGACCTTCTGGTGATGCCTTAGTCTGAGTCAGGATAAACCACAGCTGGATTTGTAAGAGCATTTTACAGCATCAAGAATTCCACCTGGATTGTGTAAACCCAGTGCTGTAAAATGCTCTAAAACCCAGCTGTGCTTATCAGGGTATAGGATGATCAAATCAAGCCCCTAGACTCCTACAGACTTTTCGGATTGCTTATGGTTGTAATCCAATATAGAAATGTATCTGTTTTGTAGTGAGCTGTATGTGTGTGCGCTGGTTTTAGAGTGGAGCTGAGCTCTCTCACAGATAGATAAGGCAGACGCTCCCACAGGAAGTCACCTTGTTTACAGAACCCCTTACACGAACACAACAGGAAGCTGCAAGTGTTCTCTCCGAAGGCTGGAGCAGGCAGACTGTGGGTCCCAGTTGGGCCACACAGGAAACAACGCATCAGACAGACCTCTGTGACTTCCTGTCCGACTTAATTAGAGTAATTATACCTTTTAAAAAAATATTTATTAAATACCGTAAATCAGTTTATTTTTAAATACAGTTTATTAAAATGTTAGTTTGTGCTAGGGCTGAGGTCAGGGTCCCCTTTGTAATTAGGACAGTGGCCAGGCTCTTATTGATTATCAGTGAAGCCTCATGCCTGTGTGTACATCCAGGGTGAACCAAATACTGACCACCGCGTGTCTAACCGGGATCCTTGGAGTTCAGAACAGGGATTAGTGTAGGGGATTTGAATCCCAGCCAGTTCAAGTCTCTGTGTCAGGGAGACGATTCTTGCAGTGGGACCTCCCCTCTAGTGGGAGCAGCGCTGAGCCGTTGTTTGAGATCCTTTTTTGGTTGTTTTCCCCCAGTGTTTAGTTTTGCCTTGTTGTGTTATTATTGATTACACTGTGTTTGTGTGTCCTTCCGCTCTGGGAGTTTTCATTGCTACTGCATTTTTAAAATATTCTAAAACCTGCGCTCCTGGCGGCATGTCAACCTCAAATTCCGTGCCTCTCCTGTCTGTCAGCAGATAACACACCCCCTCTTACAAAAACTTACTGAAATGTCGATATATATATTTATTTATACATGTTGAGAGATCTGACATCTAATGCCTTTTCCAGATTTGCTGCTGCTGAGTAAAAATTGTTTTTGAACCGGATCTCGTTTAGGTATCTTGAATTCATTCAAAACCAGTAACAGTTTGTACTGGAGAGCACCGGGGGGCACTGCGTTCAATACCAGCGGCAAGGAAAGGGTTAAACAGAAGGAGCGTGCACCCAGCTAGACGGAACAAACAGCTTCCAGAAAATGAGTAAATAAACCCAAAGCCAAGAGCCAGTCCCCCCTGTTGACCCCATGCCCCTGTTGACCCCGTGCCCCTGTTGACCATGTGCCCCTGTTGACCCCGTGCCCCTGTTCTGTGCTTGTTTTAGGTTTCGCTCAGCTGCAGTACTTGGCAACATTTCCTGTGGCTGATGCAGCACATGGTTTATGAGACTCACTGAGTCCTCCTTGTCCCCTTTCTGCAGAAACGGATCCAGGTCACTTTATAGAAGACATTGTTTCCTCTGGCACGCCTAAAATGTAGCTAGCACTTTGAACATCACGTTTTTTGGCAGCTGAATTCTCATTCTGAGCTCTGCAGTGTGAATAAATACATAGCTGGATGGTTTTGTGTTATTACATAGCTGGATGGTTTTGTGTTATTACATAGCTGGATGGTTTTGTGTTATTACTCTACAGCAGATGGCTTGGTCATGAACAGCACTTTAAGAGAACGGATCCAAGATTATCTGTGCATTTACTACAGTTTACCCTGGTTTGCCATGTTTATTAATATTCTTTACCATACCTCTCTGCGCTTTACAATGCTTACCTATGCTTTATTACGCTTTGCTGTGCTTTTACTATGGGAAACTTTTATAAGGGTACAGTGACAAAGACATTAGTCTTTGCTGTTACTCCATTTTGTGAGTTGTGTGTTGGGGACCTGTCCTGGTAAATCTGAAGTCTCAATAGTCCTTTAGAACACACACACACACTCTTGATGACCCCTGAGAGCAGTGGCAGAGACTTCTTGAAGGAACAGTCTGTTCCGCAGGGCTGCTGTGTGATGTGGTCTGCCTCGCAGTGCAGGGGTTTACAGAGTATGTCACACCATCTCAGAGAGAGACCCCTTGAGACCGCCCGCATCACCAGTAATGTGTTCATAATTAAAACCAGGAGGCTTTTGTTTGTCTGTTTACTAAAGCATTGTGTCTCTCATGGTAGTCTCCTGTTGTCTGAAATGCGGAGTTCTCATAATAAAGGCTGTGCTCCTCTAGGTTTGGCTCCCAGCCATCCTGTGGATCCCAAGTTCTAGTTTAAGAATCCCCTAAATCTTACCTGTTCAATTATTTTTTCCACACCGCAGCAATTCCCCGCACAACTCAGGGGATCTGAAGGTTCAGCGGCGTCCTTCCCCGCATAACTCAGGGGATCTGAAGGTTCAGCGGCGTCCTTCCCCGCATAACTCAGGGGATCTGAAGGTTCAGCAGGCATCCTTCCCTGCACAATTCAGGGGATCTGAAGGTTCAGCGGGCGTCCTTCGATCTCATGACTGAGCCAGCTTCCTCTTCTACACCCAGGAACTCAAGAGCGGATGTAAGAGGTGTCCGCTTTGAGCTCGCTGGGCGCCTGGCTGGCAGGGTCTGCTGTAGCGCGATGAGGGGTGACAGTACCTCCCTGTTCTGCCTCCCTAACCCGCTGGAACGCCACGGCGAATGCACCACTCCCTCCAGAATCCCCAGAGAAGACCGATGACTTCGCACAGCCAGTACGCAAAATCTTACCTGCCTTGCACTTCCGTTCGCCATGTACGTCTCACATGTGCAGCTTTTGAAAATCCAAGCTGGCTGAACAGTGAGGCTGGCCCCCTACCCTTTCAGTGCTTTCTTACCTGTTATTAACCAACCAGCAAATTTCCTTCAATGACTGACATGCCTTGCGACCAGTGACTTTGCCCCGAAGATATTGGTGAAGTATAACTGACTACTTGAAAGTAAGACGTGCAAAAACAGAGCTTTCTTTAACCCCGTATGAAACGGTACATTTTTGCTCTAATCCCTTTTCTTTTCCTCTTCAGAACTGGGCCCCTAAGTGGTATAAAGCACAGACCCCAGCACTGATGCTTGTGACAGGGTTGTCTGAAGCCTTACAGAGGTTTCTATTAAGAATCCACACTCACGCACTCTGGGGCTTTTTCAAAACCACACATTTCCAGACAGGCATATTGACAGCATATGTTTTCCAAGTTCAGAAAACAATAAAGGGGACGTTTGAGGGGGAAAAGCACAAAACAGGGAGAAACGAAAAGCAGTAAACACTGCAACCTGGAACTCCTGAACCAGCCTGTCTGCTGGCTGGACTCCAGCAGGGCCCTGTTTCTCACAGGGAAGAGGGGAGAGGGAAGGGGAGTAAGAGAATGGAAACACCCTGGCCTGAGCTTGGCCTCTGCAGCACTGAAGCCAGGCCCGTTCCCACAGAAAACCGTTTTACCATTTGTACAATCATTTTGCAGTTCCTTCGCTTCTTACTTTGCACATACCATGCATTTACCAGTTTGTTTGTTTTACCACATGTGCCTTATTATAAAGTGGTGGGGATGATAAGCATACGTTTCTTTTGCCAACTATTCCAAGCATGTCACAATCACCGACCATCAGAAATTACAAACAGAGCCCTCTTATCCGGGTTCAGAAAAGTGAGACTTGACCAATCTAGTCCTTTCAATAATTCCACGTAGCTGGCATATTTTCTTAACTAACAATACAAAGGTAGTTATTTCATTTTTCTGATGGCCACATATACCAATGTGGACATATTCTGAGCTCAGTGTGGTCCGACCATGTTACTGCAATGTTCCAAAACAACATGAAACTCTCCTGAACCCAGGAACCCTACTGAAAGCGCTTGGATCCAAAGTTTCTGAGTGAATCAAAAACAACATCTTGGAAATTAAAACAGATGCAGTCAGGGCCCATCTGTTACCACCAGCTGACTCTAGTTAATCAGTCTACTGAATTGAGCGCGATTACAATGTGATGCTTCTGCTAGTGTTATTTCACTTTCAAGTGAAAATGATTCCCTACAATCTGTGGACGATTTCTCAGTCTTTATGTCCGTTTTCACCGCCGATGAAAATGCTGCATTCAAATCAAGAAATGCCCCGAGGCAAAATCATCAGAGACTGTTTCTCCCAGCTGCACTACAGCAGACCCTACTGGCCAGGCACCCAATGAGCTCAAGCAGACACCTGCAGGGCAGTGGCTGGTAACTTACTGTCATCTGCTCTGGAGCTCCTGGGTGGAAAGAGGCCATTGGCTTGGCTGTGGGAATCGGGTGGCATGCTGACCTTCAGTTCTCTTAAGCTGTGGCGAGGAGCGTGGTGGACATGGGGAGAAAAACAAAGGTAAGCATGTGACTATTTCATTATCGTGGCAGTTCTGTCCTTGTTTAGGGCTACGACATGGCGGTGAGGCTTGACTTACAGCAAAACTCAGATCATAGAAACATTCCTCTGTAACCGAGCACACCAGCGGCTCTCTGAAGTATTGAAAGGGCTTCATACAGCCAGTTACATCACACAGGGTCTTCTTTGCAGGAAGTTAGTTAGGCCTGTGTTTAATGTTAACCTCCTAACCTAATCCCCTAGAGCCAGAGCCCAGCTCGCTGTGAATAAATCCCCCCAAATTACCTCCACATGCTGTGGGCTTCCAGCTCGCTCCCTCAGGTAATCAGCAGAAAGCCTGGCCTGCGTGCGAGTGTGCGGCGGGGAATCGGGTTTCACTGAGATGGATGTCACAAATAAAGGAAGGCGTGTGTGTGCGGCCGTGGTGCAGTGCAGAGCTGGGACACTGCAATTCAAAGTGGCACATTTTCAGTTCAGCTCGGATTTGGTAGAGTCTTCTTTGCGTGTTATACTGTAGTGTGGATGTAATTAGGGTTGGTGCTGGCTCTCTGCAGGTCACTACGTTTTCATTTTCCTGTCAGTTTCAGCCAGCATTCCGTCTGTGATTTCTGCCTCCCTTTGATACTGGGACAACTGTGAGTTAGTAAATGGAAAATCTCTTTACAAAGTCACAGTTTCAGAGGGACAGAAATCAAAGGTGCACACCCAGGGGTTTCAACCCACCTTACTTCCACTGTGTTAGTTTCAGTACTATACATTGTTAAAAACCAAACAAATGCCAATTGTACTACCATCCTCTAAATCAGTAAATAAGAACCTTCTCTTTTTAAAGACAAAAACACACTGAAGAGACTCCATACTGTGAGATGTTAGATTTTCATAACTTTGATTCCCAACGATGTTTAGATTTAATGTAACCCATTATCCCTGATCTCTCAAACAACCTGCTCTATGGATGCAACGGTTATGGTTTTCCCAAATCGAAACTGAACGAAACCAGGATTTTCATACAATTCTAAACCAACAAAGATTCAAATGAACCAACCCTGCCCGATAGAATGAAAATTGGCGCATTTTTCGAGAGCTCTTAGCACACTTTGCTGTATGTAGGCGGTTCATATTAACATCCTTTAATAATTTTCATATGGTTACATAAATGAAAAATTAAGACAAGACTTTCCTGATTGATTCTGACAGCCCTCAGCAGGGACAACCACAGCTTCATACATCGTCTACATGTTCAGATCTCAGGCTGTTTTCATGGGTCCTAAAATAAAGATACCTTGCATGAAACTGAACCAAGCAGCAGATACTGGGCACAGCGATACTGCCCACGCATGAGCTGCACCAAGCAGCAGATACTGGGAGCGGAGATACTGCCCACGCTGAGCTGAACCAAGCAGCAGATACTGGGCACAGTGATACTGCCCACGCAGAGCTGAACCAAGCAGCAGATACTGGGCACAGAGATACTGCCCACGCAGAGCTGAACCAAGCAGCAGATACTGGGCACAGAGATACTGCCCACGCAGAGCTGAACCAAGCAGCAGATACTGGGCACAGCGATACTGCCCACGCAGAGCTGAACCAAGCAGCAGATACTGGTCACAGTGATACTGCCCACGCAGAGCTGAACCAAGCAGCAGATACTGGGCACAGAGATACTGCCCACGCAGAGCTGAACCAAGCAGCAGATACTGGGCACAGAGATACTGCCCACGCAGAGCTGAACCAAGCAGCAGATACTGGATACAGAGATACTGCCCACGCAGAGCTGAACCAAGCAGCAGATACTGGGCACAGAGATACTGCCCACGCAGAGCTGAACCAAGCAGCAGATACTGGGCACAGAGATACTGCCCACGCAGAGCTGAACCAAGCAGCAGATACTGGGCACAGAGATACTGCCCACGCAGAGCTGAACCAAGCAGCAGATACTGGGCACAGAGATACTGCCCACGCAGAGCTGAACCAAGCAGCAGATACTGGATACAGAGATACTGCCCACGCAGAGCTGAACCAAGCAGCAGATACTGGGCACAGAGATACTGCCCACGCAGAGCTGAACCAAGCAGCAGATACTGGGTAGAGAGATGCTCCCCATATCAGAGCTGCCTTTGCAGGCTTTTCAATGGCAGAGCTTCAGGAGAGAGAGGGGTTTTGGCTTCAGACACTAATCTACTGTTTTGTTCAAATATTTACACAGGCAAAACCCTTTAGCCTCTCACACAGAGCTGGGGTTAGATTACAATGTCACTTCCAAGACTGGAGCCAGAGATTCAGGGGCTGTGCTGTGGACAGGCTACTGCGAAAGCTGTATTGAGTACAGACATTGACTCGATTGGGGATGTCCTGTGATGTGTAGCACTAATATGATTGGCTGTAGGGCGAACGCATGCATCTGGAAATGTATTGTGATTGGTCGCCCCTCTGATTGGTTGAACAGATCGAATCCAATATAGAGAAGGTTAGTTTGTGATTTGGACCCTCTCTGGGCAAAATTCTGAGCAGAATTGTGGCAAATGCATTTTATTGCTCTGCAAAATAGTGTTCAAAGGAAGCCTTGATGGCAGGAACATACTCTTCACTTTTCACAAACCTTATGTGGAGTTGGGTGGGGTACTGAGTTATTGTAACACAGGATGAGACATTAACTTTATTGTGTTGTGGCAAAATCTAGAAAACAAAAAAGACCAACAGCAACACACTTGTTAATGAGGGGTAATAAAATACATCAGAAAATATTTCCAAAACACTTAAAACATTTCCAAAATTACATCCACATGTACGAAAGAGACTGGCTACAGCCCAATGATGAGAGAGCTGCCAAATATCTATATTATGACAAAACGGTTCAGTTTTAACATTCATAGTTTGAATATGTTACTTACTCATGTTGTAAATAGCTAGACAGGTTACTGTATTCAATTCATGCTAGTTGGCGAAAAGAAAGCTTTGTCTTCCAAATCCTAATGGGTGTCACCCAGTCGTTTGAATATCTTTCTCCTTGTGCTTCTGTGCACACCACGGCATATCAACCTTACCTGTTGATAGGTTAGGAGAAGCAGGAAGTCAAACGGGAGGAAAAAACGTCGTCTTCTTGCTGAAGAATCTAAACCTTAAGTAAATTAAGTGGGATCCCTCTGAAACTTGGCATACTTTTAAAGATTGAGATGAACTAGGGAAAGCCAGTAATGTGCGGGGACTGCATTGAAAGAATGCTGTCAGGGTTTTTATATTTTTTGTGAAGCAACCGGATTGTGTCCAGATTTGCGTAGCTGTCAGCTCTCGTTAGTGTAGCTCAGGGCCGCACAGCTCAGGGCCGGGGATCACAAACAAGACAAACAGCGATTGACCAACCCCCGACCCCCAGCTCTAATCTCTTCCAGATGGCGGGGCTTCACGTTTCTTCTTTTGCATTTTCACCCAACATTGTGTCTTTTGTATTCTCTGAATCCTCCTTTTTTGTAAATCGTTAAGCAATGCTACCATAACTTCTCATGTATCCGATCTGTCAGTCCTTGGATGGGTAGCCATTAAGAAGAAACAGGTGCTGTTATTTAGACTACATCCCAACCAGTCCTGGGACCGATGAAGAAATGCTCCACCATGCTGAAAGCCATGCCACCACTGAAGATTGTTTGAGAAAACAGCTTAAGTTGCTTCACTATTAAAGAAACCTGAAAATGCAAGTCAAATTAAGAATAAGGAGGTCCTCAAAACTATGTGTTTTATTTTGTGATAGGGCGTTTGTCTCTGAAAGACAACTTTCATGGAGCAGAGACACAGGAGAGAGTTACAGCAGAGACACAGGAGAGAGACATAGGACAGACGCTTGGGAGTGGCACTTGAGCAGAGACACAGGAGAGAGACACAGGAGAGACACAGGAGAGACACAGCACACAGGAGAGACACAGCAGAGAGAGAGAGACACAGGAGAGAGACAGCAGACAGCAGAGAGACACAGGACAGACGCAGGAGCGACACAGCAGAGAGACACAGCACACAGGAGAGACACAGGAGAGAGAGACACAGGAGAGGCATGGGAGCGACACAGAAGAGATGTTTGAGAGTAGTCGATCCTGTTTGTTATTTGTTCTAGAATTGTAAATGCAGTTTTTTCTTTTAGGACAAAATTACACTAATGACTGTTTGGAGTAAATAGCTTTGAGAATCTAACCCATAGTATCTTCTTCACTGCAAAACCACACATAACTGACCCCTAAGGATGTGCACCAGTAATTTCTTTCTCCCTGAAACAGTTCATTTATTTGAGTATTTCTTTTGCAAATCTTGAACAAGTTATAAATGAATTACACATCTCATGGTAAAGTAAACAGATAAGAGGTATATTACCAGATTGAGACAGTATTCCTTTAAAATCCATTATCTATAGTATTTAGTCTGTGCAAGAAGCATTGATGGTACCTAGTAAGAGAACGAACCAGTTGACTATTAAATGGGACTGTGACAAGGATGGCTGTAGGGGTGACGTCAGACCAGGAAATGAGCATAACACACAAGGCAACTGCTTGTGAAACTGAAGCGCTATGGAGCTCAGCTTTTTATTAAACAAACAAATAAACTGTCTTTTATATTCTGGCTGAGGGGTTAACAAGCTATTAATTATCTTATTACCCCTCGGCCAGAGTCTGCACAAGTTTCATAATTTCTGTGACTGTCATCCAGTTAAGCAAATAGTAGCGGACAGTCACGCATTCTCACGAGGTTTTTAAAATACACAAAACAATAACAAATAATGGCAGACGACACCTCGCTCGTCCTGCCAAAAAATAATACATCATAACACCGGCTTTTCACCTTCATATACAAAATATAAATCATAATATGCACAAGGGCAGGGAGTACCCCGTCACTGGGGCTTATTGATGTTTTTTGTCTATCTGCACAGCACTCGGTGGAAGAGAAGGGTTAACTCATATAAAACTGACAAACAGCGCTGTTTAAGACTGTTTCCCTGGTGAAAACTTTGAAGTTTGCATTGGGCTACATCCAAAGCAACTACAGGCATGCTAAATAAATCTTTACTGTTAGAACAAGAAAAAAAAAACCCTGCTTGTTATATTTATGCAAGACAGTATTGACGGAGGAGTGTTTGGACAGAATGGGTTTGAGTCTCTGGTTTTACTTTTGTTTATGCAATCCTTTGCTTCTGAGCATATAGAACTACGAAATGTATTACCCTTCACTTTCCGATTTCCAATAAACTTCCCAATAGAGGTGCATTAATGACAGTGTAGCTACATGTCCTAACTGCATCGCTGCAGTTATTCAAGTGGGTTACTGCTGTCCCGTATACACAGTTTTGTGTAGTATTCTGTTTATATAACAAGTGCAATGTTGGCAAGCAAAAGCATATTTAAACCTGAATTAAACAGCTGGATTCAGAGATTCCTTAGATCAAGCTCTGCGTCTGTTTAGCAAAGCAATGTAGTTTGGAACAGTGTGATTCATTCTGTCCTCGGATCTGAAACAAGACCCTGAAAATAATATTCACCACAGTACGTGAAAAAGATATCTGATGCTAGATTTCTCAACACTTATGACTATATATATATATATATATATATATACACTGTATATATATAAAATACCTAATACCTGCTGCACAGAGAGAGTGAATCTATAGTGAGGGGGTGTCAGGATGTGGGGTCCTAATACCTGCTGCACAGAGAGTGAATCTACAGTGTGGGGTGTCAGGATGAATGAAAGACAGGGTAAACTAAACTATGGAATGACGATAAGAGACTTGGAAGAAGTGATCCCATTTAAACTAGAGTTTGTCCAGATCGTTGTTTTTTTTCTTTTTTCCCCATCTGTTGCATACAGACTGTTTGCAGAAGTTGATGAACATTTCACTTGTCTGATGGTGCTGAAATCTCCAGTAATCAAACAAGCTGCAGGCTCGGTCCTAATCCCCTTTCAATTGACCCTGTTCCAGTAAACACACATTCCGATTGCTGTCTCCACACTGGGCCTGCAGTTATTAAAAGTAATAGCTGTACAGAGTGGGATTCTACTAGCGATCTTGTGCCAGGACCTCCACTAATGAGCGAGGGGGATCTGTACTGGGCTCCTAGCCTTTCTTTCTTTCTTTCTTTCTTTCTTTCTTTCTTTCTTTCTTGCAAATTGTGTTGCATTCACACACAGCATTCGATTACAGATGCTAGTCCCTTTGCGCTGTTCCGGGGTGTTTCTAGTGTAGGTCAGACTAGATGGCGAGGGGTGCTGGGTATTGGAAGCCATGTCCAGGAGCTGCAGAGGGATTGATTTGTTTTACAGCTGGGAAGCAGGTGACAGTGACAGCTGTGTCAGCGGGATGGTGGCGTCAGGCACACCGATACCGCAGCCAGCATGGGTATCCCATCGCCTCGCAGTCAGGATGGATTGCAACAATAATACTCTCAGCGGCTTTTCTCTCTCCGGGGCCCGGCCGATGCATCGCTCGGGAGGGTCCCGCTGACCTGGACCACGTTCTCAGCATCTTGATGAGCTTCCGCCAGCTGGACTGCGGCTTCCAGGGCTTGTGGCTGATGGCGATGCACCCAGTCCCGGATGGTCATTGGTAGGATCTGCGGAGTTGTTCCATCACCACCAGTTCGGCAAGTTGATGGACCATGCACTTTTCAATTTCCACCCAGTGGTTTGAGATCTCAGCGAGCCTGTGTCAGGCTCTAGTGCTGGTTTGAGATCTCAGCGAGCCTGTGTCAGGCTCTAGTGCTGGTTTGAGATCTCAGCCAGCCTGTGTCGGGCTCTAGTGCTGGTTTGAGATCTCAGCCAGCCTGTGTCAGGCTCTAGTGCTGGTTTGAGATCTCAGCGAGCCTGTGTCAGGCTCTAGTGCTGGTTTGAGATCTCAGCGAGCCTGTGTCAGGCTCTAGTGCTGGTTTGAGATCTCAGCCAGCCTGTGTCAGGCTCTAGTGCTGGTTTGAGATCTCAGCCAGCCTGTGTCAGGCTCTAGTGCTGGTTTGAGATCTTAGCCAGCCTGTGTCAGGCTCTAGTGCTGGTTTGAGATCTCAGCGAGCCTGTGTCGAGGTCTAGTGATGGTTTCGGGTCTAAGCGAGCCTGTGTCAGGCTCTAGTGCTGGTTTGAGATCTCAGCGAGCCTGTGTCAGGCTCTAGTGCTGGTTTGAGATCTCAGCGAGCCTGTGTCAGGCTCTAGTGCTGGTTTGAGATCTCAGCGAGCCTGTGTCAGGCTCTAGTGCTGGTTTGAGATCTCAGCCAGCCTGTGTCGGGCTCTAGTGCTGGTTTGAGATCTCAGCCAGCCTGTGTCAGGCTCTAGTGCTGGTTTGAGATCTCAGCCAGCCCGTGTCAGGCTCTAGTGCTGGTTTGAGATCTCAGCGAGCCTGTGTCAGGCTCTAGTGCTGGTTTGAGATCTCAGCGAGCCTGTGTCAGGCTCTAGTGCTGGTTTGAGATCTCAGCCAGCCTGTGTCGGGCTCTAGTGCTGGTTTGAGATCTCAGCGAGCCTGTGTCAGGCTCTAGTGCTGGTTTGAGATCTCAGCGAGCCTGTGTCAGGCTCTAGTGCTGGGTTACGCTTGTTGGTGGCCATGTGTTTTTGATAAAAGTTGAAGCCCAGACTATAGATCTCGTCTGGCAGGCTGTCTGGTCGGGGGCACTGCGGGGCACAAGCCTGGCCTGACCCAGCTAATTCCTCCCAGACGCTGGCAGGATCTCGTATTTTCATAGGGGTCGGGACAGTGTGAGAACGTGAGGGGCAGGGAAAGGGCAGATCAATGCATTTAAAACAGTCCAGACCACGCTGCTGTTACTTTTTACTATACCTTTTTTATTTGTGAATTGAGTGCTCAGCAAAGATGAAGTGCCAGTAAGCTTCATGAGCGTTTCCCTACACTGCAAGAGAGAGAGCTCCTCACTCCTGACCAGAACACCCCTGCCTGTCTGCCATTCTGTCCTGGGCCTCTCTCAAGCAGAGCCTGACGATTGTGACGAATCTTGTGTTGTTTGTGGGGTGGTTAGGTTCACCAAGCTCAGTTCCCTTGAAACCTGAGACCCAGGTCTCTAGAGGACAAAGGCCTGAGATTTGTTTATGTTAGAAACGTAAAAATAGCAAAAGCATAGAACCTTTCTCTTAACTGCTGCTGTTTCTTGGTTGTTTCTGTCATTAATATTGCTTTATGCTTTATAATGTATTGGTATTTAAAAAAAAAGTGCTAACAACAACTTTCTCTTTGAAATCAAAGCTGCTACGGTCTCTTTTAGTACTACAGCCCCAGACGAATAAAGGAAGCACACACAGGCAGTGATATCTCCTGGGGTGTGTGTCTGTGTGAAGCATGAGGGGTTGTTTAAATGAGATGTAACAACATGGACTATAGTGGCAGGACCGCACATGTCTAGTGGAATTTCTCTGAGTGTGTGTGTGCGTGTGTGTGTGTGTGTGTGCGTGCATGTGTTTGTGTGTGTGAGTGTGTGCGTGCGTGTGTGCATGTGTGTGAGTGCGTGCGTGTGTGTGAGTGCGTGCGTGCGTGCGTGCGTGCGTGTGTGTGTGTGCGTGCGTGTGTGTGTGTGTGCGTGTGTGTGTGTGTGCGTGCGTGTGTGTGCGTGCGTGTGCGTGTGCGTGTGCGTGCGTGCGTGCGCGTGTGCGTGTGCGTGTGCGTGTGCGTGTGTGTGTTAGTGTGGGCAGGGAGAGAGCTACTCTCCGTCTCTCCTCACAGCCCTCAGGAAGCCCCTGCCAGGGTGTAAGTGGCTTCCTTCACCTGGGAAACACATTCACTCTTTGCTGCTGCAGGGCTCTGCTCAGAGAGCGTGCACTGTGGACCGGCTTGGTTGATGATGATATTTCTTTAACAAAGCATCGTAGGACATGTTGTTATTTGTATAGCTTGTGAGCAATCTGCCTTGAGTTGTCTCTGTACTAGACTTACCTAGGTTGTCCATAACTATTAAACACTCAATAGAGCTGGGGGTCCCTGAGTGACTCCTCCAGTTAAAGCGCTGCCGCTGGGAGCGCAGGGTGAGTCACACAGCTTGGTTGGTTCATATCCAGGCTGTGCAAAGAAGCTGAACTTTGCTAGGTCTCTGAAGGGGCCACAGTGGCTCTGACGCTCCCGGGGTGGGGATGGGAAACCAGCAGGGATTGCTTCTCCTCATCACGCAACAGCGAACCCTACTGGCCAGACACAGATCACATTCAGAGTGGATAAGAGGCACGGCTGGTCTCTGTTCTCTGGGATTGGTAGCCCGCCCACCTTTGTTCTGGATTGCTCAGTGTAAAAGCGATTCTGGCTTTAGGCTTGTGAGATCGGAGGATGCTCACACACCCTCAGAACGTCTGTGCTGTGTGGGACTCGCTGCGGTGAGGAGAGAAAACATAACTGGACATTCCAAATTAGAGGAAAAATAAAGAAAAATAATAATTGGTCACGCTAAATTTAAAAAAAGAAACCCTCAATAGTGCTATATTTCTAAATTCTAAAATACAAGTTTATTTCCGAATTTTATTTATACATACATACGTACAAAAAGCATTTTTCTTAGTAGTATCTGCAGTTTTTCCAGTTCACATTGGTTTATCGTGATGTTATTATTGTACTGAATAATCACTTGCGAGACCCATGTTTCTGACAGCCGTCTAAAGTTAAAAGGACATTCCCCACTGAGACTGAGAGGCTTCCTTTACTCTCTCTTCCTGCATGTGTGTTAAATACGTTCCATACAGTTTAACTGGGCAAGTGTTCTGTCTAAGGAAAGGTTATGTGAAAGAGAAAGAACTACTAACGAGGGAGAAAGTCACAAATGAGTTCAAACGTGATTTAATGTAATTGTGAAGCACAGCTGAAGATCATTGAGTTTGCCAAATTGTATGGTGTTTTATTTTGGGATGTGGATTACACTAACGTCCTCTGGGGGTAAGTTAAAACTCTGGCTCCCTGGCTTCTTGGCTCCCTGGCTTACTGGCTCACTGGCCCCAGGCTCACTGGCTCACTGGCCGTCTGGCTCCCTGATTCCCTGGCCCCTGACTCCTGGCTTCCTGACTCCCTGGCCCCTGACTCCCTGGCTCCCTGACTACCTGGCTCCCTGACTCCCTGGCCCCTGACTCCTGGCTTCCTGACTCCCTGGCCCTCTGGCTCCTGACTCCCTGACTCCCTGACTCCCTAGCTCCCTGACTCCATGGCTCCATGACTCCCTGACCCCTGACTCCCTGGCTTCCTGACTCCTTGGCTCCCTGACTACCTGGCTCCCTGACCCCCTGACTCCCTGGCCCCCTGGCTTCCAGGCTCCCTGACTAGCTGGCTCCCTGACTCCCTGACTCCCTGACTACCTGGCTCCGTGACTCCCTGGCCCCTGACTCCCTGGCTTCCTGACTCCCTGGCCCCTGGCTCCCTGGCTTCCTGACTCCCTGACTCCCTGGCTCCCTGGCCCCTGACTCCCTGACTCCCTAGCTCCCTGACTTCCTGGCCCCTGACTCCCTGGCTTCCTGACTCCCTGGCCCCTGGCCCCTGACTCCCTGACTCCCTAGCTCCCTGACTTCCTGGCCCCTGACTCCCTGACTCCCTGGCTCCCTGGCCCCTGACTCCCTG
Source organism: Acipenser oxyrinchus oxyrinchus (assembly GCA_030684275.1). Taxonomy (NCBI): domain Eukaryota; kingdom Metazoa; phylum Chordata; class Actinopteri; order Acipenseriformes; family Acipenseridae; genus Acipenser; species Acipenser oxyrinchus. The sequence goes on from CM060272.1 coordinate 19,467,486, forward strand.
ACTCCCTAGCTCCCTGACTTCCTGGCCCCTGACTCCCTGGCTTCCTGACTCCCTGACTACCTGGCTCCCTGACTCCCTGGCCCCTGACTCCCTGGCCCCTGATTCCCTGGCTTCCTGGCTCCCTGACTACCTGACTTTATTTCTTTAGGGGTTGATTTCCCCGTTCTTTATTATGTGATACAAACAGATTTTCTTCCTAATGGTCTTTTGCAGACAGGATTTGATCAGCACTTGTCAGCAGCTGCTTGGTCACTTGTTATTTATGAGCTGCGAGGCCCAGCAGGGAGTGTGCAGGACAGGCTGTGTTGAGTGCAGTCCTTCTCCTGTCTTTGTAGCCCTGATTCATGGAGTGAGCAGCTGGAAAATCAAGACCCTCGGAGCCCAGGCGAAGCTTAACCCTTTCCCCACCGATTGTGTGCATTAACGTCTCAGGACTTTTTTCCATAAAATTCCAGAAGGAAATTTATAATTGAGGTCAAGTAAAACACACCGGTTTCACATCGGGTTCAGATCGCATGTTTTCAGATCTCATGTTAGTCTGTTTTACAATAGGCCCCTGGTTATAGCTCTAGCTCAGGTCTGTGCATATTTGCCATCGTTTACAATGGTTTGCCATACGTCATGTTTCACAGTGCTTACAAGGGCTGTATCCAGAGTCTCCTTCAGAGAGACCATGAGAGTGAGTGAGTGCGAGGTGCAGGAGAGGGGAGGGAGTGGGGAGCAGAGAGGGAGGGGAGGGGTTTGTTTTGGTGAGCAGCATGCTGTTCCTCAGTGTTTACAGTGTCTGGGTATGCAGCAGGGAATGCCAGTGGGCAGACAGACAGAAAACAAGAGGTGGAGGGAGAGAGGAACCCAGGCGGGCCTCAGGAGGTCGTGGCACACAGGATGACAGATGCTGCAGTTTTTCACCGTGTCAGTGGCTCTGGGTCATCAAGCACACAGTCATTTCGGGTTGGGTCTGTCTACCATCACATTAACACATGCTGCTATCCCATATAAACGTTGCCCATAGTAAAAGCACAGTGAAAGCATGGTAAAGCATAAGTAAGCACTGTAAAGAGAGGTGTGGTAAAGCATAGTATATCAATAGGAAAGCCATACAAAATGACGGTGCAAATTTACCTTGGTAAACTTTTAGAAGGGATCAAGCCTAAAGTTAGTGCGATACACTGAGAATAAAGGATATTCAAGTAGGTAAACCCCCTGTAATGCGCATCACAGAGAAGCAAGGGGACCATGGGGTTAACCAGGATAACACTGAATTGAAACCTAAGCCCCTTTCACACTGGCATGCTCTACCCGGGTCAGGACCCGGTGTCATGCAGGTCGGCTACGCGATTTCACACTGCTTTTGATAAAGCAGGGTCGACCTGGGTGACAGACGCAAGTGCATCAACGCAGCTTGTTACAGACGCTTCCATCCAAGCTTCTCTGGATTGAACCGTCGGCCCAAATGTTGATTACAGCAAATGTTTCTACATCCCTGCTGCAATCTGGCTCATGCTGTGTCTCAGTCAACAAACATATGGCTAAACAGAATAAACAGAAACGTTCCTTGCTGAAGTGAAACCTTCACACAGGCGGGGCTGTTTGTTATTGTGTCGGCTCATGATGGCTGTAATGCATTGTGTCTCGCTCGACCCGGGTCAAAGTGTGTCGACCCACATCCTGAGGTGGGTCGCTGGGACCAGGGTACGACCCAGGTACGCGGAATCACACTACACGGGATTGTGACCCAGGTAGGCGTGCCAGTGTGAAAGTGCTTTAGTCTCCTGAAACCAAGTTCCAAGACACAAAGTGATCTCATCACTGCTTCCTGTCCTGTGTTTGTCTCCAGAGTGTATGAACTGCAGCAGCTTTTCAGATGTGAACAACAGACTCAGCATCCTGGAGTCCAAGGTGAGATCTGGAACCTTCTACAAAGTTAAGAGCAGTGCTTTTAATTCCAATTGAAATTTTTGAAGGATTTCGTCTGTAAATGAAAGTACGGTTATTTTAGTTTACAGTTATTTTAGCTTTCCCATTTTACAATCAAAACTGCTTCTTTATTCCCATTTTATTTATTTAATTTTTTTATGAGATTGTTTTTAATTGTTCTATTTTTACAAACTGGCTTTTTATCTTTGAATTTTACAATTAAAACCCAATTTTTGTGTCTCTTTTAATTTCTGTTTTATACAGTTTTGTATCAGACTGATTTTCATTTATTGGTTTGATTGTTCTTTTTTGTGAGAAGCGCTTTGGAATCCTTGTGATGAAAGGTGCTGTAGGAATTGTGTTGTATTGTATTGTATTGTATTGTATTGTATTGTATTGCATTGTATTGTATTGTATTGGGGTGGATTCCTCATGTGTTACTCTATACAGCTCTCCTGTAACTTCTCATAGTTTTCCAGGGTCAGTGATTCAGTCTCAGTGCATACAAAACAAATGCACAAATGCTGTGCATATTTCAATTCCCTGGCTGGCTTATTACATGAACTTGAGAGTTGCAAGCACATTTTTGGCAGTTCTAAACACTAGTATTGGATTATTTTAGCAGCAATATCTCTGTTCAAGATCTTTGTGTGCTGTTCTTATTTTGATTTCTTTTGTTTTTTCAGCTTTTTAAAGATTTGCAGTGGAACATTTTTGACTCAAACTTCATAAGTGGCAGCAGAAATAGAGGTTGACAGTAGAGACTGTGTGTAATATGTTGACTGGATAACAGCAGACGCGCCGCATGGATTCTAAAACCATCCTTGCTCTCCACCTGACTGTGGGTCTCGTTGCAGGTTATGATGCTGGGAAATGCGACGGGAAATCCAACGGGAGATTCAGGGAGACCTGGCATCTTTGAACCTCCAGAGAATGAGGTTTACCCGCCTAGACCTGTGCCCGCTGGCCAGCCAGGACCGCAAGGTCAGTTGCAGTTAAAGCATGCACGCCTTGCGCTTAGACTTTTCAGCATTTGCTTTTTCGTCCCTGGGATATTTTTACTCTTTCTTTCTCTGGTATCTAGGACCCCTGGCGTCAGGGGTCTACCGGGCTGACCGGACCCCAGGAGAGAGGGGTCCAATCGGGAGAGCGGCCACATCGGACCTGTAGGTGAGACCCCGGTTATTGATCTGTAAAACTGATTCTCAAGGGAGGGTCAGCACTGCCAACACAACACAGACAATCTCGTTGAAATGTTTGTTTCTTTTAGCAATGCTATATATCTTGTTTGTGAGAATTACATTTCTGGATGCACTCTACACAGATGAAGGCTTAATATAACCAGCAGTGACTGCATGTCAGCTCCACCTGGGGCTTTAAACGATATGCCGTGGAGTTTAAAAAGATTTCTAAATATGAAAAGTGTGTCCTATCACAGCAGTGCCTCGGTTGAAACCACACCATCGTCGCTGCCCTAGGTCCTTTCCTCTGATGGGAACGAGCCTCGACCAGAGCCAAAGCGCTGTTTCTTATCAGCCTCACCCCTTCATAAAGTTCACTCAAACATGAAACTCCTGTTCTGAAGAAGCCAAGACACATTTTCAAGAGGAATACAGTCATTTTAACAGGAACTGCTACAGCTTTTACCTGCCCCTTCCTGCAACGAGGTTGTATGTTAAAAATAAGTATGTTACATACAGTAAATGCCGTTGCATTATGTGATTATGTGATACTTTACTAGCTAAATATATAGGTTAAAGGAATGATAACCATGATTTGTTTTTTTTACCTCTTATTTACACTCGCTAAGGAGCTATGATACAATATGTCACAAAAATGAAATGCACCTTTTTTTTTTGTTTGTTTGTTTCAATTTCAACATACAAAAGGAAGTATTTTTTAATTTTGAGAAATGTTATAAATTTTAGTTCAGCTTTAAAATGCCATGCTTGCCCAGGCGTCTGGCTCTGACTGCGGCCCTGTGTGCCAGTGTTAACCAGCCGCTACATATTTCCCTGTTTTCCTGTCTGGCTGCCTGTCCATTATAGAGTGCAGTGGCAGTGCTGAGCTCTCAGTGGGGATGTTTTTAGCACAGTTGATTTATCATTTTAATAAAATAAACCCAACCGGCATGAAATGAAATATCGGCTTTTAAAAACTAGGACTCGGAATATGTTGGTGCTGCAGTTGCATTATTCGGTCACAAGAGGGTGCAAGAAGCACCCCTTGTTTTTTAGCCCAAACTCAAATAGACAAACATTCTGACCAATGTCTTCATCAGTGTTAGTGTTTGCCTACCCACAGCATCGCAAGATCAGATCAACACAAGAAAAAGAAAGAGATACAGACAATATCTCAAAATGTGTTATCATACACATAACCACAAACAGGAAAAGGTGGAGTTAAATGTCTGTGTCAGTAGCGAGAGTATGGAATAGGTTGCCTAGCAACATTGTGGATGCTGAATCATTGGGATCCTTTAAACAATGACTTGACAACAATTTGGGATCAATCAGCTGCATGGACCAATGGCCTCTCATGTTTAAATGTCTTATGTTCTTATGTTTAATTTATCCATATATTTATTTAAATGCTCAGTTCCAGCACACTGGTCTATCCTGTTTTTGATAACTGGTTGTGTTGATTAAGCTGTCTTTGTAAGATGTCTACACCTCTACATGAATCTAATTGCTGTTAACTTGTGCTGGAGATTCGTGTATCTGCTGTTCAGTGAGGAACCACTAAAGGTGTGAGTCCCCAACTCTTACCAACAGTTCACAATGAGCCAAAAACACAGTCAGATATTTTACCTTTTTTTTTTTTTGTCCCCTCACCCAGGGCCAGAGGGGCGACCAGGACTCCTTGGTCCAAGGGGGTACCCTGGGAGACCGGACTACCTGGACCTCCGGGCCCCTGGGCCCCAGGGCCCCCATCCCCAGGGGAGACGTCTACGGGCTGGAGTCCACAACCGAGGGGGACAGTGAGTGGACAACCGCTGGACAGCATTGACTGACTGATTTGTTGCTTTAAACACATTGAATTGACCTGGTTAAAGTACGCAGAGCTCTCAAAATCATTTCTGTAAATCTTACCTTGCATGTCTTACCATAGCTTCGAAGAGCTTGCATTTTCCTATATTATGGTCAATGACAAAGACTTCTAGTTGAAACCGTTGCCAGAGGATTTTATATGTATTGCAATCAATGATTTGATGACAATAGAGTGTCTATGTCTGATGTATAGAGTTGAAGTATCTGTAAGGAGCGATTGATACATTTCCTTCACTAATGAGAGGCAATGAGAGCTATGAAATGGTAGCAATACATATTAAATAAGATTTGCCTGAATTGTTCTGGTAGCCCTGCGTACTTTAACCCTTTTTGAGATGTAAACTGTTTCCAGAGTGCCTCTGATTTATACTTCCAGTAAATCACAGATCGTTCAGATAGACTCCAACATCTCTTAAGCACTGTCGTTAACATTTACAAAAAACAGAACCAAACCGAGCGAACGTCTTTGAAGAGTGGCAACAATTTATAAACCTGACTTGTAATAGGAGGTTCCATCCTCCTTGACTTGCACTGACAGCAAAACAACACTAGATGGCAGCAGCAACCCACCTTGCTCCAGCAGCCCTCAAGATGTTCTTAATTAGGAGCCTGTCTTTGTTTAAACCTCGGCTCTGGCTGATGTCAGTGTGCCATAAATCAGACCCAATTTGTAACCTGTCAGCGCAGCACTCTGCTCCTGGCATCGCAGCCTGCCCTCCCAGCCAAAAACGCCTTCAATAAAAAAGCAAGAGGCGAGATTTCAAATAAAAAAATCGCTACTCCCAGAATTGTGGTGTTTTCTGTAGAAATGAGTTCCAGAGGATTGGTCTCTCGAGCGCTTTCTCCAGGTTTGGAGGCTGGAGTTCTCTGAAGGTTAATCACAACCATGCCTTTGAATGGCTCCTAATCCCCTTAATGGCTGCTTTTCAAGCTCAGAGACTGATGTGTTCACACAGTGTGTGCATTTACAGTCTGCTCGGGAAAGAAGGTTCAGATGAAATAAGCACAGACACAACTGTAGTGAAAGAAACTTCAAAAGTTCAATGACGCACATTTTGACAAGCAGGCCTGTTACCAGGGATAGTGCAAAGTGGGTTTGGATTGTATTGCATCAAAGTGTTCCAGACCCCATGCAGTGTTTACAAGAAGCAGGAGGGAGCATGATCTGGATACACTGGGATCCTTAGAAGACACATGTTTTTGCATCCTTGCTGTGCCAAGTTAAAGATCTCTATAGGCTGTGCCATTGCTTTTTTCATGGTTATACTGTGCATTTACCATGGTTTACCCTGGTTTGCTTTTTAATGTGCTTTACTCTGCCTCGCTGTGCTTTTATACTGCTTTCAGTATGCTTTACTACACTTTGCTCTGCTTTTTCTAGGGGAGACTTTTACAAGGCTAAGGCTGTCCATTTTGAATCTCGTCATTGTAACCAAAATGTATACTGACAGATCACACCTGAGCTGGAGGAATTCATTTGACATCTGACAAGTTGTTGTAGAACATAAGGACAGCAACACATACATGTTCCAACACTTGTCTGCCTGAATAATGTGTTGTTATGAGAGAACGCTAGTTAACGTGGCTTCTTTGTGTTTGCATACAGATGGGGAGTCTCCCCTGCTCCCCACACAGACTCAGACTGGAAGACCAGGGCCCCCAGGACCAGAGGGCCCCCCAGGTACGCACCTCAAGCATGGGGCAGACTGGGGGAGAGAGCTGGGAGGGTAAAAGCTGTGTGTCCCCCCTCGAAAGTTTCTCTTCTACAGATATATCCCTTCAAGTCTCTCTGCTAATTCCTGCGAACTACAACACCACCCTGTAGAATTAACACATTGAGCTTCATAAAGTCAAATGAAATCTGCTGAATAATGTTAAGTTAGCATATTGAATAACATACGGCTTTATAGTTTTCCATATACTGGAAAATTTTTTAAAACGTGACATTTCGAAATCTAACATGAAACACTGTATTACTCTTATGGCTTCTAGTAGACTTTTGCAATATAAGTTTGTAATTTCTTTAATTACATGCTGTTTACATAAGAGATCATAATTATGTTCATAAAGTTGTTTTTTTTTTTAAATGATGTATCAATCCTAAAATTCTAAGTGAGACAAAACTTTGTGCTGGAGCTGTATGTAGGGCTGCTTTCTTGGTTCACGCTATACATTTGAACCCCCCCACAGGCCCCCTGGATCAGCCGGCCCTCCAGGGGCCCCAGGACCCCCGGACATGATGTGAGTACAGCGGAATGGAACATCATTCCAGATATCCGTGAAAGAATATACTGTCAAATCACCAGTTTCCTTGTCTTTGTGACACATGATTCATTTGGAAGTGTTTTTGTAATCTGCTGTTGTGTTTCGGAGTGACGGAGCCACTGGCTTTCTTTGTATTCCAGGGAGAGGGAGGTTTTCCTGGCCAGCCGGGTGCAAAGGGAGAGGTGGGAGACAGGGTGAGCACAAATAGAGCTGGGAAAATGTAATTCAAAATTCAAAAGTAAAATGAATCAGTTGTTTATTAATTTTCTGTGGCTGAACTGACCTTCACACCCCTCAGCTGTTCTACATACACATTTCATTGGATTTACAGCTAGTAATTGCTGCTGTATTCATTATTCAGTATTTTTTGTTAAATTCTGGTCACAAAGAGACCTTTCACTGACGCATTGCTTTACCTCAATGATGCAGACCACACCCTTTGACTTAGTGTCTTCACAGCCGGTACTCTGCTGTATTCTATGATTCTCTGCTGTATTCTATGATTCTGTCAATAAAGTTCCATTCTAGGTGGTGTCCAGTTGAAATGAACCATTTCACTGCCACATTGTTGTAGCTCTGGACAAATCGAGAATACAGATCTTCAATACAGATGCCCATTTCACAGTTTTCAAGCCATTGGATCTGAAATGAAATTCTCCTTCAGTTGTGCCCTGGGATGCATTGTTTATATTAACAGTAGCTGTCATTGCTGTGTGTACTGACAACGGTTCTTTCAATAGGGGCCTCCAGGAAGGACAGGGGAAGTGGGCCTGCCTGTAAGTATGAGCTGTCTGTGGACGGGAGCTCCTATTACGTAGTGTGTCGGTTGTCTCTTATTATAGAGAAATCATTTTGCCCAGTTTGAACAGCCAAACCGCTCAACCCAAACTGCACGAGATGACATTGCTTTGACAATAAGAGACACCCGACACACATCATATTAACTTGTAGTAATTTAGCCATTCAGAGGAGATGGAGCTGTGTTGTAAGCAATGGAATTCAGAATCAGAATGCTTTGGAATGTACACAGGGAGTAATGGTCTCTCTGCAAGCAGTGTGATTGGCTGACAGTGCTGTGTTCTAATGCTGCCCATGTGATTGCAGGGAGAACCCGGGTTGAAAGGGGAGATGGGAGAGCCAGGAGAGAGATCAGGGGAGGTGAGCTCAAGCACTCAGCTATGACATCATTCTAGTACATGCCATTGACGGAATAAACATCATAGCTTTAAACTGGAACACATTCGGAATGTTTGTAACTCAGAAAAGCCATTGTGGATGTTTAAACATTCATGAGGTCTGTACTACATGTGTACATTTATGTGCATATGAAGAAATACTTTATATGGAAAACGACATAGTAATAACGCAGTGTGACAAGCAGGCTCTAGTGGTTACGCCAGACCAGAAAGGAGTACACAGACAGACGGTGGATGAAATGGTAAAGGCGCTTGCTTGCGCCGGTATATTGTAAAATAAAAGGTTTGAACAAAACAAAAAGGGTTTGAACAAAGCAAAAAGGGTTCATACAGAAAACAGGACACGGCACTTGAGACCAAATAAAACAGACAAACAAAACGGACTAACACTTAACAAACGGTGCACGGACAGACACACAAACACTGTGAGTCTATATAAACAAACAAGTATCGTGCTGGTCCTACCAGCACGCAATAGCAATTGTTATTTACTTTATTTCTCCTCTCCACACCCGTTCTCCACTCACCGAACAAACACAACCCCGAGTGAGTGAAACGTGCATCTATATATACTGTTGTGCTGGGATTCAATTACTAATTAATTATTCACTTGAATCCCAGCACGTGAATTAATTATGTGCAACCTCGTGCTCGCAAAATTAATTACTTTAAATGCACGTGAAGTGATGTGCAATCCTGTGCTTAAATACAATTATACATTTTTAAACACACGTGAAACACAGACCTGTTTATATCCCGTGTACCAATGACTATACACCAGCATTAACACAGCACACGTAACATGTAACACAGAAATGCACATAGGGACGGGACACATTGCCACATGCAGTTATAAAGGTAACAATTTACATTAGCTGTCTCTAATTACTGTGTTCCTTAGTAAATGCATGTGTACTTACACATAATTACAATGTTATTATGCATAGTTACAATGTACTTAATGTGTAAATCTTTTTGTACACTATAACCCTAACTCTAAACCTAATCCTAACCCTTTTCTGATACAATTGTGTACTTACATATCTTGTGCAAAAAGATTTTGGTCACCTCCCTGACGTGGGGTACCCTCAAACTCCACACCTGTAAATCTGAGAGCACATTTTTCCTGCAGTAGCCTCCTAATCTCTTCTCTGGTTAGATCATGGTCGGGTCATTTTGAAGTGGTAACGCTCTAGGTATTCTTTTGTTCCTCCAGTATTGTGACAGAGTTGTCCCGTGTATCATCCGTCTTACGTCTTTTTTTTCCCCCAGACGTTCGTTGCCTATTGATAAACTTTGTCTCTGGAAAAAGCGTTCGCAATGTGTCCGCTTCTGAAAATGAAAAGCTTGTGCCTTTAGCACCCCCAAAATCCTTATTAGAGCATTTTATAGATAGATAGATAGATAGAGCATTTTACAGCATGCTCTATCTTTGAACTAGTTAAGACAGTGCGAAAAGCCTTCTAGTCAAAATGTTTGTCTTTGAAATTATGAAGAATGAAATACTAGTATTTCTTAATTTAGCCATATTGATCCTTATAAAAGTTTGTAATGTAATTTTGCAGTTTTCAAATGCGTTTCTAATGGTTATACTCTGCACTTACCATAGTTTACCCTGGTTTGCCATGTTTTTAATATGCTTTACCACACCTCTCTGGGCTTTACAGTGCTTGCCTGTGCTTTACCATACTTCCACTGTGCTTTATGACACTTTGCTATGCTTTTATTATGGGAAACTTTCATAAGGGTTAGTTTATCATGATTTGTTTTTTATTATGCTTTACCATACCTCTCTGTGCTTTACAGTGCTTGCCTATGCTTTACCAGACCTCTCTGTGCTTTACAATGCTTGCCTATGCTTTACCATACCTCTCTGTGCTTTACAATGCTTGCCTATGCTTTACCAGACCTCTCTGTGCTTTACAATGCTTACCTATGCTTTACCAGACCTCTCTGTGCTTTACAATGCTTGCCTATGCTTTACCAGACCTCTCTGTGTTTTACAATGCTTTCCTATGCTTTACCAGACCTCTCTGTGCTTTACAGTGCTTGCCTATGCTTTACCAGACCTCTGTGCTTTACAATGCTTGCCTATGCTTTACCATACCTCTCTGTGTTTTACAATGCTTGCCTATGCTTTACCATGACCTTCTCTGTGCTTTACAATGCTTGCCTGTGCTTTACCATGACTTTCTCTGTGCTTTACAATGCTTCCCTATGCTTTACCAGACCTCTCTGTGCTTTACAATGCTTGCCTATGCTTTACCAGACCTCTCTGTGCTTTACAATGCTTGCCTATGCTTTACCATACCTCTCTGTGCTTTACAATGCTTGCCTATGCTTTACCAGACCTCTCTGTGCTTTACAATGATTGCCTATGCTTTACCATACCTCTCTGTGCTTTACAATGCTTGCCTATGCTTTACCATACCTCTCTGTGCTTTACAATGCTTGCCTATGCTTTACCAGACCTCTCTGTGCTGTACAATGCTTACCTATGCTTTACCAGACCTCTCTGTGCTTTACAATGCTTGCCTATGCTTTACCATACCTCTCTGTGTTTTACAATGGTTCCCTATGCTTTACCAGACCTCTCTGTGCTTTACAATGCTTGCCTATGCTTTACCAGACCTCTCTGTGCTTTACAATGCTTGCCTATGCTTTACCAGACCTCTCTGTGCTTTACAATGCTTGCCTATGCTTTACCAGACCTCTCTGTGCTTTACAATGCTTGCCTATGCTTTACCATACCTCTCTGTGCTTTACAATGCTTGCCTATGCTTTACCAGACCTCTCTGTGCTTTACAATGCTTACCTATGCTTTACTATACCTCTCTGTGCTTTACAATGCTTGCCTATGCTTTACCATACCTCTCTGTGTTTTACAATGCTTTCCTATGCTTTACCAGACCTCTCTGTGCTTTACAGTGCTTGCCTATGCTTTACCAGACCTCTGTGCTTTACAATGCTTGCCTATGCTTTACCATACCTTTCTGTGTTTTACAATGCTTCCCTATGCTTTACCAGACCTCTCTGTGCTTTACAATGCTTGCCTATGCTTTACCAGACCTCTCTGTGCTTTACAATGCTTGCCTATGCTTTACCAGACCTCTCTGTGCTTTACAATGCTTGCCTATGCTTTACCAGACCTCTCTGTGCTTTACAATGCTTGCCTATGCTTTACCAGACCTCTCTGTGCTTTACAATGCTTGCCTATGCTTTACCAGACCTCTCTGTGCTTTACAATGCTTGCCTATGCTTTACCATACCTCTCTGTGCTTTACAATGCTTGCCTATGCTTTACCAGACCTCTCTGTGCTTTACAATGCTTGCCTATGCTTTACCAGACCTCTCTGTGCTTTACAATGCTTGCCTATGCTTTACCAGACTTCTCTGTGCTTTACAATGCTTGCCTATGCTTTACCATACCTCTCTGTGCTTTACAATGCTTGCCTATGCTTTACCACACCTCTCTGTGCTTTACAATGCTTGCCTATGCTTTACCAGACCTCTCTGTGCTTTATTACACTTTGCTGTGCTTTTACTGCTTTTTGCTGCTTTTGTAAGGGCACGTCACTGGCTCTGCTGCCTCTCTCTGCAGGACGAGGGGGTGCAGCAGCTCAGGGAGGCCCTGAAGATCCTGGCCGAGAGAGTTCTCATCCTGGAGCACATGATCGGCATCCACGGTGAGGGGCGCAGGTCAGCTGACCTGGGGACCTGGCTGGACCGCAGCCTGTTGTAGTTTGGTTTGGGTCCCGTAACTGTCAGCAATGGTTGGAGGTGAAGCTTTTAAAATGACCTGAGCTGTTGTTGGGAATGATGTCATCACAGAGTGTGTGGTCCATTGTGTAGTGGTGTACCCGACTTTGATAACACACACTCTGTTTAACTCTTTTACTTCTCTCCAGACCCCTCCTCCTCAGTGGAGCCTGGCTCCGGATTGGATCTATCGGGATCCACCCAGCTTCCCAGCATAAAGATGAAGAGGGCGGGGTGGGAGCACCTCCTCCTGGCTGACAGCAATCTGATTGGACAGGACAGTGAGGGGCAGGGCCGCGAGTAGCCTGCCTGGGAGGCGTGCATCGAGAGCTCCGGATGAAACGGCACACATTAGCCAGCAGGGGGCTTCGCTAAAGTTGTGACAGCCCAGGCACAAAATGGAATCTTTTTAATCTATATTGTAAAACCAAAAAATGCTTATACAATTTTTTTTAAAAATCGATTTAAACTGCATGTCACAAATTTGTACAGTAGCATCTCAATCTGACCTGAACACCCCCAGTCCTGGGCCTCTCTTGAGCAGAGCCTGACAGTTTGTGCTGAATTGTGTGCTGGTTTTGTGGACTAATGTCAGTACTGGATCTGCCATTCCTGTTTGTTTTATGCTTGCCAACAAAATGAACATTTATTTTTAATTTCCAATGCAATGCCTTGACATTCATATTGTTGTCCTACTGAGCAGACCACAAATATTAATATTTCCTGCCCTAAAATTGTCCAGAGCGTGTCTCTGCAGCGTTTCTTGTTTCACAGTATATTTGGCCTTCATTTAAACTTAGTGGGTCGCATTTCTGAATTAATGTGGGTTCTGGAAACTGACAGAATATTAGCAACTTGCATATTCCACTTCCATTTATAGAAACATCTAAAATGATCATCCAATTGAGATCACACTTGGTACGGACATTCTTTATTAAACGTATGGATTTGTTACCAGAAGTTATTCAACATACTGTGAATGTATTCTGTCAGTTTGCAGTGTATGTATTCATGCATTTCTGAAAAGTATTGCTGATATTTTTACTCATTAGTCCATTCTGATTCCTACATGTGATATTCCTGTGTAATTCTCTATCAAAACTCTAGCCGTGGTGTAGCCTGCTGTGTGAATTTGAGCAGCAATGGCTTACAAAAGGAGGAAACAACTATATTCATGTACAGGGATGGAAATAAGACTCCCATTGCACAGCAGTTTGATCCATTCCTGGTTTTACTATGAGTTTAATAGAACACACCTGATCTTGTTACCTATGCATTGTGGCTAATCAAGCTCATAGTAAAACCTGGAATGGGTGAAACTGCTATGCAACAGGAGTGTGTTTCCATCCCTAATTTATCACTTCAGATTTCTTCTTTATGAAAAGAAAGCTCTGATTATTTCAGAAGATTTGGAAGCATAGGTCAAATAAAAAGTAGTCACAAATCATTCATAATTCATCATTCAAAACTGTAAAGCAGCTGCACATTGGAGTTATAATTGTACTTTATTGATCTGGTATCATCACACTAAATCCCCAGACTGATCACTAGATGTTTGCTGTAAAGATTAGGACATGTCTAAGTACACGCTGTTACAAAGGGCAAGCTACGAATGGCTCGTTCTCTCAGTTATGGTTTATTAAGCTCTTAGGAGATTTGTGTGAACACCCGGAAATGAGTTGCTTATATTTTTCCGATTGATGGAAATTGCATGTCATCCCCTTTCCAAAGTGAACACTAGATCTTATCCAGTGTCTGTGGTGAGGCGCTGTTCATTACGACCAGTGCTTCGGGAACACAGAATGTCCATGTTGATTTCCTATTGAAAACGAGATCACACTTTACACCAGTGTTGCATTGCGTTCTGTGTAAGAAAGCAATAACACAGGCACAGCCAAGTCCCTTCAAACACTGAGAACTGGGTTGTCTCAATACAACCGCATGCCTTTAGGTTACTGCGCTAATAAAATAATGTATGTAAGCGATGCCTACAGGGTGCAGTATGAGGCGATATCAGTCTTCCAGGTGGATGTTCGAGAGAAGGAAGGTTGATAACCAGAAAGTACACTCCATGCTTTCTTTAGTCCTTGCTGTTGTATGACAAGAGCTTTGGACTGGATTTTAAAGTCATTTCTGTGCTGCTCTGCTCTCAGTCTGGTTTAACTGAATCAGCCATTCTGCTGCTGCTGCTGCTGTGCTGTGCATCAATGGGAGCCTTTGTGACGATTGTTTATCATGCTGTACTTGTATCATTGTGATGAGGCTAATGGGAGCTGGTGCAGTTTCTTCACAGGTGCTGATTAAGGGTTGTTCCCTGAATAGATGAACTCAATGTTAATTCTGTATATTAGGGAGTTCTGTGCCTGTTCATACTGCTTAATTACATTGGAGTTTTTGAAAACTTGCCGCAGCAGGGCCAGCCCTTATTGCTTGTACTGTAATCGCTGATGTGTACGCTTGCTGTGTAGCCTGCTTGTATGTGTAAAGCATTGTGCCTTCTTGTTTGCATATGGACTTATATACACCTTGCATTGGAGGGCAATCGGAAGAACCCTCAGTATTGCACTGAGAAACCAAACACTCCAATAAAACCTCTTTGAGTTGAGTTTGTTATACCCTTGTGTGTCACTCTGAAATGTGTTATCGGTTTTACTTTCTAAATACGTTGGTATACCTGAACTGCAGTTATGGCATTCGTCTGCAGTGGTGGTAGTGAATAGATCATTTCACTTGCCATTGTGGGATGGATTGCTCATTCTAACCCTTTGTGTGTATTTGAGTTTTTGAATATGGGATTATGGGATCCATTTCTCTTCGTGGATACAAAGATGTTTAGTGAGGTCTAAGTGAGGCCACGCTGCCTGGTCTCAGTTTGCTGTGTTTATTCATCCCACTGCTGGAGGATAGTGGGATTTACATCTTCTAAAACCATGGAAGAAAAACAGAGATTCCAACAATGCATGCAGTGAATGCGTTTGAGCTTCCATCCCACTTCAAACACTGCAGCCCCCGATTCAGACTCGCGGGACTCTTAATGAGACACCCTCCATCCAGCTAGCTCAGATCCTTTTCATTTCCCTGGATGAATAACCTCTTGTCCAGCCCACAGTGGCACCTCTCAAGATGCTAATGCAGCTATCCACCGTGCTGGTATGTATGGTCCATGATTGGCTCACATGAGACAGGCTTCAGTTCCTTGGCCAGCACAATCTGTTGAACTCATAGCTGCACTGCTCTGCTTATCCCACTGAATCAGTTGTGGGTTACTGCAGGCAGCGACCCCCATTTTTATAGTGGGGGTGCTGAAAGTCATTGAACAAAGCTTATCAGGTTTTTTATAGTAGGGGTGCTGAAAGCTATTGAACAAAGCTTATCAGGTTTTTTATAGTGGGGGTGCTGAAAGCTATTGAACAAAGCTTATCAGGTTTTTATAGTGGGGGTGCTGAAAGCCATTGAACAAAGCTTATCAGGTTTTTATAGTGGGGGTGCCGAAAGCCATTGAACAAAGCTTATCAGGTTTTTATAGTGGAGGTGCTGAAAGCCATTGAACAAAACTTATCAGGTTTTTTACCCATTGTTATTAAACATGTAAAGCAAATAACACTATTTACTTTCCTTAACATAGCGCAGCCACGGCCATTTTATAAACCAAGCAGACATTCATGATCGGGTGAATGTTTCTGTCCCAAAGCACCTTGCAGGAAAATGGTAGTGAGGTGACTGATTTCAGTGTGCATAAGTTCTTTTAAAAACGAGTACCTATATTGACATTGATCATTTTCATACCTGTACATCTGCTCTGATTTCACACCTTTTATATTCTGTTTTGCTGAGTTCAGGGAGTTAAGTACAGTAAATATGCAAAAAACAGGATTTTCTTTCCTTAGTTCCAGAGCTTTATTAACATTTATTTATCAACCTTTGAAAAGAATACTAGTTATTGATTTCTACTCGGTGCTGAATTTGGGGCAGATCTCTTTGTAAAAGCAGCAGTGCACGATAAAGAGATCAGGTTACACTGGCAAAGGAATCCGTTTGTTTACACCTTTTGTTAGTACCAGGGATGTAAACTGTCACGATCTCCAGACAGGAAGACTGATGACATCACTTCCTGCTCAGTCCTGGTCCTTCTCCTCTCCGTGGGTGATGACGTAGCACAAGTTCTTGTAGTCGAGATTTCCGGAGACGTCGCGGGGGGAAACGCCTCAAACATCTGCTGGATCTGGAGAAGAAGGAAGGAGGGCAAAAGAGTCAAAGATATTGCTAAATTGAGCCATTCTAATATTGCAATGGCTCACATGCTTAAGAACCTGCAACCCTGCTTGGATAAGAACTGTATTCTTACTTTAAATACGTGTTAGATCCTAGACATAAAAGATCTTTAATAAATATGCCTCACAAGGTCTGCTGTACCTGGCGTTCATGGATGACAATCTGGGTTCTCAAGAACTTCAAAGTTTTAGCAACAGAATTGCTCTGATGGTGCTCTTACCTCCTGCTCACTGAATCTGTCTGCTTTTGTCATCAGCATCGTCTTGATACTGCAAAAGAGGATGTAATCGCTTCATAATCCATCATCTTTTCAGGATGTTTTGCTTGGGGGGTTCACAGGGGGTTGCAGTATTAACTAAGTCAAATGAAAAGATACACTGGCAGTGACAGTGGGGGCTGGTGTAGTGGGCAGTGTTGTGTGAAACATTACCGTTAAAGATTGCCCAATCGGTGAGATGAGCTTAAAAGCTCTAAAACCACAAATGCAGAGGAGCCCGGCTCATTTGTATTGTCTTTAAGATGCTAGTTGGAGGCCATCAAACTCATTTCACTTCTGACAGTGTTTGAATCCATGCCTCCGGAGACGAGAGGCTAGAGAATGAGCCCAATGTGTCCTTTAGCCCCCTGCTTGACTACAAGGAAATGAATGTGTTCAGTTCCTGCTCCAGCATGTTGAAATACTCCAGTAGCTGTGCAGACCATACTATCGATGCACAGACTTGCACCGTTGTGTACTCACTAATCACTATCGATGCACAGACTTGCACCGTTGTGTACTCACTAATCACTATCGATGCACAGACTTGCACCGTTGTGTACTCACTAATCACTATCGATGCACAGACTTGCACCGTTGTGTACTCACTAATCACTATCGATGCACAGACTTGCACCGTTGTGTACTCACTAATCACTATCGATGCACAGACTTGCACCGTTGTGTACTCACTAATCACTATCGATGCACAGACTTGCACCGTTGTGTACTCACTAATCACTATCGATGCACAGACTTGCACCGTTGTGTACTCACTAATCACTATCGATGCACAGACTTGCACCGTTGTGTACTCACTAATCACTATCGATGCACAGACTTGCACCGTTGTGTACTCACTAATCACTATCGATGCACAGACTTGCACCGTTGTGTACTCACTAATCACTATCGATGCACAGACTTGCACCGTTGTGTACTCACTAATCACTATCGATGCACAGACTTGCACCGTTGTGTACTCACTAATCACTATCGATGCACAGACTTGCACCGTTGTGTACTCACTAATCACTATCGATGCACAGACTTGCACCGTTGTGTACTCACTAATCACTATTGATGTGACCTATGGCGTCAGGGTCGAAGATCTTAAAGGCGTTCACGATGGTCTCCTCTGGATCGCTTCCTAAGGGAAATAGAGATTACGTGATATGCAGTCACAGTCCTTTACTTTCACTGTAGTTTCCAGGTGAAAGACAAACATTAATGCCTGCTTGTGTACAGTACTGCTTTAGTAGCCTCTGCAAACTGCTTCAGGGACAAAATCAATGACAGCTGATTTACACAGCTTGTGTTGGTCTTTCAGTCTGAACATGTGTACCTCCTGTAGATGAATGCTCATTCTCATTTCACTCCTGTAGATGGAGTGCTCTCTGCAGGATCCTCAATCTCTGCACTCTGTGCTGCATGCTGCTGTACCTTCCCAGAAATTCCTTACCCCAGATAGAACTTGGAATTGGAATTGGATTGACTAAACCGTACAGACAGGAACTTACCTTTGAGCTTCTCTCCAAACATGGTGAGGAAGACGGTGAAGTTGATCGCTCCAGGGGCCTCGTTCACCATGTCCTCCAACTCCTCATTCTTCACATTGAGACGTCCTGCCAAGCACACATCCAGATTAACCCTCCTTCGCAAACATACAATACCAGACAAGTACACACACACACACATTATAAACGTGCTTTGAACTAACATTTGAAGATAGCGCAGGTGATTGTTGGTACAGAAGTGGCGTTTATAGAACAGACTATTTTTCAAGATTTCTCGAGATCTTAAAGAGAAACTTGGTACAGGCATTAACTATCCCAGTTATCTTAACTATTATATTCTTCTCTGTGCTTAGATTCACTTTGTATATCTAGTAATCACATCCTGGTGAGTTTTTTTTTTTACTCTCTGAGTCCACCCGGTACACCAGAGTGTAATCATTAACCTGTCCCTCTGCAATACTGCACAGTAAGAAATACATCAGTATCAGTATTTCTGACATCCATTAGGGGCAGAGCATTGCAGGAGGACAGGTTAACGGCTACACTCTGGTGTACCGGCTGTACTTTGAGAGAAGACATGTTTGAGAGGTCTATAAAGGCCACAGGATATGCTGATTGAAACAGAAAATGTACAAAGTGATTCTAAGCAAGAAGAAGAGAATGTCAGTGTGATATTCCCGAGCTGTGACTGTGATTACCCAGCGCTGCGAAGGTGTCTCTCAGATCCTCTTTGGTAATGAATCCGTCTCTGTTCTGGTCCATGATGGTGAAGGCCTTGAGGAGAAGAAGAAACACCAGGAACTCTCACTACACCCGCAGGATTGACATTGTCATTGTCAATATAGACGGAGGAAGAGATTTTAAACAGGCAACTATTTAAACAACTACATAAAATGCGACCACATACCTTGGATATTTATAACTTCAATTTGGTTCCATTATTGTCACATGAATAGCATGAGGAAAGCCATACAAGCTCAAAGCAATGTCAGAGCCGGTTAAAGGCAGATTCAGGGAAGATTGTAACTCAATATTGAAGTAAACGAACAATTCCAATTACCTTTGAGGGTGGAAAAGAAGCATGGTATTAATATTCGATAGTACTGGCAGGGCCACAGGCCACTCACCTCTTTAAACTCCTGGATCTGGGACTGCTCAAACATAGAGAACACATTGGAGCTGGCCCCCTCTGCCTTTTTCTTCGCCTTCTTAGGTGACTAAGGGAGGAAGGAATAGCGCAGGTTAATCGTGTAACTAGAACTGCTGCCAAAACATAATGTGTGTGCACAGCTATGTACTGTACAGCTAGGGCCAAAAGCTCTGTATCATCTAGAATTTTAGGATTGAGACATAATTTAAAAAAAAAAAAAAAAAAACTATATGAACTTTTATTTAACATCATGTAATCAAAATCATGTATTGCAAAAGTCTACCGGAAGCCGTACAGTATTTCGTGTTAGATTTTGAAATGTCACATTTTTCAATTTTTGTTAGTTTTTCGTTTATATGGGAAACTACAAAGCGGTGTGTAATTAATTTTACAACAAATGTTCTTAAATATTTACCCAAAAAACAGTAAATGCTAAATTGAACAAACACAATGAAAACATAAACACATGTAAAATAACAATAGTACATTAAAAGTACCACATACTGACAGAGCGATCTTTAGCAGAAATATTTCCGATCTTTGCTGCAGCTGGTGTCTTTTTCACTGAAGATATTTTAAAGAAATCGTGGAGCTCTAGGCAGTGTGTGTTCAATCACAGCAGCTGCCAGGTTCCCAAATGCAGTGTAACAGGTAGTGCATCAGGCAAACTGATGGATTTATTTTTACGTTTTTCAGAAATGGGAAGTTTCACAGGGAACTATATGTTACACAACAATGGGTGCATTTCATGGAAATTGTGAAATCTGTGATCACCGTGAAAAAAACACAGCCTTACTTATGGAGTCCCAATACTGCAAACAATTTGAATACACAATACTGCAGTACAGTAAGGGAAAAACCTGACTTTGCACTTTTGCTGCAAAATGTCCATAGCTGTACTGAAAAAAAAAAAATACTGCAATAAAAAGTAACTAGGGTCAATTTTAACGATCTAAGTTAACAACCGCTGAAGGCATCATCCTAAAATTGCATCTACTCTACTTGATGTTAGGCATGTTTTAGGGTTTTCTCAAGTCTGAAATGCAGTCCTATTTTTTTGAAAGAAGAAAAGTTAATTTTGCAAAACTAGAACTAAACTACTAAGTAATATCATTCAAGTTATTTTATACCCTCTGCTGTCTGATCGGTTGCATTACTGCAGTAGATGTAAGTATAATGTAATGAGAATTTTTTAAAAATAGAAAAAATAGGTTGTCAAAATGAATTTCAGTTCCTGCAGGAGCTGCCCTGCTGCCCATTGTGTTGTGCTTGCTGCTGCATCCGTTGAGTTTTCAGTACAGGGAAGCTCACCCAGATGTTGAATGTGTATGTAGCAGGGTAGCATTGCAGTCAAGGCTGGTCAGTGGCAGGAAAGCAGACCCACAGACAGAAGCTGCAGTTTTAAAGCGCTGTTACACACTTTTATTCAACAAGATTTTAAAAAATAAAAAATACAAACACTAGTGTTTAGGATGGGCATGCACAGCACAGCACAGCACAGCACAGCACCAGCACCAGCACCAGCACCAGCACCAGCACCAGCACCAGCACCAGCACCAGCACCAGCACCAGCACAGCACAGCACACTCACCTCCTCCACCAAGCAAAGGATTTGACTTGCTTTATAGAGATGTGGACATTCCCCAATTAGCACTCAATTAATTAATTGGGGAATAGCCACATCCCCCACATGTATTCGGCAGGGATAGATTTAACCCCATCCCTGCCAAACTTAAATAAAAAGCACCCCCACACACTATTTAGTGTGTCTCTATTTAGTCTCCCAGTCCTACCTTCACACATGAAACTCTGCCCTGGGCTGGCTTATACCTCGTTTACACTAGCCACTTTGAAGCCTGTTTTGAGGTGACTCAGCTCTTAGGACGGTTTGTTTTGTACTGTGAACGCAGCTGTCCTAATCTCAGCTGTCTGAACAGTGACCTGCTCCCGCTTTCGAAGGCTTCGGTCTCTTATCTGCTCTACTGTGAACACATCTGCCCCTGAGCCGGCTCACACAGAGGGGCAGTGCAGGGGCTGTGAACGCGCATACAGGCTCAGAGCTGGCTTACTACTGCTCAAGTGTGAACGGATGGCTCAGATGACAAGAAACTTTTATTCCAATTGGTGATGCAAAAAGCCCTTGTGGGGAACCAACTAGAATATAATGACCTTTAGTAGAAAGAATATTGCTATGAACCCTCCTTAGCTCAAACGTTTTAAAAATACGTTAAGGATGTAATGAAAAAACAAGAAATGGAAACCAAATAATATGAATGATACACAGATAAGGGTATTATCTTGTACTCCCTATTGTATCTTAACTAAAAATAAGGAATTGTAGCTTGATAATACAGTGGCATCTATATTTCTAAGTTCCCCTTAGGTTTAATGTACTATATTTTTGGACCTGTTAATGCAGCCTGCGACTTGCCTTGTGCAAAAGCTATCCAGATTATTCAGTTGACGCTGGTGTAATTAGCACAAGCTACAGGGTCTGGGAATGACACCTACATTGTCAGAATCTCTTGAAAACATTTGAAGTTTATCCAAGCCATGTTCATTCTATGACATCATTTATTATTTAACTTCTTATTTTCAAGTTTTACTTGGAATGTTTTTTTGCACAATGAAATCTGTAATATACAGAACTATGCATAAGCATATTGACATTTACAGTGACTGTCTATATAATATGCAATGCTAATGCATTTACAGTAACTGTCTATATTACATGTGATGCTAATGCATTTAGTGCTTCCTCTTACAGAGACTAGGGGGTGTGAACTATGCATCAGCTGCAGAGTCACTTACAACAACGTCTCACCCGAAAGACGGAGCACAAGGAGGTTAAGTGCCTTGCTCAGGGTCACACAGTGAGTCGGTGAGCCGGGTTTTGAACCGGGGACCTTTTCTTTAACCAGCAGATCACACAGCCTCCTATACACTAGCCACTTGTAAACCTGCTAATAAATACTAATGAACCCTCTACAACTTTTGATAAAGAAAAGAACTGCATGCTGCAGTTCATTTAAAATACATTCTTTCATACAGTCCTAAAACTTTTGTGAATTCAGACTGAGATCAGATAATAGATAGATTATTATTGATATTAGATAGATAGACAGTGACAGACAGACAGACACAGCAGCAACAGACAGACAGACAGACAGACAGACAGACAGACAGACAGACAGACAGACAGACAGGCACACAGACAGACAGACAGACACACAGGCAGACAGGCAGACAGACAGACAGACAGACAGACAGACAGACAGACAGACAGACAGACAGACAGACAGACAGACAGCAGACAGACAGACAGACAGACAGACAGACAGACAGACAGACAGACACACAGACAGATAGATGCCCCTACCATATTGATGTGGTATTTCTTGTCTTCTTAGCAAAGTTTCCCGTCAGTCAACCAAACAAAGCACACAAGCCTCCTCAATATATACACATTAACACAGCCAGGGCTAAAAATACCCCTGCTCTGAGCTTAGACAATAGACCTCAGAGTGGAAAAGTGAGATAACTGTTTGTAATGCCAGGCGCTCGAGGCATGCAGTGGGGGGTTGACAGAAGAGCTATATTGGGGTGATGGGGGGCCGAGGGATTTAGCGAAGGCAGGGAGTCAGTGACAACAAACAAGCAGGCAGTAGCTAAGGGCTTCTCTGTGTTCTTGTGATGCAGGAATTGCTGTCTAGCGTTTGACTTGCACTGTAATGTGAAGTGTCAATTACTTGTCATTTACACTTCCTAGTGTGAGATTGTAATCTGTAGCATAGCATTCCACAGTCCATACGGTGGTGTGGCGCGGGGTACTTCAATTCAGTGCATAGGATTCTGTGGATTCTAATCGTATTGCAATCACTGACATTAACAGCGGCTGGGGTTTGTATTTTAATGATGACGCTGCTGTCCTTTTAGAGCCTTTAAAAGGCGAAACGTTCTTGTGTTGAATATGTTTGGGTTCTTTACATTTAAACTTGAATCTCTGTCCAATGGTCTAGGTCAGACCGTGTGACCGAGTGGCAAAGTGGTTTGCAGTGTGCAGGTGTGGATGTGATGTAGTGCTTAAACAGATGACAGATAACAAAGTTCACGGTCCAAACAATCCTTTGTTTTTATAATCCGGGTCATTTGGCGACCGTAAATAATAATCCTTGGCAATACACAGCAGTGTGTACTGCACAGTGAAACCACGGGGTTCAGTCCTGAAATAATAAACACACACAGAACACAAACAAGTGCAGAGTGAGTGCTTTTGGTGCGAGTGGTGAAATACATTAATTTGTGAACAGTAGTGCAGTGTTGTCCAGTCTGGTGCTGGCCTTTAGCAACAGCTCCTGGTACGTGTTAGCCGTCTAACAAGAACAAACGAGTACAATTAAAATGATAAACAAACAAACACAAAACACTCACGGTTACTCTACGGTCCTTCAACGGTTCTCTCGCAACCATAACAAAGGAACAGTTCTCTTTACCTCATCTCCTTTTGTACCTTCAGCCACGCCCCCTTGGTTAGCGAGTGCAATCGCGTTTCCTCCAATCCGTGATTGCCACATCGCTTCCCGTCTGGGGCGATGACTTGGTGTACTGTGGCTCCGCCCCCTTTCTGGATGGCTGACTTCCACCTTTCCCTGGAATGAATTGCCAAACCATCCAGTCCGGAGCACACTGTTTCCTTTACACAGCTCACAGGTCGGGAGGGAGACTTATAACCAAGATTCATTCTTTCTCTGTCACAGACCTACAGCACAGGAACTGAGCATTGTACTGAAAGATATGTATATTCCGTATGTAAAGGAACCAAAAGTTTTTCATCACAATGAAATGATGAGGTTGCTCACTTCAGTACTGTAAGAACCCTCCCATGACTATAAAGAGACTCCCGGGTAGAGGATGCAGCAATACTGAAAGAAACTGCTTTGATAACGGTTTCACCACAAGTCTTTCTCAATGCCTTCTCAGTTTGCATGCATTCATTTCAGGTTTGTTACAGAAAAAAAGGCGTTAAAGGGGTGGGGACAATATCAGCAGGTGAAGTGCCAGACTACCTGAAAGTAAGTCATGCAAACGCAGTCATCCTTAACTCAGTATGATAGCAGATCCACATACTGTATTGCAAACACAGTCATGCTCAGTATGATAGCAGATCCACATACTGTATTGCAAACACAGTCATGCTCAGTATGATAGCAGATCTACATACTGTATTGCTATAACTTGTGTTTCTTATAGTGCAGACTTGAGGCCGAGGTAGGGAATGGAAGTGCAGGTTAGGTACACTTGATAGATTTTTTTTGTTAGCTAGAACCCCTTTAAGTCATTGTCTGCACCTCTAACTGTGCCAGCAATCACAGCATAATAACACTGTAATGTTGTGTAAGTACACATCTCTTTACTAAGTAACTACTATGTACATACACAGTAATTCGAGACTTTGACACAACTGCTACTTTGAGATATTCATTCCTGTGCCTTTAAGAGAAAACCCCGAGCCTGGTTCAACACAATATTCATGTCTTCACTGTGCACAAGCAGGAGGCTGTATTGTCCCACCCTGAGTATGCAATGTGTAACACGATCACACAAACCCCATTCCAGCTTTTACAATCCCACCTGTCTATTGTCCCATTGGTAACGCAGCCCTCAGCTTGTATTGGCATGTACCCTGCTGTTCTTGTATTAGGAGGTTAAATGTTTCTGCTCTCAATGTCACGCACCACTTCTGAGGAAATATTTCTGGAGTGGATTACAGACCATTAGCAAATCAAAAGAAAATGCAACATTTCAGAGAAGAATAAAACTAACAAGAAACTACTTCCTGCAACTGACATGTTTTTTGGCAGTTTTAAAACGAGAGTTTATTTGACGTAAAAATATTATTTTACTGAAACTGCAAGTATGAGTTGCCCCCATTTTCCAGGCCCCTAAAACTGCTGGAAAGTCAAAGTATACAGCACTGTGTGCAGAGGGGGGTTGTTTTGTACAGCACTGTGTGCAGAGGGGGTTGTTTTGTACAGCACTGTGTGCAGAGGGGGTTGTTTTGTACAGCACTGTGTGCAGAGGCGGTTGTTTTGTACAGCACTGTGTGCAGAGGGGTTGTTTTGTACAGCACTGTGTGCAGAGGGGTTGTTTTGTACAGCACTGTGTGCAGAGGCGGTTGTTTTGTACAGCACTGTGTGCAGAGGGGGTTGTTTGTACAGCACTGTGTGCAGAGGGGTTGTTTTGTACAGCACTGTGTGCAGAGGGGTTGTTTTGTACAGCACTGTGTGCAGAGGGGGTTGTTTTGTACAGCACTGTGTGCAGAGGCGGTTGTTTTGTACAGCACTGTGTGCAGAGGGGGTTGTTTTGTACAGCACTGTGTGCAGAGGCGGTTGTTTTGTACAGCACTGTGTGCAGAGGGGGTTGTTTTGTACAGCACTGTGTGCAGAGGGGGTTGTTTTGTACAGCACTGTGTGCAGAGGCGGTTGTTTTGTACAGCACTGTGTGCAGAGGGGGGTTGTTTTGTACAGCACTGTGTGCAGAGGGGTTGTTTTGTACAACACTGTGTGCAGAGGGGGGTTGTTTTGTACAGCACTGTGTGCAGAGGGGGGTTGTTTTGTACAGTGGGTTTGGGTAATGTGGAAATACTCTTTTATTGTATTGTTGGTACAGTACGTCATCCATGACTTCACAATTCGCAATGAAAATATGAAGGAGACAGACAGTGTCTTCATCAGTGCCCTGCTTGTTTAACGAGTCTAATCTTCTAATCCTAAATACATACCTCACTAGCCTCCAGCCACACTGATCAAAGTAAATAGTACTTCAAACAGGACATAGGAAGTTCACTGGAAAGTAACTTTAAAAAAAAAGTTACAAACAAATCATTTTAGACTGTATTAACCAAAGACTAGACATTAGTGTTGGCGTCGATTAGAAATCTGAACTGGATCCTGTCCCACTGTTTCAGATTAGTAAGTCTACCCTCTTCTACATGGATTTGCAGAACTCTGCTAGCCTGTGCTTGACCGTGCTCTCTTAGTCTCCCTGGTAATTCACAATCCATTGCTGTAATGGGACAGAGGTAAGTGATGACAGTGTGTGCAGGGCAGGCTGTCTGCCTGTCTGTCTGGCCAGTTGCTCCCCTGTTTGCCTGCCTGTCTGTCTGTCAGGCTAGCTGCTTCCCTGTCTGTCTGTCTGGCAAGATGCTCCCCTGTCTGCCTGTCTGTCTGTCTGTCTGTCTGTCTTCCTGTCTGTCTGCCTGTCTGTCTGTCTGTCTGTCTGTCTGTCTAGCTGCTCCCCAGTCTGTCTGTCTGTCTGTCTTCCTGTCTGTCTGGCTGGCTGGCTGGCTAGCTGCTCCCCTGTCTGTCTGTCTGTCTGTCTGTTTTCCTGTCTGTCTGCCTGTCTGTCTGTCTGGCTAGCTGCTCACCTGTCTGTCTGTCTGTCTGTCTGTCTGTCTGTCTGTTTGTCTGTCTGTCTGTCTTCCTGTCTGTCTGTCTGTCTGTCTGTCTGTCTGGCTAGCTGCTCCCCTGTCTGTCTGTCTGCCTGCCTGCCTATCTGTCTGTCTGTCTGTCTGTCTGTCTGTCTGTCTGTCTGTCTGTCTGTCTGTCTGTTTGTCTCGCTAGCTGCTCCCCTGTCTGTCTGTCTGCCTGCCTGCCTGTCTGTCTCTCTGTCTGTCTGGCTGTCTGTCTGTCTGGCAGGCTTGCTAGCTACCCCCCTGTCTGTCTGTCTCTCTGTCTGTCTGTCTGGCTGTCTGTCTGGCTGTCTGTCTGGCTGTCTGTCTGTCTGGCAGGCTGGCTAGCTGCTCCCCTGTCTGTCTGTCTCTCTGTCTGTCTGTCTGCCTGTCTGCCTGTCTGTCTCTCTGTCTCTCTGTCTGTCTACCCCCCTGTCTGTCTGGCAGGCTGGCTAGCTACCCCCCTGTCTGTCTGGCATTGTGCTCATGTGGGAGCTCTTGCCCATGTTCGGTGTGGAGCAGGTCTTCTAGAAACAATAGAGACCCTGGAGTCGGTCCAGGGATCACATTACATTCTGAACAACAGACTGGCATTCACAAACTCAACCCAACATGCATGGAACCCTGGACTCGCTCCCACACCCGCTCACAATCGTATCGGATTATAGCCATTTTCCCACCTCAGCCACTGACTCATTGTGTGACCCTGAGCAAGTCACTTAACCTCCTTGTGCTCCGTCTTTCAGGTGAGACATAATTGTAAGTGACTCTGCAGCTGAGGCATAGTTCACACACCCTAGTCTCTGTAAGTCGCCTTGGATAAAGGTGTCTGCTAAATAAACAAATAATATTCAATCTAAAATGTCTATAGGGGGTTATGAGTGTATGGTGAAAGCTTGATGAGGATTGGTGCTAAATTAAGGCAATCGTGTTCACCATGTAGAATGAGACACACAGACATACGCAAGGAATGCATAAGTGTGGCAGCAGTGTGGAGTAGTGGTTAGGACTCTGGACTCTTGACCAGAGGGTCGTGGGTTCAATGCCTGGTGGGGGGACACTGCTGCTGTACCCTTGAGCAAGGTACTTTACTGAGATTGCTCCAGTAAAAACCCAACTGTATAGATGGTTACTTGTATGTAAAAAAATAATGTAACTATATTTAAAAATAATGTGATATCTTTTGTAACAATTGTAAGTTGCCATGGATAAGGGCATCTGCTAAGAAATAAAGAAAAATAAGGGTCCCTGTTTTCAAAACAGGGATCTTAAAAAGTGAGGAATCAGTGGGTAAGATGGAATGTAACTTATGTGTACGTTTTTTACACATTTTAAACTTTCTATCTAATAATTTTACTCCAGAAGAAAGCTGTTTCTGTGATGCGACTGCCAAAACACAAAGTACTTTGTTAGAGTTTCATTTCAAGATGGATATCTAGGGATCGTTTTCTAACATTGCCGGTGCGTTTCACACAGAAACTGGATTGCACTTTAACATGCATTGTTCAGTAGCATGTGGAACTGGACTTGAACTTGGATCCCCAGGGCCCAGACTCCCAGCCCTGAAGAATGTCACCAGGCAGCAGGGTTAGTCATTGTTTCATCTCCTGCTCCCCAGAGGTCTGCTTAACAAGCTTGATGACAGCCAGTTAACAGCAGTCAGCCCCCATCAAACCCCTACCCATCCACCCCGTTCTCAAAATAACCTGCCAGCTGTGGCAGGGCCTGAGGAAAATGAGTTTTATGGGAGTCCCAGACTAGCGCCAAGCAGTCAGGTGTCCACAGTGTAGCACCACAACTGACAGATGGTAGCGGTAGCAAAATACATCAGGTTTTGCACTTCCATCAGCTACATAGATCTGAAATGTGCAGTTTTGAAATAAACACATGTTATAGCACGCATGTGTTTTCATTTCAAAACATGATCTCTGGTACTACATCTTCAGGTTAGAGAAAGCTCTCAGTTTCTCAGGATATCTGTTGCCTTTTCCTAGGTCACATGTTTCTGGGTCATGTTAATGGCTGAAAGCTTGTCAGCTGGTTAATGACAGGAAAGAAGCTGTTAAAGGGATGGGGACATTTTCACCCTCCGGGTGACAAAGCAAGTATAATGCTAACCGAAAGCATGGCTTACAAACAGAGATTTCGTTAACCAAAGCGTAGAGTAAATAGTTCAAACACATGTAAAATCTGCTACATGCTAGTACCTGTGCTGTAGGTCACATGGTCTGATTGCTGCTCAACCACTGGAGGGTTTGAAACTACAGCACAGGAACTTTGCATGTATGGCATTGTCTATGAGATACTGACATATTCAAGTATGAAATACAAGCAATAAACTAAGAGATCTTGAACAGAACAAAGGGGGCAGCAATGATTCTGCTAGTGCTAATGGGAGGTAAGAAAGTCATTTGAAACTCTGTGTTAGCACTCATCTAAAAGATATAGGCAAATCACCTCTTTTTTCAGGTGGGTTTCTGGGAATGAAATCAATGCTGAGCAGCAGTTGCCTTGAGTTTAGTTCTTAATCTATGTTAACTTTTCAATATCACAGTGAACAGGACGCTACTCCACCTGGTGTACCGCAGGAAGGCTTACACTTGATATCTTTCTATTAAATCACTTACTGGTAGCTGGCTTTGTGGTAAAATGTTTGGCTCCAATGCATTTCACTGCTAGCTTGCTGGGAGCATTTCAGCAATACAACTAACGACAACTAGGATTCAGTTTCAGTCGTGGTACCACAATCCTTATAGAGGGGTTTAAAAAGTAACAGATAACTGACCAACCAATAACTGGGATACAAATAACTGATGCTTTTTAAAGAAATGTCAACATTAATAACTGCACAAGATTATAATGGTATTTGGTATGTTTTAATAAGACAGGTAACAAACCAACCTATACCCACTTTATACCTGTATTATTATTATTATTATTATTATTATTATTATTATTATTATTTTCGTCTAATGGGGTGTTTATTGGACCACATGCTATAAAAAGGGGTTGTTATAGTTATAGGAGGCTTCAGCTGGGCTAACAAAAAATCAATAGCGATTCTAAATATGACCAGTAGATGGCACTACTTTCAAAGAAAGCCTTCTATAATATTTGTCAAAGCCGGGGAACAAGTGTATTTGTTTAATTAACTCTAGTATATAGTTTAGTTTAAGGCACCAACATTCCTCTGTAAATAACAATGGCAGAGCTATAATGTAGGTTTTACCCTGTTTAGCATGGTAAATGTAGTTATAAAAATAGACCTGAAACGTGAAGGACGTGTACAGTAAAATAGGCCTTGTGTGTCAGTGAAAGCATTGGAACTGAGAGATCAACCCTAACTGCGCCCTCTCTGGATGGCCTGTCTGCCCTTGGGGAGAGTGCCTTGGCTGGGCTAGCATAGCAAATCTCCATGGGGAGTGTCGATTTGCGGGTCACTTGGGTGGTCTGCTGTTGTTACAATGCATTTGTTGTCCAAGGGGAGGCCAGGCTGCTTGTTTTGGTGGTGGTTGTGGTTTGGTTATTGTTGCTTCATTATAGCACAAGGTGCTGTTCACAGTGTTTGCTAATGTCTGGTGCTGTCTCCTGTTTGCTATTGCTGCAGTTTCATAACAGAGTCGCTTCAAATTCCCTTTCATTTTTCTTTTTCTTTACTGTTTATTACTTTTTCACATTGTCTGTGTCCAGGTTCTGATACGTGAGCTCAGGAGCTGCTCTTCAGTTCTAGCTGCTGTCATAGACAGGCTATCAATGTGTCTTTATATTAGTCAGCACCATCGACTGCACAGCTATGTATATTTGCCAGCGATACAAAAGGAAACTTGATCCAAAGTAGATGGTCCCTAGATGGCACTGGCTCTTCCTATTCCTGTGAATGTCTATGGCAGGCAACAAGAACGAGAGAGCAGCTCCTGAACTCAGCTGTGACCTGGTACCTAATCCCTTTTAAAACTACTGTGACCTGGTACCTAATCCCTTATACAGATGCTGTGACCTGGTACCTAATCCCTTTTAAAGATGCTGTGACCTGGTACCTAATCCCTTTTAAAGATGCTGTGACCTGGTACCTAATCCCTTATACAGATGCTGTGACCTGGTACCTAATCCCTTATAAAGATGCTGTGACCTGGTACCTAATCCCTTATAAAGATGCTGTGACCTGGTACCTAATCCCTTATAAAGATGCTGTGACCTGGTACCTAATCCCTTTTAAAGATGCTGTGACTTGGTACCTAATCCCTTTAAAAGATGCTGTGACCTGGTACCTAATCCCTTTTAAAGATGCTGTGACCTGGTACCTAATCCCTTATACAGATGCTGTGACCTGGTACCTAATCCCTTTTAAAGATGCTGTGACTTGGTACCTAATCCCTTTAAAAGATGCTGTGACCTGGTACCTAATCCCTTTTAAAGATGCTGTGACCTGGTACCTAATCCCTTTTAAAGATGCTGTGACCTGGTACCTAATCCCTTTTAAAGATGCTGTGACCTGGTACCTAATCCCTTTTAAAGATGCTGTGACCTGGTACCTAATCCCTTTTAAAGATGCTGTGACCTGGTACCTAATCCCTTTTAAAGATGCTGTGACCTGGTACCTAATCCCTTTTAAAGATGCTGTGACCTGGTACCTAATCCCCTTTAAAGCACATCAGTGATGAATCTAAATAAAAATTGTTCAACATTTCTATTTCCCAAAAAGAAGTTTGCTCCTATACAGTTGTGTCATCTTTCTATAATGTTTTTTTTTGTTTGTTTGTTTTTACAAATTGAGATGAAATTGCCTACTTTAGTTGTGTGAAGGCCCTGTGTATTTCAGCTCTCTGTGTTTGACAGTGCAGATACATCAATGACTCTGAAAGCCTCTTCACAGCTAAATAAATGTGAGCGGGTGACTCCAAACTCTTCTTTACTCATCTTTGGTATTGATTTTTCTCTCTCAGATTTAAACGTCTCCAGGCCTTTTCTGAGAGTCTGGCTGGAGGGGAGTTAAGGAACACTTGAACTGCAGGATGAGGATCACTTTGGGGTTTAGATATTTTCCCCTAAAACATGCATAGCTTTATATTATGTATAACACTTTTGAGCAGCACTCCAGATAAGGTTTTGGGTCACTGAGTAATGTACTCTCCAATTTAGACACTATGTGAGTAAAATGTAAAATGCATCATTACCTTGAAGTCATGAGTACTTCCAATAAATCCTGTACATACTTTAATGCTAACTTATGGGGTATGCATGAACTACAGCCTTGCATTTGAACTGTAGTGTTACTTTGAACTACTGTACAAAAACTTGGTCTTGCAATAAAAACAGTAATTATTCTTGCTTGCTTTATTGCCCACAAACAAAATGAAAAGATGATTCCAACACTGCAGATGGAATATACTCAACAAAAGGCCTGCATGCACATACTATATAGTTCCATTTTTTTTTTTAGAAAATTGATACTCCACTAATGCAAATAACAAAATGATGATATTGTATTCCTTACTGATCACCTTGCTATAGCAATATAAAGCATCCTGATTCTGTCTGAACACAGAATAGTTTATTTATTATTTAGATTTACCTTCTAAAAAGTCAGCTGACAGATATGTAAATTGGTAGGTTATGTTGAGGTGGGCTAAGATGTGTCTTTGGCAATTCCGCAGCCAGCTACCGTGAGATGACCTGCCATGTGTGTGATCATTCTCCAGCTACAGCATGCAGTGTATTCACAATTGACCACTGAGACGCTGTGAACCAATGAAGTACAAGAAGCTTGATCACATGCAAACGCGAGCTGTGCAGTAAAATTGTTATGCGTATTCTTCACACATTCAATTTAAAAATCATTCGTAATTCATATTTCTTCAAAGCGTAAAACCCCCAGTGCACAGCCTACCTGGAGCGCTGCTATTAATGATTTTCATTTTAATGTTCCCAGTTATTCATTTTTTCTCCCCAATTTGGAATCTCCAATTACCATACCTGACTGCAGCAACAGAGAACTGCCGGTCAGTGAGCATCCTGCAGTCCAAGTCAATTACATCTTTACACCCAGGATCTCCACAGCGGATGTCGGTGAGCTACAGGCCCCTGGAGGATAAAGGCCAGCTCTGCAGGAGTCTGCTCTAAGCTCACCGGGCACCTGGCCAGCGGGGTTAACAAAACGTTCCTCTGGACAGTACTACCGTACAGCTCTCTCTGTCCAGCAGAAGGGGACCAACATGGGGGCTGCTCTGTATTGCTGTACATTCAGTGGCTTTTCACAGTAAAGAACATGCATTGGTGCAAGTATAGGAATATCAAATAGAGCTGCATGTTACCAAAGTTAAAATGGCAGGAGAGTGGATTCTAGGGCCCTGTCCAGAAACGTTATTGTGCATCTGAATTTCTGCTGACTTTCAATTTGTTTTGCAGGTCACTGATTAAAGAACGAATGGAAAGTCATTTTGTTACCAAACTAATTCTAAAACACAAAGTTCTATGAATAAGGCTTTAATGCTGTTTCTTTTTTAGGTTTTGCATAAACGTTTTCTTAGCTTCCAATGTCATTGCCTATCTCATAAGATTCAGAAGCTGCTGTGCTAATGAGAAATAATCCTTTGCTAGCACACCTTTCACTTTGCAACAAGCTGATCATCACTTCACTGTGGAATTCGACAATAATGACGCAAGTTATAACACTTTTATATAAACTGTTAATAACTAGGTTACTAAGACACATGTGTTTCATTAAATGGGATGTTTAATACTGAGTGATAGGGCAGCTATATTTGTACTGACCACTAACATTTGTTCACAACTTAGTATCCCAGTCAAATAAAACATGCCCCAAAATGCTGCTATTTGTTTTTAGACCAGTATAACACGTTTATATAGAGCATGACCTAAGGCTGTCCATTTCTGCAGGCAGGCAGCGCCATGGTAACAGGATGTGAATGCCAGGGTAGAGGAGGAGCGTTTCAGTTAAACACCTCGCCTGGTTCATTCAAACCAGAGCGGCGGCAGACGTAGTGAACTTTACATTTTTATTAAGAGAGCAGTGGAATCTTGAATCTTAAAGCTTTGGTATTCTACATTCAGCTGTGGCTTACTCTGTTAAAAAGTCTAACACCAAGCAAACTCGATAAGGTTTCGCTACACAGAGAGTGGTGGGTGTATGGAATGGGTTGCCAAGCCACGCTGTTGCTCCTCAGTAACTGGGACCCCTTAAGAGAGGACTGGACGGATCAATCAGCTGCTAGGTACTGGATGAGCATTGATGAGCCCAGTTTCCTCCTCTAGCTTGTAACTTTTCTTATGTTTGTGTGCGTGGCAGAGCCACGACTTAGCTATAAAGTCGGATCGCTGAGCCTCGTGATGCATTCTGTTTACTCGTCCTACTGAATGGTTATATAGATTATGTTTGAAAGGACAGGGTATTGTAGAAATGCTCAGGTAAAATGTGATTGGAAGATCAAATTCAAAGTTGCAAAAGCTGGGTACTGTCAGACTAGGGATTGTGATGTCATAACGGTGAGGACATTTGTATCCTTCGACAGTATGACATCACAGTAGCCTGTAACCAGCAGATAACTCAATAGTAAAAAGACAAGCATGTCATGCCACATGTCTGGAGATGATATTACAGGTATTATTAATGAAGACTGTAGACATAGACTCACCTGCAATTCTATTCAGCTTTACATGTGGTCATAACTTAATTGCACTCAGTGCTGACATGTGTCATTTGGTGTTTACATCGTGTGTGTCCTTTGGCTGGGGATTCAGGTTGATTTCTGCCGTTTTAAAATCATACAGTTATAATCATACAGGTTAATTACATATCAATAAAACAGCGGTGGCACATTAAATAAACGACAGTCCCTTTCTGCAATGCATCATTGGTTAACATGTTTGGACGCAAAGTGCTGCTCCCTCGTCCCCTGCAAGGGTGGTCCCTTCAGGGCAAGCTGAGACCCGCTCGTGGGGCGGTTCGGGAAGCTCAGCCACACTGTTGCTGCTTTCAATACGGACTTCACTCCAACACTACAGAATAAAAACTTTCAGACTCTCAACGTCAATTACGAATGTATTCAAAAATGAAAGACAGGAGGAGTTAAGGAGTGTAAATCAATGCGAATTGGGCAATCTCACTTTCCAAACAATGCAGTCCACGTTTTCCAGCATATTCAAATCTAACCCGTGGCGTCTTAACTGAATAACTTCGGTTATTGTTCATGTTCAATAACTGCAGTCCAGCATTTAAACAACCACTTACCCGTCTAAAAACTCCCAAGGTGTTGTTACTTGTTAATAAAAAAGAACAAACAAACGAACTACAAAAATATAAAAAATCAATTAATATGTACTTAATGCATGTTACGTATATCTTCCTAATTCATTATTATTATTATTATTATTATTATTATTATTATTATTATTATTATTATTATTATTATTATTATTTTACCGGTAACATAACACTACAGCTAGAAAAAAAGTTGCATTGTATTCTTTTTCAACAGAAGTAGGATCACAGTTATTTTCTTTATTGTTTTAAAATAAACTTAGTCTAAATTCTAGTCGTTCAATAACAACACTGTTTTGCTTCTCAGTCGGTGCCCGCTGTTTAAAACTCCATTCCGCATTTTACTGGTTTAAAAATGTGCCAGACCCCGTTCAATACTCTGTTCCGTGGCCCTGTTCAATAACACAGGTTCCTGTTCAATAACTCCATTCCGTGTCCCTGTTCAATAAGCGAAGGCAGTGTTCGATTATTCCGCTCCGGGTTTTATGTGCGCTCCCCCTCCTTTCTCCTGAACTCCAGCCCCTCGCTCTCTCTCTATCAGCCTCTCACTCCGTCTCAATATGTCTCAAGATGGCGGCCAATGCGGGATCGATGTTTCAATATTGGAAGCGCTTTGATTTACAGCAGCTGCAGGTCAGCCTTTTTTCCTCCTTAGTTGCTTTACTTTCTTGAAGGCCGGCGGGAGGGGAGCGCTTTGCGGGTCCTAGCCCCTCTCTGGAGCCCCGTTTTGCCGGTGTTTGGGGCAGCTTTCGGAGCCCTTTTCTCCCATTGATTAAAGCGGCTTTCTCGCTGATCGGAAATTGATCCTCTTTGTTCAATTCCCATCGATCAAACCATCATGGCGCCCCGGCGCCGCCGCGGGGAAACAGCTACCCTGACAAACCGGGGGCAAAAGCCGACCCAAACACCCACTAAACAACACTTTATTGTCGCTTTAGCAACTTTACAGTCTAGGCTTGATGTTTTTTGAGCGATTTTGTTGAATTATTTTGTAAAAATTGAAGTGCGTTTGTTGTTTTTTGCTTTCACGGGTGGCGCTGTGGCATCTGAAGCAACATCAGAGAGAGAGAGAGAGAGAGAGAGTTGGGACTTGTTATTTTTATTATAATATACAAAATATTATTTTATTTGCGAAGCGTGCAATGGAATTTTAAAAAGTTTAAATCTTAAGTTTTCGTTTTCGTTTTGCGGTGTCTTAATTCTTTTTAATCTAAAGAATGTTGTTTTTGTTTCTGAAAGTCCCGCGGAGTGTTTTGTAAACAAGTTATGTTTATTGCTATTTGTTTAATATTTTTTTAAACAAATCTCGTGTGTTTATTTATGTTTTTACTTTAACCATGGCTTTGTTTTAAAATAGAACGAAGTACAGTATATGCGTTTTTAAATACGGCACTATTTATTTTTTAAAATTTAAATGCTGAAATCATTTGCTTATTTAAAAATAAAATAAATATCCTAAATTATGTATTTTTTAAAAAAAATTGTGTCTTGCATTGTGGATCAATAAATATATTTGTTTCTTTTTTTCATGGCTGTATGGAGTTTATTTTCGTCTTGGACTGACGTGTTGTATTTTTTAAATCTTTTTATTTATTTTTCTGTTTACAGTACACACGAAAAGTATAGTGGTCGACACGAGTTCATGAATGTAAGAAGGGCTTCCGATGTATATTTGTGTTCTTTAGTTGACAGATCGCGAAGCTTGGGTTTTTAAACGTGTATTTGGTTTTGCTTTCATTTTTGTGCCGTACAATAAATACTGTTTTATTGTATTTTTGCATCTGGAATGTTATTGTTAAGGAAATAGTGTAATGAACATAAGGGGCGACCCTCAGATGTAAATATATTTTAAAGTGACTTGAGTTCAACTGTTATGCACATTACTTTATTCAAACACTTGTGCCTGGGTTTGAATAAATAGTTGCTGAAAGATTAAAATGTACTCGTATGTGGGAGTTGGAAGTTAAACCCTAGGCGGAAACTAACTAAAGCATTTTTAATTTTTTTTGTGTGTTTATGCTTTTAAATATTTAATTAACCATCCCAGCGCGTCGACCTTGAAGAATTTATTCCCCCCCCCCCTTTTTTTTTTAGAAGTAAAAAGCTTCCTTATCATGTTGGATGAAACTGTGATGTTTTATTGCGATATATATATATATATATATATATATATATATATATATATATATATATATATATATATATATAAAAATGTTGGTTGATTTATTTACCTCATTTACTAGTTTGTTAGAATGCCAAAGGTTGGTTGTACGCGAACGCTATCTGTGTTTTTTATGTTTTTG
Source organism: Acipenser oxyrinchus oxyrinchus (assembly GCA_030684275.1). Taxonomy (NCBI): domain Eukaryota; kingdom Metazoa; phylum Chordata; class Actinopteri; order Acipenseriformes; family Acipenseridae; genus Acipenser; species Acipenser oxyrinchus. The sequence continues at coordinate 19,504,899 of CM060272.1, forward strand.
TTTTGTTGTTGTTAAAATGGGGGAATGTGGCAATATGTGTTAGAGCAATTATTTTGTACGTGTGCACAGAATACTTTTCCCCCTACATTAACATTATTTTAGTTTAACTTTTGTTAGTAATTCCAGTGTCCTTGTTTTGTTATGTTACATGCCTGTGCTTTCCAAACGGTATTTTTCCCTTTACCGGCGCAGTCCTCGTCTTGGCAGCGAAGAGGTTATGAACTTGAACATTTGAACTTCCCTGCCCCCCGCTCCCCGCTCCCCCGATGACAAGCCTTGCCGCCACAATATGGGTGGTTGTTTATTCCAATGAAATGATGTTCTGTGTTTGACCAACCTGTTAATGTACATGTGTGCTGTATTTAGTACAGTGTATTAAACTAGCTGACGCCTGAATTTCTGAACTATTTATCAGTCTAGACTTAAACAATTTCCTGTAATCTGCTTCAGCCTTTTGAAACTGGGTGATCCATTGGTTCTTGTTGGTTTTTGACGTTTGATTCGCTGTATCGGGGCAAAGGCAGCTGGCTTGTTTTTTAAATGAGATGACCAGGTGTCCACCACCACAATAAAACCTGGCAGGCCTGATTCATTTTTCTATTGCCTTGCCCTCGGATTGCTTGGGGGATCTGCGTGTTCCTGCTGTAACCGATATGGAGCTCTACCCTTTTGCATTGAGGTTGAGATTTAAAATGTGTGCTGTGCATGGAGGGGGAGGGCAGACTTGAGACACACATGCTTGCCTTTGAGGCCTGTTTTGCTAAGGGTTAGATTGATATCTTATTCATGTTTGGAGTCATTGAAGTTGATATATCTTTGCTTTTTTTCTTGTGGTGTCTTAAGAGGAACAGAAAAGTGTAGGAACTTTTTGCTGGGCGGGACACAACATTTGATATCTCTAAATCAAAAAATCTGTTTTAGTTTAAAGCTGATAATGCACATCATTTAAATCAGCAATCCCCCCCCAAAAATAATTATTTAAGCTTACATAAGTTTGTTTCTCTCTCTCTTGATTTTTTAAGAACTATAATTATCCAAACCTCTTTAAAAAATTTAAATGATACTTTATGGATTTTATTATATTTTCAGTTTCATTTGTAGTATCTTGATACTCTTTTGTACTTTTAGTCAAGTGTGTAAAAAAAACTAAATACGTTAGTAAAATATAATCTGTGTACTTTTTTTTATTGATAATTGGTAGTGTAAATGGTTGTTTTACAGTTTAAAAGGCTTAAAAGTTTAATAGAGCACAGCCTTAACAGAAATTGCAAGGACTGCTAATCCTGTTTGTGAGCCTTGTTTTAGGGGTTGACGGCCAGGTTTGTTTGGGGGTTGACGGCCAGGTTTGTTTTGCGGGTTGACGGCCAGGTTTGTTTTGGGGGTTGACGGCCAGGTTTGTTTGGGGGTTGACGGCCAGGTTTGTTTTGCGGGTTGACGGCCAGGTTTTGGGTCTATTGCTTTTTTTCAGTTCCAGTCCCTTTTTTAAAATAATTTCCCAATTCCTTTGAAGGAATTGGAATTCATATTTTAGAGACATAATAATTGTTGTGATTGTTCCACTGTATTTCATGTGACGCCAATTTAAATGTCTAACAGTGACTTCAATAGAAGTCATTTGTTGCCACTGTGAGAAGCTCATTCTAACAGAATTCTGCTAATTGCAATTTTGATCGATGTGTTGGAATTGGTTTTAAAAAGGAATTGGAATTGAAAAACTGGAATTGAACTCAACCCTGTTGACAGCCATTTCAAAGTTTAATATTTTCTACAGCTTGAGACAGAACTTTACACACTAAACATATATAAAAAGTCAGCACGATTGGACTGTACAGTTTATCATTTATAACCGGAATGGCTAAAACTAACTAATCCAGTTGGTTCCTTTCTTTGTGCAGTTGCTGAGATCACAGGTAACAGAACCTGAACTTGGCTTGTCTTGCAACCTTTAAAACAAACAAAAACAAATTGCCTGGTTTATAACCGCGACGTGTTCAGATGTGGGTATTGTTATCAGATAATTACCTCGTTAGGTCTGCGCTAATCTACTGCCTTAACCTATCCCAGCGTGGTTCTTGCCTAATGATGATGCCTGCTTCTGGGTTGTTTCTGCTTAAACGCATCCCTTGCTTGTTTTGGGTTTGATCAGGATTTATGAGGAAGTGGGATTTTAAAGGGCAGGTGCTGGGATTAGCAGAGCAGTTTCACTAAATTTGGGACTGAATCTCTTGGCATACAAACAGGCAGTCTGAAATCAAATGAAATTCCCTTGTAGGGTTGTACTGCAGAGGATGGCTATTGTAAGAGGCAATAATTCTACGTTATAACCTTTTTATTGTAATTTGAACTAACATACACTGTAATCTCGCTTATCATGGCTACTTTTTTTAAAGCTTTTTTTACGTGGCAGGCTTCAAATTTGCTGATCTTTTCCCCTCTTGCTATTGCTGGGTATGAAATTTTGTGGTGGTGTCTTGTTGGGCACTTGAGTCAAGGTGGTTGCTTTTTTAGACAAACGATCAGATCCACCACACAATACAATGTCTTGCAACACATTTTAATCAAACTCTGGAGATATTTCAACAGGTTAAGTTCTGTGTTTTTATTTGAGGCATGGAGGGGGTACTGTATAAAGAAGGTGCTTTAAGGTTAAGCAATTCTCACTTAAAACCACAAATGATCGTTTAGGCATCAAACCTGCGTCCTAGAGGTACAAAACCTACACTTCCAATGAGTTTTATACAATTACAGTAAGATATTTCACCCATAGACCTGCTTCAGACTTTTTTTTCTCCACAAATTCCATGTTAATTAGTCAATGTCAAAGAAATGCAAGAAGTTTGATAAGGTGTTAATTTCTGTTCGTTGGCAAATTAATGATTTGTTTTGAAAGCCTGTGATTGCAGTGTTATAGTGCTATCAGGCTGACTAGAAGCTCTGGATTCTGAAGCAGATAAGCATGTTTACCAGTCACCTTTTCTCCATTACCAAGGTCAAGTGAAGTTTGCTGCTGATTTTTAACCAGGCACTGGTATCGGTAGTGAGGTCATATCATTTCAGTAAGGCATTGGGTTAAGGTGATGAAGCGCATGAGTGGAACCCTGTATGGCCATGCATTATATATATTATTATTTATTATTATTATTATTTATTTCTTAGCAGACGGCCTTATCCAGGGCGACTTACAATCGTAAGCAAATACATTTCATGTGTTACAGTACAAGTAATAATACAATAAGAGCAAGATAAATACAATGACTAGTTCAAGCAAGTATATAAATCACAGAAGCACAGTGCAGGCTAAGCATAAGGGATTTGATAATCAGTTTAGTTTTTATTAGTAACATTGCTATTAGAAACCAATGTAATTAAGTTGGTTTACAGTAAAGGTTATCCCTAAAATACACAGCAACCTAAAATACCCACCCAGTGAAACTGGTGCCATATATATCAGATTAGGGACATGTATACACATTTAGAAGGAAGCCTACTGAGGCACCGGGCACCCTAAACTAGATCTTTAATTAGGAACTTCTAATCCTGTGGTCTAGCCAGGAATAATGGATCTGGTGTTGGTATGCAGCCCCTACTGGATGTCCCTGCCTTGTGTGTGAAGAGATAACACAGCAAAGCCCAGCCCAGACACTTGAGCATGACTCACTGCAGTTAAAAATAGGATTCATAAATTAGTTACCTTGCTAGTTTTTGCAGGAGTGTTATAGAAACTTGAAAGGCTTACTCCACAGCATGTAGGGAAAAGGCAATGAGTTATCATATCATTAGAAGAGAATCCAGGGACTCTGACATATCAGACCACCTATTTAATGACTGCACAGGTTTAAAAAAAGCCCTGCTGTATTCATCCCTGCTGTGTAAAAATCTCTGTGTCGGGTCTTCCTGTACATGTAAAAAGTTCTGGGAGACGCATTGGAATATATTCAAACAGACATTACTTATTTGGAAGCAAAAATTTTGTACTGTTCATGTTCGTACAAAAAAGATATCCTAGGACAGAGGGTAGGATACTCTTTTTAATTACTTTTTTGCACAGTATTGAGGTTATGGAATCTTCTCGTTTGATAGCATTAAATAAACTTCCAAAAAGTGCAAATGGAGTGTTTTTATGTGCATCGTTTGAATGAACTTTAAATAAGTTTTATGGATGTATTCATCGTGTCTTTGCATGGTCCTACAGTATGTGTTAATGTAGCAACACTACTAGTCAGTTAATGCAGTGTGTACAATGCCGATCTAGAAATAAACAAACAGGATGCTGCACTAAAATGGCTGCCTGTTAACATAAACAAATAAAAAGTCCCCTTTTGTCTGTTGAAGGCCCTGCCTGCCTGCCTGTCGTGGAGTGACTGGTCAGGACTGCAGCCAGGTCACTGCCTTTCATCATGACCTCACCGAGGGCTCTCAGTCCTGCGTCTAGTCACTGCGACTCCATGTGGGCCCCTCTCCCTCGCACAGTGTTCTAGAAGCCCGGATGCCAAACGCACAATTAGCTTGGAATGCTGTGTCAGTTGCTGTTAAGAGTTCCAGAAGGAGGGGGTAGTAAGAAGCTGTCAGTCACAGTGGCTGACGCAGGCCTCCGTCCCTCCCTCAGGCAGGCAGACAGGCAGTTGGGAGTGCTGGTGGAATTCCCTCTGGTCTGCACAGTGAAAAAGGCTGGTTCTGTTTTAGTTATTGATGTGCTCTTCCTGGCTTGTTCAATTTGGACTGAACAGTTTGTTTGACTTGTTCATTATTGTTTTTTTAGATATAATGGAGATTTACTCCTGTTGTGTTTTCTTAGTCATCTGTGGGCGAAGGCACACCTGTGTATGTAGGTCACATTTAAGTTTTTTAGATTAGAAGTACAGAACTGGTTATAAATGTCATGGAACCTGTTCATGAGCACAAGTTCTTGAGCATTAGAATCTTGCTTGTGAGTGGGGTTAAGGAATGCTATATATTTAGGAACCAGATGCCTGAAGTTTATGAAATGCTTTAAATTAGGTAGTTAAAGCCTGTAGGATGTACATGGATTACTCTTTGTACAACAGGCACTGTTCATGTACTCACTGAACATGGGCTGTATGACTAGGATAAGCCAGGATGTCATGTGTTGATTAAAAACCCTAGCAAAAATCCCCCTTTCTGAGCTCCCGTTAATATGTTTAAAACAGGTAAGTTGGAGATTAAGTGCCAATTAGGGTCTGTGAAACAAGCCATTTGAATGATAGGGTGATTCATCAAAATGTATGTTTTCAAATTACTGCCGTTTTAATAAAAGTAAATGGAGAATGTGAACAGTGTGTTTGTCATTTACCGGAAATGCAGTGAAATCAGTGTTTACTCTTTAATAGCCTCTATGTTTTAATGTATTATTTTACAGAACCCTTTTTTATTAAGTGGAGCAAAATCCACTGTACTATTGAATATGTAGGAGCAGTTAGGAGAAAATAGGTTCAAATTGAAAGTACTAGGGATTTAAGAGTTATGGGAAAAATCAGTTTTTTTTTTCCATTAGTCGATCTAGTGAGTGAAGTGTAAAGTTCATTATTGTACTTGATACAAGAGCTGCTGAAACCAGATGGATAATGATTAGCGTATTTGCTCGAAATAGCACATGGGTGCTTATTTTCACAGTCTTCTCTTTACCTGGGCGGTTATTTGGATAAGAGCGTCAATTAAGGGTAGGCACTAATTGGCCACTGTGAAGTCATCAATGCAGCCTACATGACCGGGATAAAATAATTCACTCAAGTCTTTTACAGGGGTTGAATTCTGAGTCTCCACATTGTAAGCCTCACGTGCAGGTTTCGCATTTGATCTCAATACCATCTAATGCTGGGAATGTTTCATTTTAAACCGGCTATACGTATAGATTTTATAATACAGATTCAGAATGCGTTTAGGGGATCACCCACCTGATGTTAAGTCTGTTTTGTCGTCAAATAATGCAGCTTGTCAGTGCATCTCAGTGAGGGCCAATGCACACCGGAGCGAAAAAAATAAATAGAAGTATTGATATGAACTAATGCAGGTGAAGTGGAAGTAGGGGAATAACAGAATAACAGGAATAACAACTATTTTGTAACACTCTGTCACAAAATAAGATTTTGCTTATGTTTCTTAAGGCTCTTTCCTCTGAGCTTAAGCCCTCCCTCCAGCACCTGTTGCTTACAGCCCTGAAACGGGAAAGCTGGAACAGACTGTTTTTACATACCGTAGAACACAAGGTTGCTTGCGGGCTTGAAAAAAAGTGTGCAAGAGAAGACATCATTTTGATGGGGAGAGGAGAGGGTGCTTATTAACCTTTTGCCAGTACAACTGGGCATTAATCTGAATAAGGGCACACAGTCTAGACTGGGTGCAATATCGAGCATATACGGTACCACCATCTCCTCAGAAAATGGTTATTTGTTTTTTATCCTGATCTGCTGCTGTGAAATGGTGTGAATAACAAACACAATTCCATGTGAAGGGCCTTTGATGCCAAGACTTCACAAAGCACAGTACATCATAGGGGTTAAAGTGCTGTAATCGGCAGAGTACTTTGACTAAGGACCTAGTCCTAGCAGTAATGTATATAACTAGATGAAAATAAATTAAAAAAAACAAAACATTTATTAACAGTATTCTCACAAGCCCATTGTTTTGCTGTTGATCTTTTTGTGTTCTACACTTTTCATTTTGACTTCGATGGTGTCCATATTCCTGCCACAGCCCTATAGTTTGATTCCTGTGCATGTAGCAGAAGGTCTGCCTCAATTCCTATGCCCAAAATAAAGAGTTGAGGTCAGGAGAGCTGTTTACATAGTTAATTCTTGCAAAATGTTATAGATGTGTCATGAACAAGGTTCATGACACATTAAACAGGCTATTTCACGCATTAAGGAATTAGCCAGCAATACCGTGTTGGGAGCAATTACCTTTGGAGCAGACACAGTACGTCTTCAGAATTGGAAGCAATTGAATAACTGCAGCTCCTGCAGGGACCTTCACTGGGGCAAGGGTTAAAAACAGGGTTTAAAAGGAAGTCTTATAAGGCATGAGGACACAATCTGGGATAATGCTGCTCTAACAATACATGTGATATACATAGTTTAATTATATTGTTCAACCTCTTTTTATGCTCAACCTTTTAAAAACTAAAAATACTAAATCGTCATTGGCACACTTTTTGAACTGAAAGGAATAAAACACCAAGTACATTTCTAAAATGAATAAGAAACCATACTTACAGTACAGCTTACAAGACCCCAAATTAAATGTCTGAGTGGTTTGAAATTGCGCTAATGAAAATCTGTAGCTTTGAGAATCAGGCCATTGTCTGCTAAAATTCAGCTACTTACAACTCAGAATAAAAATTCAGGGACATTTCTGGAACATTTATCTGTGTTCTCAGACAAATACCCAGACTGTGTCCTTACAACTACAAATAATGATGGCCTAGTCTGCTGTAATGTGTATTCCCAGGCTGATTTTTTTTTTTCTTGGAAAATTTAAAAGCCAATGTAAAAACTTCCATTTCTTTTGCGCTTCCAGCATCTAAATATAACACTGAGCACCGCATTGTTTCTTTCCTTGCCGGGCGTGACAGGAGTCTGCCACTCGCTGAGTTTGCTTTTCAAAGATGTCCGGGGTACAATAAAATGTGACTGGTTTTATAATTATAATGGGTGCTGCTAAAAATATATTTCTATTCAATAAACAAGACAAACAGGTGTTCCGAGGAGCAGCAACAAAAAGCAATGGATTTATTAGAAAGGAAATGACCTTTTATTTAAGAGTCATGGGTTTTTAAAGAAGCTATCCATTGAATAGGATTTGCTGGTCTATGAGAAGTGCACCATTTGTTTCATAAAGGATCAACTCAATATACAGCTATGGCCAAAAGTTTTGTAATAAATGGCACAGTCTCATAACTACACCCTATACCGTTATGAAGGAGGAGCATTGTATATAAAGATACACTAGTGCTCAAAACAACAATATCTCTTCTTCGGGCGTCAAGTGGAAAAACGTTCCTCTTACAGGTTGTAAAGCTGTACAAGAAACCTGCCTTTGAACCCCTTCAGCACTTGGTCCCTTAGTATAGCATTCAAAATGGAGCAAAAGGAACCTATATTTCTAATCCTTCATAATATAGTGACCTTTGTGTTTGTATCTGATGGCACCAACATAACGGGAAGAATGTCCAATAGAGTGTGTCGAGTTCTAACAGACTTGTCCCTGCCTTGAGCACATGCTGCAAACAGAGGCAGATGACGTCAGCAAGTGCTCCATTCAGCACAGATCTCGGAGCTGTGTCAGAGAAGAGAAGCCGTGATGACATCAAGACATCAGCTCCTAACATGGTAAGCCATGTGACCTCACTGCTGGAAATACCTGCTTCCCCTGCCCACATGCACACTTAATTTGTTATGCATTGACCTTCAACAGCTGCCGGTCAGACTGACCCCAATGGTTTTGGCACTGCGTGTGTTGCCAAGTAGCATGCTTTTTATAGCAGGGCCAACATTAATCTGTGCCAAGCCTACCTGCCATTTCAGTAAGGAGTAGAGACAGAAATCATAATATTACAAATAAACGTGGCAAGCATGTGCATCTTAGCTGGAGGTAAAACTATAAGACTAAAAGTCAAGTATTGTAAGTGTTTAATCCTGAAGTTTGTGTGCCTAGCGTAGAAAGTAAGTCGTCTAGGTCTATAGTGCAACATGCCAGTGCTGAGAACTCAACTTGCAGAAAGTTCTTTCTCTACAGGCAGGTGTGATTTACATGCCCCAGCACTCGCTGAGTCTGTACAGGTTCCCCATCCACCAGGCACTGCTGCTGTTCATCGGGGGGATGCTTGAGTTTAACAGGAACAAAAAAAACACAAAACTGAGCAGCTGTCTGTGGTACAGTTCAAGAATCAGAGGTAGACTTTGGCTGAACTTTAGTTTTGCCTGAAATAGTTATTATTAGTGACCTGAAAACCTCCAGGAGTCCTGGAAATGAAATCCAGATGTAGTTAGTCACTGGAAAATGATATTATGTATTCGAATAAAGTGCGCAGTTTGACAGATTTTCCATGTCGAGCTCTGCCCTTTCCGAGGTTTTGTTCGGGCTCCCGGCTTGTTTTCGTCTTCCTGTCGTTTTCCGCTTTTGCAGGCCTGGTTTGACGAGCTGATTCGGCTCCCGAAAGGTGTGCCGTGTCTCGTTCAGATGACATTTCTTTATAGAGATAAAAAGGATGTTTGACTTTGTGAAATGGAAAAGTGCAACCCTTTCTCAACTTTGGTTTGTAGAAGCTTGTTAGGAACAGCTTGATCTAATAAAACAAATAGCCTGAAACCTTTTTTTAAGTGGTAGGAACCAGATCCAGTACATGTGTTAATACTGTACAACGGAAATAAATTTTCCTAAGAAAACCCAAGTGACTGGTGCAGCTGCTTGTGCTTACCTCTGTAGCTAGGTGGCACTAAGATTTGAGACGGTTAAGTGTCCCCACACAAGAGCCAATTACTAAGCCAGTGGTTGATTACCGATTGCTCAAATCACTTGGCCACTCATCATTTGCCCAATACCAGTTTTAATAAACATAAGCACGCTGTATCCCAATCCCTCAGCTCTAACCATTGGGCCACAATGCCTACCTGTCACTCAGCTCAAGGTTTTGAAATCAGCCAGCTTCTGGACAAGCACCAATAGTCTAAATGGTCTCCTCTTGTTCGGAAATGTTCAAATGTTCTTTCCTATATTCTTAAACTCTAGTCTCCACTAGACAGTGTCCATATTCAAATTACATGCTGACTGCAGATGGAGCCGGTGCTGGATTTTTAATCATGCTTAATAATAACATTAAAGATCAGTTATCTGCGGTCTAAAGCCTGTTTTAGGATGCTTAATAACTAAAAATTGTGCTTTTCAGTCTCTCCAGAACGCTTTGGAAGTGTTTTAAATCCTTTGGCATTGTTTGTAAAATGGCAATTATTTGCGACAGGTTTTGCCAGTTTTCAGGCTGCTGCCTGATGTGTGTGTGTGGAAGCAGGGGAGTGCTAGCCTGTGTAATTTCAGTCCGTGTAGCTATGCCCCTGTGTGCTCATTAGCCTACACACCAGCCAGGCACAGTAACTGTTCTAGGAGATGTCCAGCGGAAGGGGCCGCCGCGTTCGGCTGTTTCTCAGTGGCAGTTACAGATATCTAATTGTTTATTCTCTGAACCCTGACGTTGGACTGAGACTTGGTATGTCTGGTATGATAATCGTTGTGTATGTAAGATGAAAGTGACATTGATCTTTGCATTTGCTCTGTAGCTGCTGACGGGCATTTGCAATAGAAGCCTGCAGTGTTAGGGCAGTATAGGAAGTAGAGTAGCCCCCATTTTCAGATGTTTTTCTTAAAGACAATAAGGAAAGCTGTTTGAACAGGTATGCCAATTTCCCTGGATGTGACCCCCATATGAAAGCTCTGGGGAGAGCTCTCTGGTACAGTATGTCTGTACGTGTCTCTCACCTTCTCATATTAGAAATGTTTTTTCCAAATAGCTTGGTTACTATGTTTAGCTATTGGAATCTGTTGATTTTGAGGAAACTATTCAGCTGTCTGTGCGTATGTCACACTTACGTTTTTACACTTCTGCATGATGGATGTCGGCCATCTACTTTTACATTATAGCGATGGGTCCATTTACACCTGTGGTGGTGGTGGTGGTGGTGGGGAAGGGGGTGTACTGTTTGTTAATAACTTTCTCATTGTGATGAAAGTGTTTTTACTGTCTAAACATGCTGAGCCTGGTTGTAAGGGGGAGTGCTATTTCAATATGCTATAATGATATGACGTTCAGTAGTTCTCTGTTCTCTAAAGAGTTCAGTTTCATTCCCCAGGTGATTAATGACCCAGGGTACCAAGTGTGAATAAAAATGAAAGCGGGTAACAAACATACACTGTGGGGATCGGCACAGCCCCTTAAACACAATTAGTTAGGACTGTATGTTAGTGATCATACTGAGCTGAGGAGCCAAGGTAATTTCATTATGTAATGGATATTGACATGTTAGCTATCCTACTGTATCAACTATGAAAAGTAAAAACCTATAAAAATGGTTTGTGTCAGATGTCCCTTTAAGTGAGATGAAGTCTATGTGGATGGGGTGCACTGTTTGGCCCTACTTGTTTGAGAGGTAATAATTAGGGCTGTATGGATCTGAATCAGGAAATGAAGCACCAGGCATCGGCATGTAAATCTATGCCCTTAAAGTGATTGTGACTTGGATTAAATTTGAATCATGGCACCACTGTGAAGAAATACCAAGTGACCACAGCTATAATGAGAACAATTGCAATGCTAAAAAAAAAACAAAAAAGTAGCCTGAAAACAATAATCATTTACCATGCTTTTTGTTTCTATTGCATCTTTAAAATCGCTATGAGAATAGGGGGTCAGCTTTAATTAAAATGTAATCCCAGCCTGGCACAGCTCAGGTGCAAGTGGAAACAAGGCATGTAGGTTTGAAAGTGGGCCGCAGTTAAGTGTGTTCTGCTCAGCTTGGAAGACTGCTGTGTACAGCATGAATACAGCCCAGGTTGTAGGAGCTCACAGTCCCCTGTGATCCTGCAGTGTCAGCGCCTCTATAGAATCCTCCTGTTTGTTTCAGAGGTGCTTCTGATTGACATGACGCTGTAGCAGGAGCATGCTATTGTGGACAGAATGTACTGCCCAATCCCCAGCACTGTGCTGAATAGCCTTTTCTACCAGACTCTGTAAATAACCACATGCTGGCAAAGCTGGATTTGAACACTGCACTTGTTGGCTGGCAAGCTTGCATTGTTTTTTATTAAGAACAGTCAGAAAGGCCAGCGTGCCCCCAGCATAGCCAAAGACATCAGGAAATGTGCACTGTAAAGAAAATGAATTGAACAGATTGAAATAATTCCTTGGGCCTTAAATATACCCACCAAGTTTTCATTTCAATTTCATTACATTTTTTGGAAATTATTAATTTTATCATCAAATTTTGGGAATTCATCTTCATTAACAGGCTATATAAAACACAAAATGCTTTTGTTGCCATCTTTTAGGAAAAGCATCCCTTGCAGATTATAGTTATAAACTATAAACTGTTTAACACAGTTAGAACAGAAGGTGCTGTACAGTGGTGAGGGAATGTGATAGGTTGTTGATGCTGAATCAATGGGATCCTTTAAGACCTGACAGTAAGAGATCATCCAGCTCTTAGGAACCTGGCGAGCACTGCTGGGGTTCTTCTGTGCTTTTATAAATATCAGTGAGTTTCAGAACTTTCTCTGCACAGTATCTCCCTTTTTGTATTGTACCCAGTAGTGCCAGCTGGGTAGGAGTCAAAAGTATAGTACAGCACTGTTTTTTGTAAAATGCCCGGTTACAAAAGCATTCAATCCGTTGATTCGGAGTAAGTTATGAAAAAGAAATGATTTGAGCACCTGAGAATCTCAGTAATTGCTTTCCTTTTCAATAGTAAGTCTCTTAATGTGAAACTTGTTAACAATGTGTTGTAATAGAGTTGTGCAGAAAATTCTCAATTTTCTTAAGCTTTAGGCTTTTCTATTCCGTCCGTTTTAAATATCCACTGTTCCTAAAAATGTGCTTAAGTATGATATCAAAGGGTTACTCACCAAATCGAAACACTGGTTTGGTGTGCATTTTACCCTTTTCTTTAATGTTTTTTTTTTCCCTGGGAAAATCTAATAATGGAACAATGAATACAGATGAAATCCAATTAAACCACCATTATAGAATATGTTTCTTTAAAAATTACATTTCCAAGTGCTGTGTAATTAATGTGTTCTTTACTTGACTTGCCCCCTGATGGTTTATGTCATAAATCAGTAAAGCGGTCAATTCAGAATAAGATAAGAAACTGAGTGCTGTAAAAAAACAAAACACTGCATGGAATTAGGACTAATACAATATTTATCTTTTAAGCATACCAGACTAGAGAAAGAAGCCAACTGTACTTTAATTCGGTTGTGTGGGGATTCTGTTTTTCACTGACTCCTTTTAACAGTGGAATTTGAAGCTGAATGTGAGCGTTATCATAAGGAGAGAAAAATAAAGAGCAACAAGCTTCGCTGTCATTAATTATCCATGTATGTTGTGCTCTAATTAAAATCAACATAGAGAAAGGGGGGGCTAGAAAATGGCAGAATGTAAGTCTATGACAGATGCTAATTGCTAAGAAAGGAACGTGAGAGTTATCAATGTGAACACGAGAGAGAGAGAGAGAGTGAGAGAAACCACAAGCCAGACAAGCTGATTCTGTTTTGGTCTGACACCATGTTTCCCGTGTTCCAACCAGTTTTCACTGGAGCCCATCCAACACCCAGGGAAAAACCCTTTGCTTCCCATTCCCTCGCAGGGCCCTGGCAGCTCACACGGTTTATCAAAGGGGTGGCTGTCGCAGTAGCTGAGCGGTTGTGTTTTTTTCTGGACACCAAGCTACGACTGACAGCCACTCTGGAGATATCCTGACCAAACATGCCTGCCTTGTGCCGTCCCTTTAGCTTCTGCAGTGTCTGAAGCTGTGTGTGTGTGTGTCAGCCAGGATCGAGTGCCACCAGTCTGTGTTGTCTGTCTGTTCCCATACTGTTCTTTGGCTTAGAAGCAGCTCTGTTTTTCATAATGCATGTTTAGGCCTTGCACAGTGACTGTTCATAATGCTTTGTGACTTAGTCTCCAGCATATTATATACAGCTGATGAAAAGGAGTCTGCTTTCTGTGAGCACAGCAGGAGAAAGTACTGAGGCACAGGGGGCTGTGGATGAAGTTGGATGTTTTTGAGGTGAGAATGGGGGAAGAACTTTGCTAGAAATACTTTGGACTGTTAGTGTGTTTATAAAACTGAGTGTGCTGACAACTATCTCTTTTTTCAGTGAATAGCTAGCTGACTAGGCAGCACTAAGTTAATTTTCTAGTTTCACTATTGGGGGTTTGTATCTGCCTCCTGTCACAAGCAGAATTAGTGTTGGCCATTCTAGCCCCCAGTGGATATCGGTCTGCATCACAAGACCAACACACAATTTAGCCCAGGACTGAATGGCAGGTTACAACACGCTAGCGTATGCAGCTCTAAATCAGTAAGTTGTGGTCTTTCCAGACCACTTCAATTTTTTTGAAACTGTTTCTTCTGGAATGTCTAGCTGATCAGTGTGTTTTGTTCCTCAGCGATTTCTATTTGTGCATTTAGGCAGCTGTTCAGTTCCTCTGCGTCAGCTTCCATACTTACAATGATTAGCAGTCAGCTTATTTGTGTGGAGCGCTGCAGACTCGTTGACGAGCAGGAGCCAGTATTTGTGAAAGAAGTCCTAATCAGAGTGAATTACAGGGCAGGAAAAGGCCCAGACTCGCACAGGGCAGCACAGATTGCAGGAATAACATCCTCGTCAGGGTTCCACACTGCATCCCAGTTTCCGAAGCAGCACCATGGCTTTGACTTACATGGTTAGGTCTGCAACGCAGGTGCTCTCCCAGACTGCAAATTCCACAGGCTGAATTTTAAAATCCTGCTTGTTAAGTAGTTTTAGCGTGCTCCAGGACCGTGGGTATGAGAAAACAGCATGGAAAGTGCTCAGGGAGTTGTGCTTCTTTTTCAGTGGAATGCGTTTGGCCTGTGAAAAACTAGTGCAGGTGGCTTAGTAGCTAGGCCACCCTAAACCAAACTTTTTTTTAAGTGGGTAGATACGGTCAGCGTTCTTTTTAACAATATTGTATGAAGATAATATTTTCTGTTTCTGGTTTATGTATTGAAAACTGGACTGGGAGAACAGGCTGTCTTTTCTTTGATTGTAATACAAATAGTAAAATGAAGTAACTTTAGAGGGTGTTTCTGTATACCGTAGTAACAAACCTGTTTTGGCTTTTTGTCATTGATTGAGTCTCGTTGTTCACTGTCTTGACATTAAGGCAGTACAGGTTTAAGTGAAATAGGCAAACGTGCTGGTCTTGGCTAACGCCTTCATCAGCATTACTAAATGCTCAAGTGAAGGTACCCATCTCAAAGCTTCAGGGTTCTCCCCAGGAATTTTCTACAGCCATGTGGCAGACCATAGCACCCATGTACCATATATCACCTTAAATAATTAAGCAAACTAATTTTAATAAAAAACATTTATTAAAGTACATTTATTAACGCTGTTGTATCTCTGATTAATATTCCTACTTTTTTTAAATTTAGAAGTTAGTCTTTCAATTTCTATTTCTTTAGTTCCCCTTTCACTCTTATAATTTTTACTTTTGAGTTCTAAAATGTTTTTTAATACATTCTCAACAAGTACATACATTTCAGTGCTCCGGTAAATGCCTCTCTCTTTAAGTTAGTCCCAGTCATTGCATGTTTCTGCAGGATGTTGCCACTTTGGAGTAACTGTGCCTCCATGCACACCGATGCCTTGTGTACCTCCGATTTTGCATGATCCTCAATACTCTCCACTCTCATTCTTACACAAGCTATGCTGCTTCATTTACCCCCTGAAGATTTTTTATTTTGTTTGTGTTCCCCATGTAACATCATACTCACTATGACGATGCTTCTGTTTTTTTCACACAGGATCCCCGGCCTCCCCCTCCTGCCTTTCCTCTGTTTTTTATTTTCGTTCGCTGTATCAGTATTGTTCCTTTTACGCTTTCTAAACGTGTTTCATAATTTGCTTCGTTGTTTTTGGTTTGGTTATTTTCACGCTCGTTTCCACTATTTAAAAAAAATAAAAATATAAAATCTTCTTAGCAGTCATTTCAGTCTCAGTATCACGAGCTGCGATACCCCGTTCACCCCAACCAACGCGATTGGTTAGAAACGTTACCACTGCGGGAATGGAATGGGTAGAAGCATTCAATGCATTTCAATGCTATAAAAAAAGAAACCACGAGCGTGAAGGACTGGGGCTGCTGGCAGTCCAATTTACACCTTTGCAATAATGCAATGACAGCTGGGCGGCTGCAAATTTTTCAGGTGGGTGACACCACCTAACCAGCCTGGCGGCGCGCCTGGCTAACAAGGCCTGGGGAGAACCTGAACTTACCATAGTAAAAGCACAGCAAAGTGCAATAAAGCATAGTGAAAGAATGGTAAAGAATACAGAGGTAAGGCTAGGAATAGGGTTAGGGTTAAACATGGCAAACCAGGGTAAGCTTTGAGAAAAGCATAGTATAACCATGGGAAAAGTGCAAATATACATTGGTACACTTTTAGTAGCAAGTGACTATTCTGTGACATTTAGGGGGTTAAACATAATATTTGTTGAATCACATAGGTTTAAAATGGCTGAAAATGTGAAGGAGATGCAGTATGCATGGGCTCAGTTGTAGAAGGTAATCCTATGCTACACTAATTACATTGGTGCACTGGATTTGTTTTCTTCTGTGGCCTAGCAGCAAATGTTCTTGTACAGTAAAGTATAGCCTGCAGTATCTGTTTCTAGGAGAAAGGGTATCTTTAGTGAAAAGATGACGTCTAGAGTTGAATTTGAGACTGATTATTCTATACCATGGGACTTCCATCTACCAATCAGAAAGCACCATCAGCTGGCACTAGATGATTGCTAGACTAGACTGTTTTGAAAAGAAACAAACATTAAATATGAGAAAAGGCAGGCAGTACCGAGGGTATTGAGCCCCTCCATTAGTGTGCAGCCCCAGCTGTACAGCACAGGCACGAAGGAGTCATCCATAACTTCAAACCTCTCAATCACTGTGCTGTATGAAACTGAAAGTACAATGAAAAGGGCTGCAGTAGTCAAATTGACTTAGCTTCTGATAGTTTTTCCTTGGCACTACGGGGTGTTTTTTTTGCAGTTTTTTTGATATTTGTATCCACACTTGTTAGTTCTAATGCCTTTATAAAAACTAAAATCTATAATGAAAAGATGTTCTATAGAGAAATAACATGATCAGCAGGAAATTGAAGTGCAGAGCTGTTAGATTTGACATTTGTATGGTGATCTATTGACGGATCTATTGACTGCAAAATCGACCGACGTGTTTGTCACAATGTATATGTTATACAGTATGTTATCCGCTTTGTGCTCTAAAGTGGCCTGCCAAGAGTTAACTCTATACATAAATGCAAACTCCTGTCTGCTTCTTTAAAACTAGCTCACGTAATCAAAGTTTGTCTTTTGAATTTGGTTTCTATATATTGCCGAATAGGAGAGAGACAGCTACAGCGCTGGTTACGGCAGAAATGAGAAACCCAGGTTCTCCGATAAGCTTTGAGGCCATTCATTCACTGCCTGACAAAGCTGATGTGGGCCCGCGCTGTAGCTACAGCATGCCTCCACTGTGTATTGGAAAGGTTTTATTATGTTTATCTGATCGTGCTCATCACAGGGTAATCCATCTACAGCACAGCACTCTCCTGTTCTGCAGCGAGCGAAGGGGGTGGAGGGCTCCAGATAAGGGCTGAGGCACGGCTCATCCCAGCCAGTCAGCTGGAATAACAGTTTACCTCTGGTGGATAGCGAGAGAGGGTTTTGCTGCGCTAATCTAAGCCTGCACATTGGCTGGATAATTAGCCTGCTGATTTACAGTGGTAGTACTTCGAGATTGGTATTCTGAAAAGCTCTGTTGAAATAGTTTTATGTTATTATTATTATTATTATTATTATTATTATTATTATTACTATTATTATTATTAGTTGTTCTAGCAGCACACTAAATGTGCTGATCTTGCACAGTCTATAACAGCTGTCAATAGTTTGGATCAGTGTACTGTATTTAATATGCATCAGACATAGTCCCCGTTTGCACACAGGTTAGAGTGGCGCCAACCATAATAATAATAAATGCAAAGCAGACTGACATTTGCATTTATCTTTGTGATCAGAGGTGTGTATTGATACTGCAGTCAGATATTCAAAATAGATTTTTTATTGAAGGCAAGTAGAACTAGAATGGTACAATATCTATACTGTGTAAATTGTGTGCCATATAAAATGTGCTGTGCAAACAACTGAAATACCTTCTATTTGCTTTCATTAAAAGCTTAGATTCACAGCCTTTTCGATCAACATACTGAATGACACTGGCAGCAATTTCCCTGGCAATCTAGCTATGTGGTGTAAAAGAAAATAAATGTGCATTTTTACTTGAATCAACTTGAATCCACTTGAAAGTTCTTTGAAAAATAGCACCATTGAGTCTTAACATAATCTAAAAAACATGACCCACAAAAGTACATTTGTAGTCGATGATATGGATTGTGCCGGTGAATTAAACGTGCAGAGACGTAGAGGAGGAAACCCAAAACCACAAACCATACTGCAGCCTCCTGAGCAACATGCCTGCTGTCAGTATATTCATTATCAGCGACTGTGTAAAGCAAACCGAAATCGTGAAGTAGACTCTCGCTGTGTAGGCGTTGTCTTGGTTTTGCTATCGAGTCGAGATCTTCAGGATCTCAGTATGAGTGATTTACAAGCCTACGCATCTGTGTAAAATGTATAGTACATGCAGTATAGACCTACTGTAGATGTGTGTGAGGGAAACTGCAGTCGTGAGTTAACTATTCATGAGAGTTCTAGAATTCATTGGCTGGGGTGATGATACACAGTTGAGGTTTTGCACCTCACAGAGTGATAGTGGTGGGCTGGCTGTAGCCTTAAATAATATAGCCTCTGTTTATTCTCTTTGTTTCCATGTATGCTTATTCCTTTTATTCTTTATTCTAAATAGGACATTTTACCTCCTGCACTACAAAACCTTTGTTGGCTCAGTGAACGACATTCAAAATCCACATGCATGTAAAATATTTAAGGCTGGGAAGATGCCTCCTTATTTTTACCATCAGTGCATCGTTTCCAAAAAAAGCTGATGCATCAATGTTCTTAAAGTCACCAAAACTAACGTTTCTAACTACTGATAATATACTGAATAACTACTAAATGATTTAAAAACAATGTAATCAATTAAATGACATCAGATTATGCATAACTCCTCTAACGTTGTACCTTATTTTTTGTATTAATTGGTGCCAAGTGGGGTATAAACACAAATAATCATCCATTGAATGATTAAACAAGTAAATCCAAGTAATGGATGGTTCCTTTCTGGCAACAACAACATAACTTATTTACAAAAAACAGTCCTGTATCTTTGAGTCCATTTCTTGTATTTTGTCTCATTTAAGAAACAGGCTACCATCCATATTGTTTGCTTATAAAGAGGAACGCAGCTTGTTTATAATCTGCCCAGCGTGGCTGAAAACCCGCTCACGAGGGACTCGTGTTGCTGGGGTGTTAAGATGCTTCTGGCCAAGTGGGCTACTTTTGCTTTTGTTCATGTATCATGATATACAACTTCTGTATCACAGCCTGTATCATGTAGAGAAGTATCTCAATGAATCATTTCACCCAATTTCCCTGGGGCAATCGCCTCCAAAATTGATATGTATCTAGAGCATGCAAAAGCAAATTCCATTCCGTCCATCAACTCTTTGTTACTGCGTGCCACAGAAAGTGTAAGACAGTGTTTTTGAAAGTAGGCATTCCACGCAATACTATGTGATAGTGCAGATTGGACTGAGCAGGCCTGATACAGAGTTGAATTAGCAATGGCTCGGTGCCAGTGTCTATAACTAACTGCCAGGAGGCGGCATAATTTATTTCTCTTAATGAAAGAAACCCAGTAATTTAAACACAATGAATTTAATAAAAACAAGATGGGGTTTTGAAGTCTCTCTGTGCTTCACCTTGTTCCAGAGAGAGATTCCTATTCCTAGCCTCCTACATGTCTAGTTTAATTACTGTGTGGGTGTCACTTGTTTATTTGTGGGGTATTTAGTCAACAGCATTTTCCCTTAAACGGAGACATTTCTGGTAGTGTTTAATTGAAACAAAATATATAATAATACTTGAGTGGCACAGACTTTCAGGCGAAGCCCCACCTACTTCTGCTGGCCTTTTTTTTTTTTATCTCCCTACATAGTTGTAATCACATGTCCTTTATGAAGAAGTCAAGCATGCATCCCAGTCTCTCAGCTCTAACCCCTGGACCACACTGCCTCCCAGTCCCTCAGTTCTAATAATTCAATCACACTGCCTCCCAGTCCCTCAGTTTTAACCTCCTAGTCGTCGAGTCAGTACATTGCAGTACAAGGACATGACCAAGAGAATACCCACCTGAATACTGTGAGACTGGCTGTGTTGGATGAGGAATGTTAGAGATTCATTTGAAAGCTAGCACAGACTTTTGCTTGCACAACAGGGTGTAAACAGGATGCAATAATCTGATAGAAGAACACGAGGACAGAGTCGAATAGATTATTGCAAACAAACCTGGTTCCTCAGCACCTTCCCTGGAGCTGGAATACTCAGTATGTTTGTTTTAACCAAGATAAGATCCCTTCAGATTGCATGTCTCATTTTCATGAGGGTTCTGGCAAGGATGAATCATTGAGCAACCCCTGACACCCTCTGGGGTGTCTGTCTGTGTAGATTTATTGAAGTAGAGTGGAGGTGTACGTCTGTACATTGGGAATTTGCATACAACTAGAGAACCACTAGTCTAATAGTGACAAAACTTGCTGAGGACCTTTAGCACTTACCCGAAAAAGCTTCTATTACATTATGATGAAAACTGGTCTGGACAAACTATTGTGAGTGTAAGAATCTGGAAGCATATGAAAGCGTCTGTCTCTATGTTATTTAACTTGGTGGTCTACTTTTTCGGGTGACTAATTTAGAATTTACAGCCATGGTGGAGGATAATTATTTATTTACGTATTTATTATAACAGAGCTCCCTCGATATTTCACAATTTGATAATTCACAAATTCTGTTAAATCACGGTTAGGCCATGTTGACAGTAAATTGCACAAGTACTGTATTTTACTGCATAAGGGCTCTTCACTAATTCTCTGTTTTCATTATTTCATGTGTTGTTGTTGGTGGTGTATGTGGCACGTGGATGGGGTGGATGTGCATTCACCCCCCGTAGTTCACAGAATGTAACATCTTTTTGGCGCCTGGATGTTGACCCCTTTGGGAGCTGCCTCGCCCCTCTCAGACATGCCTGTCCCTGCACTGCTTGAGCCTGCTGGTGTCGGCAGGGATTTCACTGTGTGTTGTCAAACAGACCAGAAATCTGAGCAGGATTACGAGCCATGTGGATCTCTAGCTCCCCGGCAGACTCTGTGTAGGGTCCCAACGAGATGTGGACTTAATTCTTCATTCACAGTCCAACACAAATAAACTTTGTGCTAAAAAATAAGACAAATCATCATACATGTGTGTCTCTATTTAAAAAATAAATAAATAAAAATGATTGTTTATAAAAAAAACAACTAGATGTGTTATGAAATATATAAGCTTAATAGGTCTCATGTGCAATTTTGCAACAAACAATGGCAAAAAATGTATTTTCATTTAAAAAATGAATATCTTGTACTACTAGGTTAAAGAAAACACGCTTACTTTCAGGCAGTCCTGTTAACCCCATTGTAGTAGCTGTGCCTCACTTTTGTACCTGATCTTCAATCTAGAATAGCCATTGAGCAGCAGGTGAAACAGTGCTATTTTAGATCTGGCAAATACCGGATCAGATTGGGAAAGAAGGGTGCAAGATATTTCTGAAGTGTTCAGAGGAAGTGAAATGTACTCAGGGCAGCTGTTTGTTTCAATGGCTTAATATTGCAGTTTGTGAAGGGCTGATATGTGCAATGAATAGATACACAGTGAGGTGTACAAGATTTTAAAACATGTCCTAAGGGTAGTAGCATACCTCCTGTTTTGCTGTTCATCTTTTTGTTTGTTTTGGTTTTTTCGCACTAAGTTCAAGGAATAGGACCACACGTGCAGTTTCACGATGGAAGGCTCACTTCCTAACACAGGCTATATGTATACTAAAGTAAGTGTATTTCAGTATTACTACATCTTCTACCATTGTTTTATGGCTGAAACACAGAAAGTGAAATACAGTGTGAAAACAAAAGGATTAAGAGATAAAGAAGAAGGAACAGCATACTCCACTGTTATGTTTGTAAGTCCAGAAATGCTGGTTTAAAACGGGGATTCTCTTTAAACCTGACCACACAGCACCCTACAAATGCACCATGCTGGGGTCCAGGATATCACAAAGTCATAAAAGCACAACATCCCAAAAGAAGTGCTGGCAGGTGGCGTGCACCATCACTATACAAAGTAATTACTTAATGAAGACTTGTAAAAGCAGTAGACAAAGCCAGTTTTGTTGTGTTCCATTGTTTTATTTAGTGTTCTGTCTAAGTGAATGAAATATTTATAACCCCCTCCCCTGGATAAACTGAAAATGACGTGAAAAAAATGTAAAATATTAATCTGCACAGGGCCCTTTCCTGCCACTGCAGTGCCCTGGAAATGGAATTTAAATATCACAAGTCTCTGGGTGATTTTTGTGTCTAGTAGTAGGAAGATTTTAGCTGTAATTATATTATGAATTGATCTTTAAAAATGTTGAACAGTTACCTTTCAGTCCATTTCAATTTTTTTGTATTTGTTAAAGTGAATAAAATGTTGTAAAAATCTTACTGAACCATACTGTCTAATCAACCGAACGCACCTGTAATCACGTGATGAATTAAATGTGGTGTATTATGCACACAGCTTCTGCTGCTAAAACAGCTACGAGATTTAGCTGCCAAAAAAGGACCAGCAGACTG
This sequence comes from Acipenser oxyrinchus oxyrinchus, assembly GCA_030684275.1. Taxonomy (NCBI): domain Eukaryota; kingdom Metazoa; phylum Chordata; class Actinopteri; order Acipenseriformes; family Acipenseridae; genus Acipenser; species Acipenser oxyrinchus. The sequence continues at coordinate 19,527,536 of CM060272.1, forward strand.
AAGCAAATGAAAGTTACAGAATTATTCAGACCACCAAAACCTTAGATGGAGCATTGTGTGCTTTAAATTGTTGCAATTAAGCAAATTAAAACCTTGTTCTTGGTTTTTCTTCTATTTTGTCAGTAAGGGCTAGAGATCCTGTCTGTTATTGAGCAGCTAAGAACTTGCATTTTATTAATTTCAATTATGTTATTACAATGCCTGAAGAGCAAGTATCAGAGTTTATTGATTCCTAAAGTTCTGTAATGCGTAAAGTTGTACTGAATTGTATTCTTTGATTTTCAAAGTTTGGTATATGGTTCGTTTAATTACATTATTTCATTATCTTAACTGTAGGTGTTAAAGTTTTACTGAATTGCATTAATTTAATGATTTGTAAAGCTTCGTAATTTTCTATGCTTTAATGTGATAGAATAGGTTACTAGCTATATCTCATCAGTAGGTACTTGTGTGATACAACTTTATTAAAGGTACAGTAATTGTTATTAATATATATATTAGGGCTGGCAATTAGTCGCAGTTAACTTCTGCGATTAACGCCTTCATTTCTTTGGAGATCATGTTTTTTTAACGCATGTTTCTTGACTTTGTATTAATACACCAGGCTTTTATCAGCACCTAGTTTGTTTGTGTGTTGCTTCCTGACTTCCCTTGGTAACAGAGAGGCGGGGAAGTGTGTTCCGGAAAAATTTTAAAAAAAAATCCTGCTTTACAATAAGTATCTCATTCTGTCACAGCTGAGGTGAGGCAGTGATATGCGATGTAACAAAAGAATTATACCAAATGTAGCATCGCCTGTTTACAGAATATTCTTCTCATTTGTGAAATTCTACTCCTATTGCAGGTGCTTTTTAAAAAAATACATACGTATATATTTACATATCAGTGAATAAAAACATTTGTGGTATATTAATGCTGACAGTCTATACATCATCAGAACCTGAAAACTTATCAATTCATCTCAACCTGACAAACCTGTTGCCAAAAGAAATAATAGTCATGTATAATAATTTACACGTCTGTGTGTGTTTTATATATAGAGTTTTTAACATGGTTTAAAATTACATTAAAACACTGAATGCTCATACCTACAGATTTGTCAAAGAAAATTCTATAATATGCTAGCAAGCCAGCACAACAAATGACTAATGACTACTATACTTATTTTTTAATAAATAACAGGAAACTGATAAGAAAATATACAGTATAATTTGAAATGTATTAAGGTGAGTAATAACCTGACTCAATTGTGATTTAGAAATTGGTTCAAACAATTGAACAGCAAATGTAAATAAATATAAAACTATAAAGAAGGGGCAACAATGTTAATCCAGAAAAAGGACAACAGTTTTTTTTTTTATGCTGGGTTTTTAAAAATAATAATAATAATAATAATAATAATAATGCAATGACAACGCAATACAAATTTCACCTATATAGCGCTCTTCATGCAAGCATTCCAGGGCGCTTTACAAAAGAAATATAAAAAAGCCTGTGTGTAATATATAATCCAGCTACAAATAAACAGACCCAAACAAATACGTTTTCAAACAGGTTTCAAAGATTCAATTGTGCTTGCATTCCTGATATGAGCATTCCTGATATGAATCGGGAGCAAGTTCCAAAGATGAGGGGCATTATAACTAAATACCGTGGCTCTGACAGAGTTCAAATGAATTTTAGGGAATGTCAGAAGATTAGCATTTTCCCATCTCAGGCAATGACCAGAGACATGTGGGGTCAGCAGATCTTGAAGATAAGAAGGTCCAAGACCATGTAAGACCTTATTGGTAATAAGAAGAACTTTAAAATAATAATAATAATAATAATAATAATAATAATAATAATAATAATAATAATAATAATAATAATAGCATCACTAATAAAACAAACAAATGAGATGGATGCAGTAATTGTATCAATTAAATATGAGATTAAAACCAAGATTAACCATGATTTAAAATTTGTGATCGCGAGATTAATCGCGATTCATTTTTATAATTGCTTGACAGCCCTAATATATATATCACACTCAGAATAACCTATCCATTATAAAAAGGAGGTGCACCCGCTCTCCTTTTTGTTTTGCTCCAAAGACTGTTTCTCATTGGGTCCTGGCTCCAGATAAACTTCCCTTTCTCCCTTAGCAGAATGTATAATTTCTCTAATTAGTCACCGCAAAGCTTGGGAAGTATTTGAGGAATGTGTGTGTTGATGGGGTGAAGGTTAACTCACTGCAACCACACGACTAACAGTAAGCGGGTCATTGACTACTTCAGCAGTCCAGCAGGGTCGATAGCAAGACAGCAATGCTCAAACAAGGACAAGCTAGCGATTACAGTGTAGTGACAGCTCCCCCTGTATCTGAGAGTTAATGCTATGAATGTGCAGCTCTGTGATGTGGTTTATTTCTCTATTCTATGGCTCTTCATAATCAGACATCCAGAAGTTCCCACACATGCCTGCCTTGAAGCAATGCTAAACTCTCGTGTTAACATTCAATAAGTCGTTAATTGGAAACACGCATTATGCCCTCTTCCTGGAAAATGCGATTGTCTGTTGCCAGGTCATAAAGTGGTGTGGTATTGTATTTTAAAAAATGCTATTATTAACCCTGTAGTGCATCCAGAAGCAGGGTTTTGAATCTCGACCCTGATCTTTAAGGTTTATGTTTTTAAGCTTTTTAAAATGTAATGTATGTGTGTTGATCAGTTTAAATGTCAGCCAACTGCTTAAAAACATGTAGAATGCAGCTTAACTGTTACATTGAAAGTCAACATTAATTGTCATCAATTGAATCAGTAAATGACAGCTGGATTTTATTAGAGCATTTTACAGCACTGGGAATCACCCTGGACTGCATTGACCACCTATTCGTATTCACCTTGGGATTACCCCTAAAACAAGCAGGACTGTAAAATGCTCAGAAAAAATCAATTTGTGGCTTACTGTAGCTCAGTAGTCAAAGGCTTGTTTGTTTTTCATATTCAAAATGTATTCTTACTGTATTATAAACATGCATTTGTATTCAATTATAAAAGTAACAACTCTAATGGATGGATTTTTGTTTTCCGTGTTTCTGTTTAATAGCAAGAATTCCCTCTACAGTGTTACAAAGTTTAAAAGTAAATTGCATGTACTTTGAATCACAAAAAAAGGGTGTTTAGATTGTTTGCGGTATTACTCAACGTAATGTTTTAGTTTTTAGTAAAACAAAAAAAAAAGGGTGGATCACCACAGATTTAAATAATTAATAAAAGTTATCAAAGTTAAATATCTAACCGTGCATGTTGGTTAGGGGGTGTAACAATTAATCACTTACTGATGAATAGTGATACATTCATTACATGATATATCATAGAGGTTTGTATCTTTTTTGTATTGTGGTTCAAGACCAAAAGCACAACATAACTCATTGTGGTTCACCAAGTGGTTCTTGAATGAATCCAGTCTCTCATGTAGCAATTAGGGATGGGAATTTTAAACGTTTAAACGTATATAAACTCTATAGAAGTGGTTAAACGTTTAATAATATGCTAGACATAAAACCGGTCACATGACAAATGTCACCAAATGCTTATTTTTTTATATATTAATTTCAGTAATTTATCATCAGTAGTCCGTCGCGTATCAGACTGCTCTAGTGCCACAGTAAGGGCGGATATTATAAAAAGGAAGGGTTTGGCAATTGCCTCCAAGTAGCTTTTTCTAATTGGTGCAACAGAAAGATTGACACTGGGGCAGGTTTTATTCTCGGTTGATCTGGCACTTCGCTGGTGCACTGTGTGTGTTCTTGTTTGTAGTAGGCGTGGTATGGTATCAGTTCCACTGCAGGGTAATAACGTTAATGACAAGTGTTTTTTTTTATATTTAAAATAGCATCTCTAAACATAGGAAGCCATGTTTCAAAGTATTTTGAGGAACCGGACGAGAGAACCGTGGTATGTAAATAACTGTGCCAAACAAAATTACCATACCACAAAAACACAAGTTCAGAGCTTCACCATTTGAAATTAAAACATTCAGAGTTATTGTGGAATAGAAAGCAAACAGGACTTGTGGCAATGTTTGGGTGGTTTATGTACACTAGTACAGTATGTAGAGGAGAGTGGCGTTTGATTCGAGTACTCGGAAATTGTAATGCTCAAGTAGATCTCAAAAATCCCACCGCTACTATCAAAGACAGCAATCTTTTAAATCTCTGAGACAGACGTTTTAATATCAGTCACAGTGCTCTTTACAATTCCAAAATATTGTGCTATTTTATCCCTGGTAATTACCTTTTCCAGAAGTGAAAGTATTTCCAACTTTTTCTCAATTGTAAGCACAGCTCACTTTCGCTTTCCTGTAGCCATTTTGCATTAGCGCTGTACGGTGGGTGATGTTCATCTCTTTTATTTATTTATTTATTTATTTATTTATTTATTTATTAAACCATATGGGCAAAGTTACTTATAAAAAAAAACTACAACAAAAAAACGGAATAGGTTCCTTTAACTATTCTAAAAACATTACACTATCCGAAAATGTGTTCAATATGTATGTAGTATATAGTTATATCTTAACTAGCAACTTTAATTACAACCATAAATATAAACATTTCAATATATACTTTGATGTGTACATGTTTTTTTTTCATTTTTTTTTTTACTTTGTAGTTAAAACATTTGCTTATTTAGGGTTTATTTTCTTAGAAAATACAAACCAGGGCTGTCATTATCAGAATGTAATATAAAGTGTGTGTGTGTGTAGATATGGTTTAAACATTTATACGCTGACACTGCAAAGCGTTTAAATGTTCATAAAAATGTACCAGAAGCACATCCCTAGTAGCAGTGCGTATTGTATAGTGCCATTAGGGATTATTACACTCCTAATATTAGTCTTTTTGGAAGGTTTTTATTTGAATGATTTAAATGACAGCAGTATTCAGTTCAATCCCTGTTTTTGATCAGTTAAATAGACCGCATAGTGAGATGTATCTTTACCCATTCATCCCAAAGAAAGGTTTTTGATATTGGGGTTTTTACTGGATTTGTGTTGCTTTGGACACAATCCGTCTGTTTAATTCACAGTAAGAGGACTGAGTCCTAAAGAGACTACTGTTCCAACGTAATCACCAAATCCTTACAACTGAAGAGCACTCAATAAAGCTTGTGATTAAATACTGATTATAGAGAACGCATAGTGCTTACATTTAGACAAGTGACGTGCAACGCAAACGTTATAAAACAATAAATACAGCAGCCTTTGAGCAGCAGCTGCTGTGCCAGGATTTTTCCTTTTCATAGTATACAATACATGAGGCTATAGTTTTCACAAGCACAGCTTCAGGTTGAGTCGTCTGGTTCGTATCTTTAGTTGTATCAGAGTCTGGTAATATGAAGAGGTGTCTGTCTGTTTGTCTTTACACATGTACAGTTTAAGTGTCACCCTTGCATTTTTACAAAGAAACGCTCATTTAGTTTTGATAACACCCGGACGACATTTATTTTTAATTTTTTTTGCAACTTGCAGTCAAATGTATGAAGTGGGCAGTTTCCCCACAGTGGAAAATCAGAGCCCATGATTTCAACATTTTATATCACAGCTTGGAGAGTATCAGAATATGGGTGTATATGGAGGAGCCTGTCGGTCCGTCCGTCTCTCTGTCTGTTCATTTGAACAAATAAGTTATACCATAGGCATTTGCAGATCCAATGAAATGGATTTCCCACGACACGTATTAGTAACATCAAGTTCTGCAATGTCACATGCCATAAGATATGCCATAAGGTATAAGAAAGTAGACAAACATATCTGAAAGCACCTTCATCAAATTATGTTGGAACAAATATTTGAATAGTTGAACAAACACTGCTTGAAAAGGCCCATTTTCATATTCGTTCATATAACAGAGTTTATAAATGACTGTATCAAAGAGATCTCATACAAAGGAAACACATGCAGAAATGACATCTGAAATAAATAACAAACATTTTGAAAATATATTTAACCATTTAAAGCCCATGTTCGTTCCAGCACTATTATATCACTCAAAGGAAACACATACAGAAATGACATCTGAAATAAATAACATCCATTTTGAAAATATATTTAACCATTTAAAGCCCATGTTCGTTCCAGCACTATTATATCACTTGTGCCTAGTTGTCTGTTGCACTTTACACTTGATGTCTGGCATCCTTCATTCGTTTTCAAGAACAGCACAAATAGGCCAATTGACTTTATAAGCACCCTGTATATTAAGGAATGTTAAATAACCCAGCAATGACTTACTAGTACAGCACGCTGTAAATGTGTGTATATGCTGTATCAGGCTTGTGCTAAACAGTGCAGAACTAATCCCTGCCCACCCCCAGCTCCAAGGACAGTCAACAGAATGCCCTAGGGAAAGTCAAATATAATTGTCTGTTTTCCTGCAGCTGGAAATATATTTTTTCTGGTATTTTATATGTTGCACAAGCCTAATGCAGCATGTGAATAGCATAAAAAAAACGATTTACAGTATGTGGGGTGGGGTGGGATGTTTCATGGTTCAGTCAGTCACCCAGTAATATTTAAAAGAAATGCAAGGAAATGCATGTCTTGACTTTTTAATCTTTACAGTCATTTGAAAAAAAATAAACGTTTCTGGCACTTGTAGAACTTGGGTAGTTTTGTTTTAATTGAGAGGATAAAATGTCAAAATAAGTTGTGACTGTAGCTGTTGTTATAAAGGTGTAGTCATAAAAGCATCGACGGTTTAGTTTCCCAGACTTTATTTTTACCTCCACCACAATATACATTTACTTCTATGGACCTTAGTCTCGGAGGGTGAATCTGTAGCGTGCTGACTGGATGAGTGGACTTCACCGGAGTGAAAATAAGTCTACAAAGTCGTTCTAAAGTAAAATGATAAGGGACTTATGAGAAAGTTGTAAGGCTTGGTTATAACTTGCACAGTATTGTTTTCAGGGTCCCGTATACACTGTCCATCATTGAATTCTCATGATTATCCTCACTTTTGGGTATAATCCGATAAAGATGATGCTTTTTCGTCCTGCACTGATTATTATGGTGGTGGTACTATGGAGTACAGCAGCATTTCCAAATACTTGCCTGAAAGGTGCCTGACTGCAGGTGAATGGAAAGGCGTGGGCGAGGCTGGCAAGTGCGGAGGATGCAGTGGGAATAGCTGTGGTTGCCAGCAGCGCTGTGCCCTGCATGCTGACACAGGTGAGCAATGGGAGCTGACGCACAGAGCAGTCTGTGGTTCAGCTTACCCTGGCCTTCATGTTTCCTCGCCCTTCTAACATTTTCACTGCCAATCAGCAGAGAAAAGTGTATTTACTGATCAGGGCTGAAGATCAATGGACAACCTCCATTCCCACTCGAGCAATCTTCTCACACACTGAGCCTCGAAGCAAGGGACATCTCCACCTGGACTCGTTGGGGGCCTGACCCGTGGGGGCCATTGAGGTGAACTATCCTCGGCTCTTTTTCCTAGGTGGGCCACTGGGGACCCTCCAGTGAAAACTTTTTGTGAGAGTTTTAGGGATTAAGTATTTTTTTTGGGCATGTGTGGCGGAGTGTCCCGCCCCTATTATTATTATTTGTATTATTGTTTGCGGCGCGGACAACAGCGCCGCGTATTTCTTATTATTTATCATTTAAAACCTCGTGAGGATGCATGACTGATCAGCTACTGATTATTTAACTAGCTGACAGTCATGCATCCTTACCAAACGATGCAGACTGTGGCGAGGGGTAATAAGATAATTAACAGCTAGTTAACCCCTCGGCCAGAGTATAAGAACCTGCAGCTGTCCGTACTGCGGGGTGGAGTGTACAGAAGAGAGTCACGGGAGAGAGCGAGGCGAGGAAACATAACGACATTTAAAAGCGACTGCTAAACAGTCTTTGTTTATTCGTTTGGCCCTTGTGCCTTTTGTTTTGTGTTTTGTTCATTGTTTAAATCTTTTGTTTTGTTTATTTGATTAATTAAATACGCTGAATGCAGTAGCATTCAGCTTCACCCGCCCATCCATTGTTTTGGTTTCTGTACTTCCTGGTCCGTGACGTCACCACACCTCACCACTGCGAGCCAGTCTGTCGCATATGGTGTCCTGCGTGGGACAAATAGTGTTTTTTTGTGTTTGAAAAAAAAAAAAAAAAAAATGGATAAAGTTGATGCCTACATGAAGAGGTGGCATGAGCATCAGAGGGAGTTGAAGGAAGGAGGGGCTACGTGATGCCTCGCCTGCCTGGAGTATGGGCACCTCCCTGAGGTGTGCCCATATGAAGACCCCCTCTTTGTGCAGGCCTTTGATCGAGGTGAGGTGGAGACTGCGGAGGAGTGGATCCACCTGAAGGCCATACCATCGCCGCAGGTGGATCAGGAAACCTGTCTCACCTGCCTGAAACGGGAGGAGTGGTGCTTTGCCGTCGGCAAGGTTGGGCACAAACCACCTGACCAACCCCCTCCATGGCAGGAGGTGGAACTGCTGGTCCCGAAGAAGGGAAGGAGGGGCGGTGCCAAGAAGGCAAAGAAGCAGGCTCCAGCGCCTGAGGGGGAGCGAGCATCCAGCGCCAGAAGGGGGCGCGAGCATCCAGCGCCCAGAAGGGGGCGCGAGCATCCAGCGCCGAGAAGGGGCGTGCATCCAGCGCCGGAGGGGGAGTCTGTGCATCCAGCGCCCGGAGGGAGGAGCCCGTGCATCCAGCGCCCGGAGGGGAGCCCGTGCATCCAGCGCCCGGAGGGGGGGAGCCTGTGCATCCAGCGCCCAGAAGGGGGGAGCCCGTGCATCCCGCGCCCATGAAGGTAGAGCCTGAGCGTCAAGAGCCCAAGAGAGGGAAGCTGAAGAGTGGACGCTGGGATGGCTACCTTCACCTGGTCGAGGCCTCAAATTGGTGCCCTAACTGCGGGAAGGGGGGTCACTCCGTCGTCAACTGCCCCCGCCCTGGAGAGGAGGAGGAGGGACGACCCGAAGGGCAGCTGGGAAACATACCTCAAGCGCTTGAGGCCATGAACTGGTGCACTGCCTGTGGGGAATGGGGCCACTTTGTGGTCAACTGCCCCATTCTCCAGGAAGAGGAGGAGAAGGAGAAGCACCGGTTCCCTGCAACAGGACTACACGCTGTCCCCACCTCCAACGCTTCCAGCAGGAGCAGAGCAGCGGGAGCTGCCTCTGTCTCTGCCACCCCCACCTCCACCAGCAGAGGGTGAATACCTGCTGGTTCCCTCTCCACTTCCACCAGCAGAGGGTGAATGCCTGCTGGTTCCGCCTCAACCGCCGTGGGAGGATTGCTTGCCCCTTTATTATTATTATTATTATTATTTATTTCTTAGCAGACGCCCTTATCCAGGGTGACTTACAATCGTAAGCAAATACATTTCAAGTGTTACAGTACAGGTAATAATACAATAAGAGCAAGATAAATACAATGACTAGTTCAAGCAAGTACAAGTGTGACAAAATACAATTCAATAATACAGCAGATAAAAGTGACAGTGATAGTTACATCAAGATATGATTAAATACCAAATACAACAGTTTAAACACTTGGCAGATTACAGTACTCTGAAGTACAGGATTAAATGCAGTAAAATAGGGGGCAGATAAGAGTAAGTAAAGCATATTTAAGGAAGGGTGAAAGTGTCCCAGGGGAGAAACAGAGGAGTTCTACAGGTGCTGTCTGAAGAGGTGAGTCTTAAGGAGGCGCTGAATGTGGTCAGGGACTGGGCGGTCCTGACATCTGTAGGTAGGTCATTCCACCACTGCGGAGCGAGGGTGGAGAAGGAGCGGGCTCTGGAGGCAGGGGAGCATAGAGGAGGTAGAGCCAGTCTTCTAGTGCAAGCGGAGCGGAGAGGTCGAGTGGGGGTGTAGGGAGAGATGAGGGTCTGGAGGTAGCTGGGTGCAGTCTGGTCAAGGCATCTGTAGGCTAGGCTAGTAAGTCTTGAACTGGATGCGAGCAGTGATCGGTAGCCAGTGGAGTGAGCGGAGTAGTGGAGTTGCGTGGGTGAAGCGAGGCAGAGAGAACACCAGGCGGGCAGCGGAGTTCTGGATGAGCTGGAGCGGACGGGTGGCGGGCCGAGGGAGGCCAGCCAGGAGGGAGTTGCAGTAGTCTAGGTGGGAGAGTACCAAGGCCTGGACCAGGAGCTGGGTGGCATAGTTGGTGAGGAAGGGTCAGATTCTTCGGATGTTGCTCAGGAAGAATCGGCAAGTGCGTGCCAGAGTGGAGATGTGCTGGGAATAAGAGAGGCAGGGGTCCAGGGTGACTCCAAGGTTCTTAGCGGAGGAAGAGGGAGAGAGTGTGGTAGATTCCAGAGGAACAGAGATAGAGATCAGAGGAGGGGGAGGAGGAGGGAAAGAAAAGGAGGTCAGATTTAGAGAGGTTGAGTTTGAGGTGATGCGAGTGCATCCAGGAGGAAATAGCAGACAGACAGGTAGAGATACGGGAGGAGATGGTGGACTCAGCGGTGGGGAAGGAGAGGAAAATCTGAGCATCATCAGCATAGAAATGGTATGAGAAACCATAGGATGCGATGAGGGGCCCAGGGAGGCGGGTGTAGAGAGAGAACAGGAGAGGACCCAAGACTGACCCTTGGGGACTCCTGTTAAGAGAGGTGAGGTGTGGAGGTTGCTCCACTCCAGGTTACCTGGTAAGTGCGGTTGGAGAGGTAGGAGGAGAACCAGGCCAGAGCAGTGCCAGAGATCCCCAGGTCAGCAAGAGATGATAGTAGAATAGAGTGATCAACAGTGTCAAAGGCAGCAGAGAGGTCGAGGAGAATTAGGACAGAGGAGAGAGGCAGCTCGGGCAGACTTAAGTGAGTTGGTGACAGACAGGAGGCGGTTTCAGTGGAGTGAGCAGAGCGGAAGCCAGATTGGAGAGGGTCGAGCAGAGAGTGGTTGGACAGGAAAGCAGAGAGCTGGCGGTGTACAGTCCGCCGAGGGTTTTGGAGAGGAAGGGTAGGAGGGAGACAGGACGGTAGCTCTGGAGGAGGTGGGGTCGAGGTAGGTTTTTGAGGATGGGAGTGATGGAGGCTTTTTGAAGGCAGAGGGAAAGAGACCAGAAAGTAGAGAGGTGTTGAGAAGGGAGGAGATGAAGGGAAGTAGAGCAGGAGCAGCAGCTTGAAAGAGGTGAGTGGGGAGGGGGTCCAGGGCACACGTGGTGGGTTTGTGACCCTGGAGCAGGGAGGAGAGGTCAGAGTCTGAGAGGGGCATGAAGGTGGAGAAGGAGGGTGAGTTAGTAGGGGATGCAGTGGGTGTAGGGGTTGGAGCAGGAGGAGGTGCGGGGGAGGGAGAGGTCACTCTCCCACCTCCACCAGCAGAGGGGGAATGCCTGCTGGTTCCGTCTCAAGCGCCGTGGGAGGACTGCGTACCGCTCCCAGCTCCACCAGCAGAGGGTGAATGCCTGCTGGTTCCGCCTCAACCGCCGTGGGAGGATTGCTTTCCCCTCCCACCTCCACCAGCAGAGGGTAAATGCCTGCTGGTTCCGCCTCAACCGCCGTGGGACGACTGCTTTCCCCTCCCACCTCCACCAGCAGAGGGTGAATACCTGCTGGTTCCACATCCACCGTCATGGGAAGGACTGCTCTTGCCCTGCCGCGACCGCCAAAGGATGCCTGCTTCGCACCGCCAAGGATGCCTGCTACGCACCGCCCAGGGATGCCTGCTACGCACGCCAAGGATGCCTGCTTCGCACCGCAAGGCTGCCTGTTGCTCCGCATCGCCTGGGGCTGCCTGTTGCTCCGCATCGCCTGGGACTGCCTGTTGCTCCGCATCGCCTGGGGCTGCCTGTTGCTCCACATCGCCTGGGGCTGCCTGTTGCTCCGCATCGCCAGAGGCTGCCTGTTGCTCCGCATCGCCTGGAGAGCCACCAGTTACAGGGAACGAGGGAGAAGTGGAGCTCCTACTGCCGCCTCCATGGCCAGGGGCTCCCCTCCCGAGTTCGCCTCCCGAGGGTCCGCTGCTGCTGCCGTCGCCTCCCGAGGGTCCGCTGCTGCTGCCGTCGCCTCCCGAGGGTCCGCTGCTGCTGCCGTCGCCTCCCGAGGGTCCGCTGCTGCTGCCGTTGCCTGCGAAGGTCTGCAGCTGCTACCTTCGCCTCCCGAGGGTTCTGTTTTGCCTGGGGTCGCTACCAGTCCTGCCATGCGGTAGGAAATACTGTGGCTGGAGCCCCATGAAGGGAGCTGCCGACCACGGAAAAGGGGGAGGTCAGGAGACCAGCTCTCCCAGCCGCACTTTCGCGCAGGAAATACTGTGGCTGGAGCCCCATGAAGGGCAGCTGCCGGCAACGAAGAAGGGGAAGGTCAGAAGACCAGCTCCCCAGCCGCACTTTGCGGCAGGAAATACTGTGGCTGGAGCCCCATGAAGGGCAGCTGCCAGCCATGAAGAAGGGGGAGGTCAGGAGACCAGCTCCCCCGCAGCAATTTGCTGCAGGAGAAAGGGTGGCGGAGCCCCACAGAGGGGAGCTGCGGCCATGAAGAAGGGGCAGGTCTGGAGACCACCCCAAAATTTTTCTGGCCAGAGGAGCCGGCCTGTGCGTGGTCCACTAGGACGCTACAGTTGTTGGGGTGGGAGGAGGACATCCCGCCGTGGCCCCAGGAGACACCTTGCTTCCCCTGTTCCTGGGCCAGGACTGCTAGCTGGGACTTTAGGGAATAAGGGGGAGGTGGCGAAAAGGCCATGTGTGCTGCACACAGGGGGCATGTGTGGCGGAGTGTCCCGCCCTATTATTATTATTTGTATTATTGTTTGCGGCGGATAACAGCGCAGCATTTCTTATTATTTATCATTTAAAACCTTGTGAGGATGCATGACTGATCAGCTACTGATTATTTAACTAGCTGACAGTCATGCATCCTTACCAAACGTGTGCAGACTGTGGCCGAGGGGTAATAAGATAATTAACAGCTAGTTAACCCCTCGGCCAGAGTATAAGAACCTGCAGCTGTCCGTACTGCGGGGTGGAGTGTACAGACGAGAGTATGGGGAGAGAGCGAGAGCGAGGAAACATAACGACATTTAAAAACGACGGCTAAACAGTCTTTGTTTATTCGTTTGGCCCTTGTGCCTTTTTGTTTTGTGTTTTGTTCATTGTTTAAATCTTTTGTTTTTGTTTATTTGATTAATTAAATACGCTGAATGCAGTAGCATTCAGCTTCACCCGCCCATCCATTGTTTTGGTTTCTGTACTTTCTGGTCCGTGACGTCACCACACCTCACCACTGCGAGCCAGTCTGTCACAGCATGCCACAATTTTCACAAGCATAGGTACAGATCGAGTCGTCTGAGTTGTAGTTTGTTAGTTAAGGTATAATCTGTTACGTATCTTGCCACTTATCCAATTGTGATTTGTTAGGGCATTCTTTATTTCCTTGACATGCTTACTTAATGTCCGTTCATTTTAATATGGGCATACAGTAAGACTCCCACTGCATAGCAGTTTGAAACAGTCTAGGTTTTGCAGGGAGCCGAGACCCACTTTTTCTCTGAATGGTTTTCATAATTCTGGTGTGACTAACTGTAGAATTCTTACATGCATCACTGGTTTCCTGATTAGAGGAAAAGTAGACATACATGGGTGCCCTTAAAGTAGTTTACTGTATCTGTACACAAAACCCTGAATTATCGGGCTCATAAACTCAGGGTTCTCCCCAGGAATTCTGTACAGCCGGGCGGCAGAACATTATAGCCAGGAGCACTTTTAAATAAACTTGCCTTACCTTAAGTATATAACACGACAAAGAATTTGAATAATGTGTTGTCTTTCGTTGACTATATCTGGTTGCGCTTTTGTATGTCACCGTGCTTACTAAGGCACGCTAAGATTTGACTGGGGAAAGAAAACATAGGATTATTGGAGTTCACAAAAAAAAAAGGTAACCTTTTCACTTCCTTTTTAGCTTAATTATTGAGATTATTGCTTCATTTAAATAGTTTTCTTTATGTTAAGTTTTCAGGGCATTTTGTTAATGCATGTCTGTTTTTATTTTTTGCTGTTCATTTTAACCATTTTTTTACACAACAATACTCACACACGTTTGGTCACCATCATAATTGTTGCATAAAACCGGAGTGTAGTAATCCAGCACCTCTGCACTTAAGCATTAGTATGTCAGCTGACAAGTGTTCAGCTGATATCCCATCACGCCTTTCTTCTTAAAGGCATACAGCCTCTATACATGAACCCCCAATATCTCTCACAAGCACCTGTGTACATATTTTTACGATATCACAACAAAAGGAACATTTTTGTGTGTGTGCATATCTATAGCTATTATGTACTATATATCAATTACAGTACAATAATATGACAAAAAATGGACTGAATGATACCTGAAAATAATCTTAATATCTTTTTAATAAAGTAGCCGGCGCAAATATAGTATTAGGCGGTGGATTGCGCCGATCGCCGGCGTATTTTGAAAACCCTGCATTCATTGTCACTATTTTTGCTTTAGAAATAATTGGTTATTTTTTTAGCAGTCATTATTATTATTATTTTTTTTTTGTTTGTTTTGTTTTATAAAATTTAATAATCGCCAATTATTTTATTATTTTCTCCCAATTTGGCATATCCAATTATTTTTAGGCTCAGCTCACAGCTACCACCCCCACGCTGACTCGGAAACGGCGAAGACAAACACACGCTATCCTCCGAAGCAGCTTGTTGATAGATTCAATTATTCCAGTTAACATCAAACATATATTAGGTAATGGCAAAATGTTTTAATGTTGTTGATAAATCCTACAGGTGGCAGAATTCCTAACTTTGTTTGCATTGCATTGCGCATGGTAAGATTTCTGCGGTAATATCTCTTAAGAGATTTTTCTCATGAGACACATCCTTCACTTTGTGTATCTAATCCAGAATTATACTGTTCCTGCTGTAATTAAGCTTCTAATCAAACTACCAAAGGGCTTTGTTTTATCTGCATTCCCCTTGGAGATTTAGAACAAAGGAAGAGTTTTATTAGATGTAAACCATCTTGTTAAATCTCCTGAAAACTATGAAAACTTCTTTTGAAATTGAATTTCCTCTTACAGTGCTAGAACAATGAAATAAAACACTAAGAAACAGTAGAACTGCCGATTATTCTCTATACAAATATACGCAGTCAATGGTTAGAGACTACTTGAGCCCTGAGTTTCCTCGATATTACTGCAGGGAGTACGACGAGCTGGTGTTATCTGAGAATTGAATATAGCTCAATTCACTGTTCTGACCTCACCTTATTGAGCAATTCATATTAAAGAAAAACGTAAGATTAAAAAATGTCACTTTTCCTGTATATCCAGGTAGGTAATTGCAAAGAATTGAAGTGAAACAAACATTATTAAAGCTTTCAGTCTGATTGCACCAATCAGTGTAGTAAGAAGAGGGCTTTTGAAAGACATGAAATATCTGTAATATAAAGAAGCCGGTCTTGTGAGTTTCCCAGCCCAGAGATCTTAACTGCATTCCTCTATATGGGCAATTTCCCTACATGAACATGAGCCCAGTACTGGAACAGAGTCTGTAATCTACCAAACAAAAGGGACTACCTTGTTAAACCCTTCCCCTCACTCAGCAGTGCTACAGAGAGAGTGTGGAAATGAGCATGCTAGCTGGCTCTGCCCTGTGTGGTATAAATATCTTCCAGTAAGTAAGGCTGTTTGTTCTTCCCTCTTCTGTTCCTTCCTGCTTGCCTTGTCCCTAAGAGCAGCTGGCAGCTCTGCCGAAGGTGTTGCCTCTCTAATTGGACTGATTGCCAGTAAGTGGCAGGAGCCGAGCGCCAGGCCAAGAAGTGCATTACTGGAATCTGGGGAGCCCAAGGTGTCACAGGCTCATTAGCTAGGACAAGGGGCCGCGCATGACTCGGTTATCTGTAGAGATATCGCTCCAAGAGAAATGAAATCTGACTAACGAGGGCAAATCATGGGAAATTTCCATTACTTCAGGTCTGGGATCCCAGATTGACTTGTAGCTTTTTTTTTTTTTTTTTTTTTTTTTTCAAAACAACTGGATAAATGTCTGGCTGGAAATTGACAACTTTGGGAGGTTCAAAGCCCCAAGCAGATTTTCTTGGTGGTGTGTTTTTTTTTTGCATTTGTGTGTTGAGTAGCAAGCTGTTTTCCCCGGAAGGTCACTTGTCCCTCTAAGTGAAACTATGGGTCAGATTTAGTTATGTAATATAAAGTTCCCTTTCAAGTCGAAAATAACCATCAAATATGGGGATATTGCCGTCAGGCAGTAGCGATTGGCTGAGCTTTTATAGCAAAGCTGCCGATAGGCCTCTGCGCGAGCTGCCACGTAAGCCCGCCCCCTTGGGAGCTTACTATCATGCAGCGCAGAGACTCACGTCCTCTTTTGTCTTCAGCCTTGGTAGCGGTAGGTACTTAGAGCTAGCAACTGTATTGTACTCATTAAGCTTAGGCTTGAGAAGCTGGTTTTTTCCCCTTCTCCGAGTTTATTTCAGTTGTAATTGTTATATTTTGGTTATATAATTGTATTATATATTATTTATATTACATTATATATTCCTTCACGCTTTGCTTTTGCATCGCGTTTCTGTTATTACTCGTGGTCTCCGTCTTTCCTTTACTTATAATTACTTTGTAATTGTTATCGTGTGTTTTTTGGGTTTTTGTGTAATATTTTATATTTGTTGTGTATATTTATATATATTTGTTAGGACGCGCGTTGCGTTGGCCTTGGCCACGCCCATTGCAGCCTCGGTCTTGCCTGGCTAGACGGCGTGTGTGTAGAGCCTGCTCTGCAGCCTCTCTATACTACTCCACTGCGGTGTGTTCCATCCCTACCGCGTGGTAGCTGTGCGCTTACAGTCACATAAGCATTGCTGCAGCGTCCCACACAACAAAAAAAAAAAAAAAAAAATCCCTTTTTTCACCATTAGGAAGGCGACCACCACCAAAGCACATATTCCCTAGCACCCAGGTAAGTATATACAGCACCAGACACTGTACCAGCACTAAGCGTCTCCGCTCTGCGGGTCAGCTGGCAGCTCAGGCGTCTCGTGCTAGCGTTCTACGCTTGGTACTCGCACTCAGCGTGGTGTCAGCGCCCGGCGCTTGGTGCAGCGCGGCGCTGGTGCAGCGCTTCTGCGCTTAGGACTCCGTGCTCCACGCTCGGCGCACGCACCTCGGCGCTCGGCGCTCGGCGCTTCGGCGCTCGGTGCGTCGGCGCCTCGGCGCTTCGGTGCCGCACCTCGGCGCTTCGGTGCTCGGCGCCTCGGCGCTTCGGTGCACGCACCTCGGCGCTCGATGCTCGGTGCGTCGGCGCCTCGGCGCTTCGGTGCACGCACCTCGGCGCTTCGGCGCCGGCGGTCGGCGCTTCGGTGCGCGCACCTCGGCGCTTCGGCAGCTCGGCGCTCGGCGCTTCGGTCGCGTCGGCGCCTCGGCGCTTCGGTGCACGCACCTCGGCGCTCGGCGCCGGCGCTCGATGCTCGGTCGCGTCGGCGCTCGGCGCACGCACCTCGGCGCTTCGGCGGCTGTCGGCGCCGGCGCTTCGGTCGCGTCGGCGCCTCAACGCTTCGGTGCGCACCTCGGCGCTTCGGTGCTCGGCGCCTCGGCGCTCGGTGCCGCACCTCGGCGGCTGGCGCTTTGGCGCTCGGCGGCTCGGTGCGTCGGCGCCTTTACAACAGTGGCAACCATGTCCGGGTTCCACCGTTGCGTCACCTGCCAGGCAAAATTGCCGGCGGCGATCCGCATGGCGACTGTGTAGCGTGCCTGGGACCAGAACGCGCCCGCGTCTGCCTTAGCAGACAGATCGTTTTCGCAGATTGCGCTAATTTTCAACAGCGCACTCTTAAGCCAGAGGCGAGGAAGGCGGTGGGTGGCCATTCCCCTTCCTCAGGGTCTTCTCACACCCTGTCTGCCCGCCGTCATCCACGGCGACTCCATCCGTCGCACTGCGGGTATCCAGTAGCCCTTCCCAGCTTGCAGCTGGCCAAAGGTCTCCAGACCGTAGAACATGGCGCTCTCATAGCCCGTCTATTCGGCCCGAGGCTCCTCCCTCGCGGGAGCGTTCCCGTCGGTCGCGGTCTCGCTCCCTGTCGCCCGCCGTGGGGGCGCTCCCGTTCTCCTCGGCGGGACAGGCTATAGGGACAAGTCAGGTGTGGCAGAGCTCACATCCAAGATGTCCCAGTTTATGGAGGTAATGATGGGCCAGCAATGCGTTGCTGATGTCCCTTACCAGCAGGGCACCACCGGCCGAACCACTTGCCAGTCAGCGGCGCTTCAGCCACAGCCTCTGGCCGTCCCTGTTATCCAACAACCCCAAGGGGTATGGGATGTAGATGCCATTTCAGGGATGCTTCTGAAGGGAGCCTCTCCTTGAGGAGGACAGTGTGGAAACTGACCTGGCATCCCAGCATTCCGAGCAGGACATTGACTTCGGAGGTGCTGGACACCAGTGATCCATTGTGGTGGTTGGTGGGCGGGCAACTTCGTCACCTGGGACTTGAGTGGCCAGCCGTGGAATTACCTCGGCGGTCGCTGTTTGAGTCGCCATCGATGCGGTCTCCACTGCCCAGAGCTCCCTGCCTTCCCTGATTTCATCAAGGAGGTACAGTCCACCTGGGGGCCCCTGCTTCTTCACCGGCAACCGGCGGAAGGCCTCGGCGTTTGCCATGCAGGGGCGAGTGAGGCTGGTCTGGCGTCTTTTCCACGGTCGATGCTGCTTTTGCAGCCCTGGTTAAGACCCGACACTTTCGGGTCTGGTTAAGGACCCTGCTTGTCCTAACAAGCAGTGCAGGACCACTGAGATCCATTTGAAGAAGGGCTACTTAGCGGCTACAGAGGCAGTTCGGTTGTCCAACGTGGCCAGCCTCCTTTCAGTTTACCAGGCGTCCCTGGTGAAGGATCTCCCAGAGCACCCGTCGGCGTCTCTGAGGCGGAATTGGCTGGTCGCACAACTCCTTGTTAAAATGGCCCAGTTGAGCGCTGCGGGCTCAAGGCAGGAGTATTGCTTCCCTGGTGGTCGCCAGAAGGCAGCTCTGGCTCTCGCAGGCGAGAGTTCAAGAGTCTGACAAGGCTCCTTTGTTAGATGCCCCTATTACGCCAGGGCACACGTTTGGCCCAGCGGTGGAGGAGATGCTCCAACGTTCTGTTAAGGCCGGGAGGCATCTCAACAATTGGCTAAAATGTGGCCGCATAAGCCCTTCCAGCCAAAGCGCAACAGGAGCACCAGTGGCGTAGACCACCACTGCAGCACCAGCCACGGCCAGGGGTACTAAGTCCTCTCCCTCAACCACAGCAGCGCGGTCAACCTTCATTTTCAAGACCGCGGCGGAGGGTGGCGCCCTAGAGGTGGTGGCAGGCCACGCCCTCGGGGCTCTGGCCATGCCCTCGTGAGCGAGCCCAGCCTAAACAGCCCTGAGAACACCAGGCAGCTGTTAACCCGCCCCTACACTGTCTCCCAGCTCCAGTTCTGGCAACAATGCACCAGCGACATCTGGGTGCACAAAACTATATCCACGGGTACACCCTTCAGTTCCAGTTAAAACCTCCCCTTCCGGGAGTGGTTATAACTGCAGTAAAGAGACTTCGGTTCAGTCCTCAGCTCTGAATGTGGAAATACAGGCATTGCTCAGCAAGCGTGCCATTCAACAAGTAGACCCTGCTCTGATCGACCAGGGTTCTATTCCAAATACTTCCTGGTGCCCAAGAAGGGCGGCGGGCTCCGTCCTATTTTAGATCTGCGAGTACTGAACAAATACCTGCGGGTGTTATCGTTCAGGATGCTTACGCACAGGCACATCATTCAGTCAGTCCGGCACGGCGACTGGTTCACCACCGTGGACCTGACAGATCGCGTACTTTCACGTTCCCATCTGCCGGGTCACAGGAAGTATCTGCGTTTAGCATTTCAGAGCAGGGTATCACGAGTTTTGTGTCCTTCCATTCGGCCTGTCACTAGCTCCTCGAACCTTTTGAAATGTATGGATGCCATTCTAGCTCCCTTGCGGGCTCAAGGTGTCCGACTGCTGAATTATCTGGACGACTGGCTGCGTCTGCGGCGCAGTCGAAGGAGCAGGTGGCACAGCACACAGTGATGGTTACAGACCATCTTCAGCGGCTAGGTCTGAAGATCAATTCAGAAAAGAGCCGCCTAGTGCCGAGCCAACAGACCGAATTCTTGGGTCTGCATCTGGACTCAGTGTCCATGGAAGCGACCCTGTCGACACAAAGAGTTGCCTCATTAGGCGGTGTCTCTCCCTATTCAGGTTGAGACAGACAGTCAGCATGGAGCTGTGTCAGCGCATGCTGGGGTTGATGGCTGCCGCCTCACAAGCCCTTCCTTTGGGCTTACTACACCAGAGACCTCTGCAGGCCTGGTTCAATGCCTTCGCGTTGCATCCGCGGAGAGACAAACACCGCAGGCTAAGGGTATCCCGAGCCTGCTGGGAAGCGCTACGCTGGTGGAAAGTTCCATCAAACCTCCGCCAAAGCGTGCGGCTTGGGTCCCATTTTCAGGAGGCAGGTCATCACGACCGGCGCTTCCAACCACGGTTGGGGAGCAGTCTGGAGCGGGACAGGGACCCGTGGAGTGTGGTCAGGACCCTGGAGGTCAGCCCACATCAATGCTCTGGAGCTCAGGCGGTGGACCTCGCCCTCCGGCACTTCTTGCCAGTGCTTCTAGGCAAGCATGTGTTAGTGCGGTCAGACAACACCACAGTTGTGGCGTACATCAACCGCCAGGGCGGCTTGCGGTCCCCGGTCTTCACGGATGGTAGCACGGATGTTGCTATGGGCACAACCGCGTTTAACCTCTCTGCGTCGCGGTTCATCTACCGGGCAGAGTCAACTACATAGCGGATCTCCTATCCAGAGGAGGCCCTCTTGCTGGCGAATGGCGTCTCCACCCTCAAGTGGTAGGCGCATCTGGGAATGGTTCGGCACAGCCCAGGTGGATCTCTTTGCTTCGCAAGAGACCACGCACTGCCCCTATGGTTCTCAGTGAAGGATCTCCACAGCCCCTAGGAGTCGATGCACTGGCTCACGAATGGCCGCCAGGGCTCCTATATCGCGTTTCCACCGATTCCGATGCTCCCGCCTTCTTAGAAGGTCAGGGTAGAAACAGCGACAGTGATTCTAATCGCTCCTCGGTGGCCTCGGAGGATATGGTTCCCGAGCCTGGTGCAGTTGTTGCCGCGGTCGGCCGAGGAGCTCCCTCTGCGGCGGACCTGTTGTCCCAAGCCCAAGGAGGGCTATGGCACCCGAACCCCAAGCTCATGCAGCTATGGGCTTGGCCCTGAGCAGGGCGCCTGTCAGCCTTAGGGCTCTCGGCGGTTATTTCGACCATTCAGAGTGCTAGAGCACCCTCTACTAGGTCGCAGTATGCATTATAAGTGGCAGTTGTTTCAAAGTTGGTGTCTGGCGGAAGGCCATGACCCAATATCCTGCCCTATGGCAGTGATCTTACAGTTTCTACAGAAACTGTTAGATGAGAAATCTCCCTCTACACTTAAAGTGTACTTAGCCGCCATATCGGCTTGCCGTATGCGTATTGACGGTTTGTCACCAGGTTGCCATTTTCTGGCATCGCCCAGTTCCTAAAGGCGCAAGGCGTTTGCGGCCTCCAAGGACGACCAGTCTACCGTCATGGAGCCTTGATGTGGTGCTGGAAGCCCTTACCAAGGCACCGTTCGAGCCTCTCCACAGCGTGGACATGAAGCTTCGTGTCTATAAAAACTGCGTTTTTGCTATCAGTGGTTTCAGCAAAGCGGCGTGGGCGAGTTACGCACTGTCAGTGCATTCTTCATGTACTTTCGTTTAGCGGGAGGCGGTTCTAAGGTCTCCATGCGTCCAAACCCGACCTTTTACCCAAGGTCATATCCCGTTTCATATGAACCAACCAGTCGAGTTGATGGCGTTCCATCCTCCTCCTTTTTCTTCCCCAGAGGAAGAGCGGTTACACAGGCTCTGCCCGTGCGGGCATTGAGATGTTATATTGACCGTTACAGCGGCTGTGAGGCAAACTGAACAATTGTTCATATGCCATGGTTCTAGGACTTTGGGTCAGCCGTTGTCTAAACAACGCCTTTCCCACTGGATAGTGGATGCTATTAAATTAGCTTATGAATCTGCAGGCCTTCCACCACCAGGGCAGTTGAAGGCGCATTCCACTAGGGGTATGGCGACATCCTGGGCCCTCTTTAGAGGGTGCGGTGTCTGACATTTGCGCTGCAACCAGTTGGGCTACACCGCATACTTTTATGAGGTTTTACGGTTGAGCGTACTGGATTCCTCTGCTCCACTGTTGAAGCATCTGTACTACACTCTATGATCCCTCAAGATGCGGACGTATAGAGTGGTTGACAGCATGGTGTTGACTATTCCACCTTAGGACAGGTGTCATTGCGAGCATAGGCGGCTGCGGCGCAGCTCTGCATATCGCGTAGATGTATTCCCTACACAGTTGCGTTATGGCGTAAGTCTGTCCTACTGCCGAGAATCCTCCCTCGCGACAGCTTGGGTACACTGTCCCCATATTTGATGGTTATTTTCGACTTGAAAGGGAGCGATAGGTTGCGGATGCAACCCGGTTCCCTGAAGAGAAAATAACCATCAACTCGTGGTCGCTCCAGAGGTCTTCACGGCCTGAAGAGCAAAGAGGGCGTGAGTCTCTGCGGCTGCGTATAGTAAGCTCCCAAGGGGCGGGCTTACGTGGCAGCTCGCGCAGAGGCCTATCGGCAGCTTTGCTATAAAAGCTCAGCCAATCGCTACTGCCTGACGGCAATATCCCCATATTTGATGGTTATTTTCTCTTTCAGGGAACCAGGGTTGCATCCGCAACCTATCGTTTTCAACCTTCTTTCAAAAAAGGAAAATAGTCAATTCTAGTTAAAACTAGGGCTGCAACAAAGGGTACGTTTCGTTTTGACCTTCGAAGGTTCGGAACTCATTACTGAAGGAAGGTTCGAACCTTCAGTGGTACTATTGCATAATTTAGTGGTGACTTTACCATAGCTACTTGTTTATATTTGATTGAGAATCCTATTTTACAGGTAATCCATATACATGGAATAAAACATTCACATGAAATGCACAGTACTGTATAATACTTTTCATTGTACTGTAATTGAAATGTGTTTCAGTTACTGTAACTTCAGTAAAAACTGACAGAATGCATTTGACTGAGACTTACTGATGAGGAGAATGCTGCTCCCTTGACATATGTATTAATGAGAGTTGACTGTAGTTGAGTATCAATGATTCATGTTGTTTTTAACCATGTAGTCCCATCATTTAATGATCATTTAACCATCACATGCATTGTATCGTGACCGTGTATAGTGGTGCATAGTATATCGTATTATAACTAAAATACTGTGGATTTTGAAAGTACATTTAAACCCATATGTTCCAGTCCTACAGTATTAACAGAGATGGTTTTAATAGATTTCTGCTACAAAGTTTTCACTGGAACAAAGGCTAGAGTCCGTGGCGGAGGTGGGATTTGAACCCCAGATCTCCTGGCTCCTTTAGTCCACGTCTCCAACCACAAAGCAGCATTGCCATGGAGTTACCGACTTCTTCCAGATACAAAGTTGTACTCAAGCAAAGACGCCTCAGGCTGTGTCTTTCAGGCTGGAAGTTTGCTATGCTTTTACTCAAGTGCAGGGTTTACAGCTATTGTGTGAACCCCACTATCCCTTTTCTAATGCATCTGTAAAGCTATTGAGTGTGTGTTGAGAACCACTTGATTACCCTGCCGTTAATTCAAAATAAAATGTTGATGAGCTGCACTGCACTCTTCTTTATATGCTGGCTATATAAAAATGGCCAAATATTTCTCGTTGCTCATGCAGCTGATAGCATCTGGCACAGGCTGGTTCTCAGGGGAGTGCAGTAATCTGTTCCATCAGCGTTTACTACTGAACAAATTAACTAAGACAAGCACCACTGCCTGAGCCAGCGAAATTCTTCCATTAGGAAAATTATAAAGCCATTATAGACTACAGTTTGCTCTTTATGAACAAACACTTGTTGCTTGCCCCGCTGAAAAGGGTTCTACAGCCAGGAAGGAGTGCTTCACTGTAATCCCAAATTTGGTTAAACTGGGTTCTATCAAGTCCATTCAGAATTGATTTTTGAATACAAAAAATGAAATACAAAATCATCCATGTAGAATAACCTACAGTAGCTCCCCATTATCTTTTTTGTCTGATCAATTTGGCATATAATTTCAAATTTACCAAATTCAAATGTTGTAGGAGACATTAAGGCCCATTCAGAAATAAGTTTAAGCCTTTGTTCACCTGTTGAACCTATGCAGTGGATATCACCAAGCCACTGAACCCTGAAGAAAAGGTCCAAACCTGGCTAGTCTCTGCTTGACCAGGTCAGGCTCCCCAGTAAGGGTTTCAGAAGAGCAGTGAGACAGACCCCCAGCCAGCTTTCCTCCCCAATCAACAGGAGTGCAGAGACCAATGCCACGCTACCAGCTATGATCAGCAACTGTGCAAACAGGATTGCATGATTCACCCTGCACTCCAAGCGCCAGTGCATTTAATAGGTGAGCCACTGGAGACTTCCCCTGGATCTTTCTGTTCTGGTGAGTTTCATCCCCTCCTCTCCTCATGCAGGACTTATGACCCTTCCAGAAAGAAAAGAAAAAATGGCTCTGGTTTTAGCTACAGTGACTGACATGGATTCATTCTCTTTCAAAGGGATTCTGAATCTCTATTTACAGTGATGCCTGTGTGGTTTCAAATACTCGATCAGTTGTATCATTTTATGAATCTACTACTTCTACAGTACTTCATTTTAGACGTCTGTCTTACAGTACTTCATTTTTCACGTCGGTTTTAAGTAGTGCAGCTGTCCCAATATAATCTTTGGAGCCCACTATATGCAGTAATATTGATATTGCAATATTCAACATGGAGGACATGTGACCAGTGTCTGCTTGGGTTGGCTCCTGGCCCCAGTATTACCCAGATAAAAACAAATTATTTATTTTATTCCTGTACACTGGCGCCAAGGAGTCCCAGTGTTAGCGCAAATTAGGATTTAGGACCTTGCTAATCAATTTCAAGTGATTAACCAATTCATTTGCATAATAAAATAGGCGTAATTGCAGCATCTGCTAATCAGTCTCAAGAGCTTAATTTGAGTGAGGCCCAGGAGGGGAAGGCATTTTGTTCTTTCGGTTCAAGAGAGAGAGGAGAGAGTAGCTGGGCTGTATTTCTTTTATTAGATTTCTTCCCCATCCCTTAAAAGAAAGCTGATTTGAGGCTGGAGCCTGGGTTGAATGTGTGGCAGCTTGTTTTGCCGGTCAGTAGACTGCAGCAGGGCGAGACAGAGTTTACTGACCTGCATACAATGCTGGGGGTGTTAGTCTGTGGAAAACAAAACCAAGTTGTCTATTATTTGTTTCGATGCTTGGTCTGTATTCTAAAAAGTCAGTGAAATATTTATTTCTTGTGGTTTCAGTCTGGCCTTGACAATTAACTGTCTACCTATGTAATAGTTTATTTTATATAAATGACTGAAAATCTGTAATCCTCCCGCATCGTACAGTATCCAGAGATGTGCAAAGGGCAGTCGAGTGTTAACACCTGCTGATGGCACATCGCTTGGTCTGTCCAATAACTGTCCTAAGAGGAAACAGGCTCTGCCAGCAACCCACGCAATCTAAGATCAGATAGCTTTTCAAGTTGCCTGAAATGTAGTAATAATTCTACAAACTTTGCCTTGACATGCCATTCTCCAAGATTAGGTTACAGTATGTTAGTCCCAAATTGGAGATTTCTGGGCTAGTGTGTGTAATAATCCTATTAATTTAACAGTAATGCTTCTAATAGAAGCAATACAAACCAAGAGCTGTCAACATTGAAGCCCACAATTGTTGTTTTTGTTGTGTTCAAGGCTTCAGTCTGGTGAGCAGTGTTGCAGCCTGATTAACTCGATTCTTGCATCTGCTTCCCAGATGTCAGGAGCTATGCAGAACTTTGAGCTGCTCTGCACCGCAAGGTATTCAATACCTGCAGTAGCGCCGGGCTGGGGTCGAATTTGACTCCTGAAGTATAGAGCTGGCGGGTGTTTAAGAGCCGGGCCTCGGCTGCCCTCCTTGTGATATTCCTGGAGTGGATTTATAGGGTTTAGAGTTTGGGAAAAGCAGTAATAATATCAGTAATATTTCCCGCTGTTGAGGAAAATTCTGTATTGTGATTGCACTGTGAATGTGCGCATTTAAACATTGCTCCATATTACCTTGCACTGTTTTGTCCTTTATTCTTTTAATATTAATTGTGATCCATAACTATAAAGCACTCAGTAGTGCAACTATATTACAAGAGACAAACTCTTCAGTTTATTCCTTTGCTAAAGGCCTTGCACCAGATGTTTTGTGTTTGTAACCCTTGCTAGTATTGACCTAGATGCAGAATTCTAAAAAGTTGCCTGGAGTTGGCTCCCCTTTGACTCAAAGTTGTAGAGAAAATAGGAGCCAAGACCATACCGCCTTATAACCAGTTTTGCATAACTGGTTGCCTTATAATGCACACTGTATCCAGACCACATGTATAAGGCCCTGTGAAAATCGCGGAAATTTTCTTTAAAATTCACAGCATTGTCACGGGTAAAGTATCGTATTTCGTGGAATGTGCACGGAAATATAAAATAAATTACGTGTACAGATTATTATTATTTTTTTAAAACAGCAAATATACAGATAAATGCAGTGACATCAAAATTAACATCAAAGTTACTCAAACACTTTTAAAATAGCTTGTGAAACGGTGTTGTAATTAACAGCTGGTAGGTAAAGTGTATCTGCAAGGACAGCTTTCAGGTCTAGTACGTCAGGTGCATGTTCACCATTTAGGTCTAGCAAAACAAATAAAATGTGTAACCCATACTGATCATGTGCATCAGTCGACTCGTCAGTGTGACCACTGACAAGCAACCAGGCTGTTTTACCAATTCCATAATCTCCTGCTTGTGATACTCGGCAACTTTAGGTAAGTATTCACGTCTCAGCTGGCCTGATGAAGGAATCGCTCTACAATTGCTACACTCTGTCTGAAGAATTTTATGTAACTTTTGGTTGTCCAATTTTTCAAAAGGGATATTTGCGCAAACAAATGCCTCTGTCAGGTCAAAATTTAATAAGTGGACTTTTGGAATATGCAGGTCACCGTTTTTTGTTTCTTTGCAAATAATGCAGTCGCAGTACTGTTCTGGATTTCCGCTTTTCTCATTTCGGTGAATCTAAATGCCTGTCAACAGACGAGTTTCGGTAGTGATCTGCAGTAACGTTGCAGGACGTACAGAAGAGCTTACCATCACTGTGTAAAACTCCTGCTGGATACTGCTTTACGTGATCTGCCGAAACATTTTTAGCCTTTTTAGAGACATCCATTTTCTTGTTTACAGTGTGTAGTATTTTAATTTCCCGCTTAGATTGCATGTAATGACATGACATAATCACTGTTCAGCACTGTGTGCATGGCAAGTATTACACGCAGGCGCATAGCAGAGTTGTACAGTTTTGTTATTTGATTTTTTAAAATTTTTTGTATGAAATCCAAATAATTATGAAATTATTTTTATTTCTTAATATTGTAAAAATCGCGGTATTGGGCTAATTTCACAATTTCAGCGCAGCCCGTGAAATCGCGATTTTCAAAGGGCGTTACACAAATACACTAGGGGGGGGCTAAGTTGAGACTCCCCAAATTCATTTCACCCATGACCTGAGCTGTTATGCACAGAAAAGACCCGTTCAAAAATGTGCAATCAATGGACTATAATCTTGTGTGTGAGAGATGGCTCATTTAAAAGCTACTGTACTCTGAGAGCTGAAGCAATGCTCTGTTCAGGGTAAGCATCGCACCGCTACCTTGTGTTGGCTCTGAAGTGAACTGGCATCGATTCTGCGAGGGGCTGCTGCTTGGGAGAAGCTCTCTTCTGGCTTGTGTTCTAGTGTAAATGAGGGGCCCCCTGTGGAGCGCTGTGTAATTACAGGCTTGTCTTGTTATTCCTTCCCAGAGAGAACTCGACACCACAGCCACCGTATTAGCCAACCGACAGGATGAGAGCGAGCAGTCCAGAAAAAAGCTTATTGACCAGAGTCGTGAATTCAAGAAAAACACACCAGAGGTGAGTCACGCATGCTTCATTAGCATGGCAATCACAGCTGATGAGAGCTTTTTCAAGACACTGTACAAACTATACCAGTACTCTGTCTTAAGAGCCTTTAGTTTAAACTAAAATTTCCATACCAGAATCAACATAAAAAAATGATGACGCCTTCAGTAGAATTGGATACGAATATCAACTTATTTATTTATTGATTTAGTTCATCTGACATTTCTGAAATGGAGGAAATTAATATTTTTTCCACGCTCTCTAGAATCGGTTTTAGTCTTAATGGGTTAATGGGTTAAAGCTGTGTGAATAGGTAAGAAATGCTAGTTTGAAAAAATTGCATTGCATAGACAATCTGTTTGCTTTATAAGGATACTTTTATGGCCCACAGCTTGGCTGAAGTAAAACCTAACAGACATTTCCTGATGTTGCTGTAAGAGAAAATTATAGGATGGGAATAAATGTATCAATTTTTGTCTAACCCTG
The DNA here is from genome assembly GCA_030684275.1 of Acipenser oxyrinchus oxyrinchus. Lineage (NCBI taxonomy): Eukaryota > Metazoa > Chordata > Actinopteri > Acipenseriformes > Acipenseridae > Acipenser > Acipenser oxyrinchus. Next base: position 19,556,104 of record CM060272.1, read on the forward strand.
GAATGCACTGTACAAGAGTGATTCAATTCTTGTCCTTTAACCACAAGGGTTTCCATCAGTCGTGCTGTCATGGATCGAGCAGTCATTTTGTCCAGGGCTGTCTTTTGGCAGAATGTGTGTTCATTGAGTTTCTCCAAGGTTTCCTTTCTATTACGTTCAAAATTTCACCATATTAATTCCAGGAGATTCAGGAGATGATCCTGATAGGTGGACTGCTTTGTATCACCTGCAATAAAATGATCAATGGCCTGTTTTTGTTTAAAAGCACATTCTTTAATGTGATGTAGTGGAGCACATGTTCTTGACAACAGTATTTTATTGTCAATCAGATTTTATTGTCATTCGAGAAGCACTTGGTGGACAACAATAGCTGCATTTCATCTCACTAAACCTCCATACCACGTCATGTTTTGCAATTGATCAGCACACTGAATCATTTCACTTCTGATGCTGATTGATCAGACCCTGCGTTTGTGCATGCACTGGTTATAGTTTTTATATGCTGTATATAATAGTACATTCTAGATATATGAAGATAGTTGAGTAAAACTGATGTTTAAGAACACAGAACCAGTGGAAACAGGGCAGTATGGTGTTCTGTTGATCACACGCATTCTGGGTAGAAATATGTATTTACCTTTCATTGATTTCATAATTTATAACATAAGAACTTTCTCTGACAACCTTAACTTTATATGGTCAACTCTTTTGTGATGCTGATTGTTTCAGATCCCAGTCGCTTATAACAAATGATATTGTATGAAAAATGATTTCTATCACATGTTTTGTACATTTATACAGGATACATACTTATGCATAATTAGCTCTATATGAATGAACATGATTTATGTAAACCTCTTTTGATGATACATTCCACTCTTTATTCATAATAAACCATTAATCCACATTAAAACTTCATGAACAGGAACTTATAAAAGACTACATTAGCTGCTGTGCTGAAGAATCCAGGCCAGCACCGTGCTTCTGTAGAGCTTTGTCAGCATGTCTAATTTGGGACTGTAAACTCGCATCTGTGAAAAAACAAGAACATATGTGATTTTAGGACTGAGTCAATAAAAAAAAATTATACAGTACTGTGCAAAAGTTTTAAGCAGGTGTTAAAAAATGCTGTAAAGTAAGAATGCTTTCAAAAATAGACATGTTAATAGATTATATTTATCAATTAACTAAATGCAAAGTGAGTGAACAGAAGAAAAATCTAAATCAAATCCATATTTGGTGTGACCACCCTTTGCCTTCAAAACAGCATCAATTCTTCTGGGTACACTTGCACAAAGTCAGGGATTTTGTAGGCATATAGTCAGGTGTATGATTAAACAATTATACCAAACAGGTGCTAATGATCATCAATTCAATATGTAGGTTGAAACACAATCATTAACTGAAACAGAAACAGCTGTGTAGGAGGAATAAAACTGGGTGAGGAACAGCCAAACTCAGCTAACAAGGTGAGGTTGCTGAAGCAGTTTACTGTCAAAAGTCATACACCATGGCAAGACTGAGCACAGCAACAAGACACAAGGTAGTTATACTGCATCAGCAAGGTCTCTCCCAGGCAGAAATTTCAAGGCAGACAGGGGTTTCCAGATGTGCTGTCCAAGCTCTTTTGAAGAAGCACAAAGAAACGGGAACGTTGAGGACCGTGAGCGCGGTGGTCGGCCAAGGAAACTTACTGCAGCAGATGAAAGACACATCATGCTTACTTCCCTTTGCAATCGGAAGATGTCCAGCAGTGCTATCAGCTCAGAATTGGCAGAAAACAGTGGGACCCTGGTACACCCATCTACTGTCCGGAGAAGTCTGGTCAGAAGTGGCCTTCATGGAAGACTTCGGCCAAAAAGCCATACCTCCGACGTGGAAACAAGGCCAAGCGACTCAACTATGCACGAAAACACAGGAACTGGGGTGCAGAAAAATGGCAGCAGGTGCTCTGGACTGATGAGTCAAAATTTGAAATATTTGGCTGTAGCAGAAGGCAGTTTGTTCGCCGAAGGGCTGGAGAGCGGTACACGAATGAGTGTCTACAGGCAACAGTGAAGCATGGTGGAGGTTCCTTGCAAGTTTGGGGCTGCATTTCTGCAAATGGAGTTGGGGATTTGGTCAGAATTAATGGTCTCCTCAATGCTGAGAAGTACAGGCAGATACTTATCCATCATGCAATACCATCAGGGAGGCATCTGATTGGCCCCAAATTTATTCTGCAGCATGACAACGACCCCAAACATACAGCCGAAAGTCATTAAGAACTATCTTCAGCGTAAAGAAGAACAAGGAGTCCTGGAAGTGATGGTATGGCCCCCACAGAGCCCTGATCTCAACATCATCGAGTCTGTCTGGGATTACATGAAGAGAGAAACAACTGAGGCTGCCTAAATCCACAGAAGAACTGTGGTTAGTTCTCCAAGATGTTTGGGCCAACCTACCTGCCGAGTTTCTTCAAAAACTGTGTGCAAGTGTACCTAGAAGAATTGATGCTGTTTTGAAGGCAAAGGGTGGTCACACCAACTATTGATTTGATGTAGATTTTTCTTCTGTTCACTCACTTTGCATTTTGTTAATTGATAAATATAAACTATTAACATGTCTATTTTTGAAAGCATTCTTACTTTACAGCATTTTTTCACACCTGCCTAAAACTTTTGCACAGTACTGTATATACATATGAACATCATGGGGGGTATAAGATTAACCAACAGATTCCCTGTATTTTGAACAGTGTAATGTAGCTCAGAAAGAAACTGTGTCTTTGTTTTAAGATACTGAGAGGGAGAGGGAGAGGGAGAGGGAGAGGGAGAGGGAGAGGGAGAGGGGGGGGGCTGTGAGGGAGTAAGTGTGACCTAGTGGTTAGAGCTGAGACTGCGAGGGAGGTATCTGTGGAAGCGGGTATTCACACTCTTTATTAGTGTGGAAATCAGCGTATCTGTGGAAGCGGGTATTCGCACTCTTTATTACTGTGGAAATCAGCGTATCTGTGGAAGCGGGTATTCGCACTCTTTATTAGTGTGGAAATCAGCGTATCTGTGGAAGCGGGTATTCGCACTCTTTATTAGTGTGGAAATCAGCGTATCTGTGGAAGCGGGTATTCGCACTCTTTATTAGTGTGGAAATCAGCGTATCTGTGGAAGCGGGTATTCGCACTCTTTATTAGTGTGGAAATCAGCGTATCTGTGGAAGCGGGTATTCACACTCTATTAGTGTGGAAATCAGCGTATCTGCACGGAAGCAGACGGTCATCATTTTAATTAAATTGAGTACAGTATAGTGCAAGCCAACGGACAGTACTGTATTGTAGTTACTGTACTACAATTGCTTTCGGTCTCATTGGAAATGCCTTCAAGAGGAAACACATCTCCATTCCTAGCAGCCAAAAGCGGATTAAAAAAAAAAAAAAAGTTGCTGAAGAGATGTGTGCAAAGAGAAAGAATTAATGACGGCAGCTGAGACAATGGACTGTGCACAGTGTAAACAGATTGAGAGGTGCATCTGAGCAAATGGAACAAGCATTGCTTTTGTGGTTCATGAATCAAAGAAAATACAATGTCCCCGTGGATGGACCACAACTTATTGAAAAGGCTTGTGCAATTTTCCAGTGTCTTACCGCTGATTCACCTGACATTGAGGATTTTAGTGGAAGTGAAGGCAGCGGCATTGGAATACATGTTGGAACTATGCACGGGGAGAGAGGATCAGCTGATGAAGACAGCGTTGCTCCATACAAGGCAAAATTCTTAGAGGAGGTCCGAGATTACAAGCCGAGCAAATATAACGCGGATGAAACCGGACCTTTTTATGAAGAAAATGCCAAAAAGAATGTTTATGGCAAAGGATGAGAACTCAGCTCCTGGATTTAAAGCCAGTAAGGACAGGCTTACTGTGTGCAAATGCAACGGGGGAGGACAGGTTGAAGCTGCTGACAAAAAATCCTCGATGCTTTAAAAGCACAAACATAGCGAATTTGCCTGTTCTGTGGAGGCAGATTTCAAAATCTTGGATGGTTGCAGATATGCACCACTTTGTTCCACACGTTTATTTGCGATCTAAGAATTTGCCAGAACGGGCAGTGTTGGTGCTTGACAATGCCAGTTCCCACAAGGACTACTTATCTAATGCCGTGGACGGATTTCAAATTTCCTTCCACCGAACACAACCTCCCTTTTGCAACCACTGGACCAAGGGGCATAAATGCTGAGAAGAACTTTTGGCACACATACAACTTTAAGGATGCAATTGACAACATTGCTGCAGCCTGGAGTGGGATCAAACCAGTGACTTTAAACAAAATATGGGGGAAACTGTTGCCTGATTGCATAAATTGTCAAAAACTTGGAAGATGCCCCTGTTACTAACAAGGATTTAGTTGCTGCTGCAAATGCAGTGCCGGGTTTGGAAGGCTTAACTGAAGAGGGTTTTAATGGGCGTTTGGAAGAACACAGACACGAGCTAACAGACGAAGAACTTGTTGAGCTCTAACCGAAAAGCTGCAAATGAACGAAAATTACGATGATGATGACGAAGAAGAGCAACAGACGCAGCAGCGATCTTCCACTAACTGTCCGAAGGGACTTATTCAGGGAGTCTGGCAACTCATGGGCTGTCAGTGCCTTGGAAACCACCTAAGCAGACTTAAGACTCTCTTAGCCTGGCAGTCTGAAAATGAAGAGCAGCTGCGACAATTCAAGACTCGGAGCAAGATCATTGACTTTTTTAAACCAGCTCTCTCTGCCTCTGAACAACGCTGTACAGTATATATTTTGATAATTGTTGTACCAGCTTGGACAGATCGGAAATGCTGATCAGACCCCTCTATTTTTCAACATGCCAAGCAATTCCACAGTTCACAAATTGGGAGAAAAACAGGTGTGAGTAATCCCGACTGGAAATGAGAAGGAACACATAACTGTAATGCCCTGTGTGATAGCAGACGACCGCAAACTGCCTCCATATGCGTAATTGAGGTTGTATCTTTTGTAAATGCATATTTATTTGATGTTTTATTTTTTTCTCAAATTGAGGGTGGGAAATTTGGGCTGCGTCTTAAATTCGAGGGCGTCTTAAATTCGAAGGAATACGGTAAATCTTCCAATTGCATTACCACATCTTGTGTTAAATACAGTTTTTCTTTTACTTAGAGTAGCACCACATTTTAAATGAAAATACACATTTGCTGTGGTTTTCCTCCCAAACAACCCCTGCATTGCCATTAGCTTTTTGCAACAATGCAAATGCTTTTATAAAGCTTTGGTTTATGTATCACTGGGAGGGGGACCTGTTCTTTTTTCTGAAAGTTGTAACTCCGAATACTCTCTGCATGAGAGTTTGGTCACGGAGTAATTTCACTTGTGTTTGCCTCCCTACATGCATAGCTCTGTAAAGCGCCAATTTTTTTATGTTCCGTTTCTGTTCTCCCTTTTATTTAAGCCCTTCATGTTTGATTATGTAAGTCGTTGCAAGCGGCGCTAGACTACAAGAAGATTTGTGGGTTTTTTTCCTCCAAATTCCTGTTGAGTTACCGCGCAGAAAAGTGTTGATGAATAAATGGAAAATAAAAACCTGCTTTGTCTCCAGCTATACAATAAATCAGGCGTCTTTTCCTTTTAAAATGTCCAAGGTTGCAATTTATGTTTGAGCTTAATAACCCGTTACTAAATTAATCGTGCTGGGGTTTTGGCTGGGAGGCTGTGTTCTCTGGGATTCTGTGAACTCTGTAAAAAATGATCTCTCAGCCTCTGCCCAGAACTGAAGGTACAAAACATCAAGGGGACTCCAGCCCTGGGGAGGAAATTGTATCCTCAGTTGCTAAGCATTGGAAACTTACCTTAATTGCTTCACAGTTCTCGCTTGCTGCTGTTCCTGTATTAGATACTGTAAGCATTCTGAACACCCAGCATGGCCACAGATAGAGTCATGGAAACAGTCTTTCCTGTCATTTTCATACGTGGATATCCTGCTCTACCCACAGGCTACAGTGCATCCCTGTCTCTCTGCTCTAACCGCTGGGCCACACTGCTTACCTCCCAGACCCTCAGCTCTTACCACTAGACCACGCTGCCTCTATCCCAGTGCTTCACCTCTAGCTACTAGACCACATAGTCTCCCAGTCCCTCAACTCTTACCACTAGGCCACACTGCTTACCTCCCAGTCCTTCAGCTCTAACCACAAGGACACACAGTCTCTCAGCTCTTACCATTAGGCTCTCTCTTCCCACAGATTTTTTTTTTCTGACTAACTCTTCCTTAAGCAGATATATTCCAGATGGAATAATTCGAAGAGTGTATCTGGTGGTTTCAGGAGGCATTTGCAATGTCAAAAATGTTCCGGAGAAAAAATTACAGTCATTTGTGTGGAATCTGATGGTGTTCAGAACACTTGAGCATGGTTGTGTTTACAGGGCCAGTTCTCTCACTGGCTGCAGAACTATATATTGAGAATAAGGTCATTTCATGCACAAGTGTGCTGACTGTTCTAAAAAATTATAAGTAAAAGAAGGAAATCTTGTGGTCTGTGACATGTCCTGTGATCCCCTAGACCTCTCTCTCGGTGTAAGAGCTGTGTGCAGCTATTGAGAAAACAGAAGGCTCTCTTGTGACATCACATGGGTTGAGATAATGGGTGCCTGGGGCTGCATTGACCAACACATCTATCAAGATAGTCAGACATGCTGCAGTGGCCAAAACCACAGAAACCAACCCTGGACACCTGTCACTCATTTTATCTGTGTACATATCCTTAGTATGTAGAAATGACTGGACAATCACACTTCTCAGTTGAGTGCTGTTTTTCTAGTTATGCAGAGTGTTGGAGAGGTAATGGAGGGCTTCATGGTAGTCTGTGATTGTCTGTATTTCTGATTTTTCATTCTGGGCACCACTGTCCTCTACACAAAGCAGGACAGCTTAACTTTCCATTCTGCCTATTTTCCCCAAAGCCCTGCTCTTTCACGCTTCTCTTAATTTTGTACTTGTAAAGTGGCCCTCCTCCATTCCATAGCCAAAAATAGACCTATTAAATTTGCATCAGCCAGAAAACCTTTTTATTTTGAGCGTTATTGAGCGTTCCTGTGTCATTTTAATGGTAATATTTCTCAGTTGCACCTTTGCTAGGTGTCCCACTTAAGCAGGCACCGTCAGAACTGACGCATTTATCATGAAATCTTTTTTGTATCATCTTTAACATCAATAATTTAGAATAATGTGAGGGGAGAGTTGCTTCTGATTACCTCAAGCAGTGAGGAGTATTCTTAATAGCTTGATGCTCTCCCAGTCTCTCATCACCAACAACTAGGCAAAACTGCTTACCTCCCAGTCGCTCAGCTCTAACTAGTAGGCCACACTGCCTCCCTCCTAGTCCCTCAGTTCTTACCACTAGACCACACTGCCTCTATCCCAGTGACTCGGCTCTAAACTTGATTCAGACCCAGATCCGCAATAGACTTTGACTACAGTTAGTCTCATTTAGATATTAAGATTAAAAAACAACATGACACAGCCACCTAACCGCATGCCTTTTTCAGCATGCTAAGAGCAGGGGGCACCATTCATTTCACTTGTGACCTGTGCTTGACTGAGCCACAGATCTCTCTGGGCAACAGCCCCTGGAGGAAGCCTGGTAACAAAAGTCACCTGTCTGGCTCCCTCTAGCCCGTCGCTTGTGATTAAAAGACCTGCCGTCGAAGGATGTGATGAGGAATTTGAGGGGCTGCCAGGGCGAATCAGAAGGAGCTGTAAAGTGAGCGTTCCTGACAAAGTGAATATAGTAATTAGGGCTGATCTGCTGGCATGGTGCCCATGCTGGCTGACTGGCGTCTTGCACAGTTAATTATAGCTCTGTTTAACATGAAGCACACATATTTGCCAGCGAGACAGTGAGAAAACCCAGCGTGGAGGCCTCTTTAATGAAACAGGCGTTGTCTGTAATCTGGTCTGGCTTGGAGCTTGGGAGTCAAATTTGTTGCCCGACTTGAAAGGGTATCGGTAGGGGCTTAGAAACCTGACTTTGAGTCTGAAATGTAAAATGAGACACTGGGCACCCTAGTAAACTCTCCAAAAAGTATGGGGAAATGCATTTGCTTGAGCTGTTGTTATTTGATTATGCTTTTTTGAGATTTATAATGCAAGCATTTGCATTTACTGTTGTACACTACATAAACATTAAGGATTACAATGTAGTATTTAAATGCTTAATTGTGCCGTAACACAGTCATTTAACACATTTAGTGAGTGTGTGTATATAAGGAAAGAATGTTGCCTGACAATCTCCTGTTTCAGTTGCAAGTGTGAGGAAGGCACCCTGCAGCCCAGCAGCACTGTGGCGTTTCATGCCAGTCCTGTCTCAGCTTTTGATCCTGCATGCTTTTCAGTCTACAAGTCGGTGCTTTTAACATTGGCTCTTCCTGTATTCCTAGTTTCTAAATAAGGTAATTGAGTGGCTTGGCTGTGATGCTGTTGAAATGGCTTAAACTGTCTTTTTAATTTAAGAATCGTGTGCATGTGTTTATTATACTGGTGTCGTGTGTCTATCTGCCAAAAGGATTTGGTCCATCTGGTTTGGCAATGCTGGCTTGACAGTGAAGCAGAACTGACTGGATTTGAATACATGCCATACTCTCCTCCTGTGGGTGTTATCATTAGCTGCTTTGAATGGGTTCCTGTTACTGGAGCGCCTGTCTGCTTTGTGTGCAGCATGGCAGTAGTGAGGATTTGCTACCTGCCTGGAAAGTAGGTAGCAAAATGGTCTTATTCGGTAGCGGTTTATTAATAATTATATATAAAAATAATTTAAAAACATTAATACCTGCCTACTGTTTTAAATAGACTGAATATCCCAAACTATAACATGGTAGGCCTATATTTAAATCAGAAAGTATTTATTGAAACCACCTTGTGCTCAACTAAATAATGGAACTAATGAAATTCCTTGTCAAAATGTATTTTGTTACATCCTTAAGTTCTACAAGAATGCAACCCTATCTGTCATCTAAGCATTTGTACATTTTAAACAGGTTGTTTCATCAGTACATCAGTACATTTTAAACAGGTTGTTTCATCAGTGCAAATTAAGTGGTATGAAATGATCCTCTTATCTGTCTGAGATTTCGGTAACTAACAAATCATACACACCTACAGGGATTAAAAATTACGTGTGCCACATTATCATTCAACCGAGTCGTTTGAAAATTCCAGGACGGTACCGCTACATTTAAAAGATTCATGCAGTGTGTTATACCAACACCCTGCCTTTTCACTGCATTTTAAACGCTGTACAATTTTGAAGAAATTAACTTAGAATTAATGACAGAATAAGGGATATCACACAGTACATTTACAAGGGTAAAAAAAAAGAAACACTGGGTTTGTTTTATTAAACAGTGACATTAGTTAGCTATGTGTGTGTTATAGTAACGTTATAGCTAGCTATTTGCTCCTGGGTTTTTTTTTTTCGTAGTCAGGATTTTGATAAAGTAATAATGATCTACCTATTATGTGTTCATTTTTATCGTGGGTGAAACCAGGGTTAACATTATAATAAAACCGGAGCCGCCATTCTCCATGACAGATTAAATGAGCATTTTATAGACACTGAATAAACTTAATGTCCTGTTAGGTCATAAAATCGAAATGTTTTTAACAGTTATTTAATTGTACATTTGGTCTATAAAATAAACTTCATACCTTGAAATACCCTGTCCAATCCAATTTGCATTGTGGGCCTCACGCGTATCTACATGGGGCGGCACAAACCTCAATCATCTAAATCGGGAAGCTCTATTAGCAATGGTTTCCTGCTTTATGAAAGATAATGTACATGTTTAAAAAACTAATACCGGTAATTATGTATGTGTTCACTCAGGGTCGGTCATATAAACTGCAGCGTAAGGTATCGGAAAAATGCTACTGCATAAAAAAAACTAGTAGCAAAATGCTACCAAATATACGTTAACTTTGAGCCTTGAGTATAGCTCATTATAATGTGAGGTAATTTCCATCTGATACAAAAGAATTTCAGATGGCTGTATCACTTCCATATTAGGGTACAGTATTCTGCAGTATATATATTAGCAGTGCTAGGAGTTATATAAAACATCTTTCCTCTCAGTTGTTTTGAACTAGAATGAAAGCATTTCATAGGCTATTTGTTTATACTGATAAGATAAATATATTCAAACACAATTCTTGAAATGTTTTGAGAGGCCAAAATGTGTATGTGTTCGGCAGTAGTATTAAATGCAATTTTGCTGCATATTAGAAACTAAATCAGTTGCTTTGACTATCGCCTTCATCAGGGTTGCATCCATTTGAGATGTTTAAAAGTGGCAAAACTTGTACTTTTCCTTTTTAAATCTAAATTTGTAGCACTGATCAAAAAGAGCGTATTAATTTAAACACAAGGTATGGCGTCGACATTCATGGCTTTTTATTCCACTTTTATCTTTTTTTGTTTCTCAATCTAATTAATAATGCATTTACAGTATCTTTCATATCTTTCTACACATCTACCTAAAAAAATATTTGTACCGGTATATGAGATTTCAAAATGGTTGATCTTAGATGGGTATGCGAACATATTTATAAAAGCTAGAATGAATAAATAAATGAATAAAGAACCTTACACTGCACACATCCTAATGAATAAAGAACCTTACACCGCACACATCCTAATGTATAAAGAACCTTACACTGCGCACATCCTAATGCATAAAGAACCTTACACTGCACACATCCTAATGCATAAAGAACCTTACACTGCACACATCCTAATGCATAAAGAACCTTACACTGCACACATCCTAATGCATAAAGATTGACCTCTATATTTGAAACATGGACAAATTCTCTCTATAACTTCTGTGAAAAATGTGTGGTAGATTTGCAATGAAGGCCTGTGGCCTTTGCTCTCTCTCTCTCTCTCTCTCTCTCTCTCTCTCTCTCTCTCTCTCTCTCTCTCTCTCTCTCTCACTCTCGCTCTCTCTCTCCCTCCCTTTCTTTCACTCTCTCTCTCTCTCTCTCTATCTCCCTCTCTCTCTCCATGTTCAATCTAATTCAGGGTGGAGAGGAGGGGGCCCGGGTCACAGCTCCCTCTGGAATCCACTCACACGTCTCGAGCGGTGAGTGTATGGGCTGAGCCATCATCAGTCATCCTCTGTCTTTGCTGTCGACAGCCAATCTGTCATGACCCCCGAGCTGCCATGCACTGGCAATTTATTCAACCAGATTAAACCACACTGTCCCTGAGTAGCCACCAATGTGCACCTTTATTAATCGTGAATATAGATTTTGTACATCCCAATTTAAAGGAGTGCTAATCCATTTTAGTTTGTGTTGCAATCGGCAATCTAATTTCTTAATCGATTATCACATAGGCTTTTATCGGCAATAATCGATGCATCAGCAGCAGTTTCTTTTTTTTCAAAATCAAGAACAAACATTAGTTGTTTTTTTTAATCAGAAGATTAAATAACAAAACGCTGCTGTGCGTGATAGTTAAACACAACATACATTCAAATGAGAACTCTTCTGATAAAAAGATATAATCTAAAGTACTTGTTCAATTAACTGAAAAGAATATGTGTGCGCCCTCCTCGTATGTCCCTTTTAGACATTAATAATAATAAATCACTGCTGTTTTTTTAACAGAAGATCTGAAATATGCTTGTTAATTAGCATTACAGTTAGCATCATGTCCAAAGCATCTACATGAAATCGAATAAATTGCCAAGCATCGCTTTTCCGTCCTCCCTTTCCTTTCCCACAAAAATGACCAATCTTCGTGTCAGATTCTTCCATTTTTTTAAAAATAAATTGTTTAGCTTTAATTTTGAAATTAGGAAAATTTAAATAAAATATTTTAACTGATGTTGACTTGTCCCACGTGAAACCAGTGGCCGAAAGTGTGTATCCTAGAAACACGCTGACGTTGGCTAAATACCATAGTAGCACTAACTAACTGCAACGATGAATTGTTGCAACTCTAATTTTCTAACAGTGTTATAACTGCCCCCACCTCCCTTTCTTCTTTTGATGATCTTTAGGTTCGTGTATTTTATACTTTTGAAATCTGTAGATATCTCAAAGACAAAGCCATTGATGAAGAATTGCTGCTGTATCCTATGTGTTGTAGTTCAGACTCATCATGTGACCTACAGCAAAGGGACCAGGATACAGCATTTTATCTTCAGCATTGTATTTGAAATACTTGCTTACCCTGAATTAGCAAACACAAAAGGAAACCAGTAATAATGTAGATAAAGCTATTTAAAGGTAAGACAGATTTAAATAATGTTAGCAGCACTCCTTTAACAAAATAGTTTCAATGCCACCAGAAACCTATGAAAACATTTGCTTCATTTGAAAAGGTTTATAACTATATGCCTCTACTTAAACGCTGGGAAGCTGAATTCCCAAGAACCACAGTGAAAGTACACAGTTAAGTAGCTGCATGACAGTGTGCTGAGGCAGTGCTGCATCGCCTGCCTTGCTTGATTTGGGGCTGTGATTGTGAGTTTCTGATTACTCCAGTGCTGCTCTCTGATGATTCACTGTCTGCGAATGCTGCCGTGCGTGGAAACGAGGAGTGACGCTAATATGGCACTCTGCTTGTGCTTAAGTTACCACAGAGCAGAGCAGGCAATTCCTTCAGTACGTCACTCAATCAACAGTCAATTCTCTTTCAGACCAACTTGGATTAAAAGACGAAACGTATGACAAAAAAGGTTCCGGAATGTGGTGTTTGTTAATGAGGTAAAGAATACAAGATGTATGAAAAGAAAACAAATGCAAGGTTAGACAAGTAGACAAGCTGACGTCCTCAGTGTGCAGATTGTACTGAATCAGTGGACTTATGAGAAGCCACTAGATGAAACATTTGGCTGCATTATGTTTTGATTTGACTATTTTAAATTTCTGATTAAAAAATACATGCTGAAGATATTTCAAAATCGTCTTTTTATTTTTCTGTACAACCTGCAAAAACAGCTCCAATATTCAAACAAAATATGTTTTGTCCCAGTTGTTGAGAAGAGTGTGTTTTGACCAAGGCAAGGCAAGCATCTGTTCTCTTTCTGTCTCCTTTTATTTTGTATTCCTCCCTGTCTACACTTGAATAGGGAGTTAATAACAGAAATACGGCCATATGCCTTGACATTTATGCCCTTGTTTTCAGTAATGATTTGAAATTATGAATAGCTGATGGTTTAAATTGATGTTTTATGTTGAACGTTAGCTGTAATTTGCCCTCTGAGAATAGTAATAGCGAGAAGCAGATGGTTTTTCACTGTAACAAATTGCTGTGTATATATAGCTTTGGCACGGGAGTGCTTTTCACCTTCGCTGACGACCGAGGGGCCTGCAGTCCATATGAACTCTGGAGGAGGCTGAGCCTGAACTGGGGGCTGGTTTACAGCACGTATACTGGGCTGCGGGAGAGCTGGTTCTGAGGCTGGTTAGAACTAGACTGTCTGCCATGCTGAATAAACGGGCCTTTCCCTGGAAGTGATGACCTGGACTCTAAAGCCTGTTTTATTAATCTGAGCTAATTCGCCATGTACATTTAATCACTAATAACTTAAATTGGCTGATGATTCTACAGTACTGTACTGTACCGTTTGTCCTGCATAGCTAAAGTTCTGGTCAAGGTGTTTCTGTCTGGAGATCAGATTTTAATTATGGTTTTAAAGAAGTGCCCAAAAACTGTGATAAAGATCCTATTTAAGCTAACATTGCTAAAATGGATTATTCTCTTCATCACAGTTTTTTTGTTATTTGGTTTATCTTATAAGCCGCTATGGTGATAGCGGTGCCATAATTCAAGTGCAGTCTCAGAGTTGAATTCAGGTATGCAGCTCTCAACTGGCTTTTTCTTTCTTGTCTGGCAACTGAACTCCACTTGGATGGATGCAGTCCAGAAACACAGCACTGTGCTTTATGGCCCGTGATAATTCCCTGTCAGACAGTAAGGTTTGAATGTGAACTTGTCTGTCTGGTCTAGTCTGGTCTGACTTTCACCTCTTGAGCCTGAGGTTTCAATTAGGCTTTCTATAAATATTAAAGTAACGTGAAAACAGTTAAACACAAAGACTACCAGTTCTAAATGTTCAAACTGGAAACCCCTAATTATTCGACTGGGATGTATTGGAGACGGTCATGCATACCTCACACTTTACATTTCTCCATCTGGAGTATTACGTTCTTGGATTATATGGGTCTGTGTGCACCTTTTTCCATCCAGGTCTTAAAAACCACTTATCAATTTTCATTAAACTATTCATTGCCATTTCTTATTCTCTACTGTTGCGCTCTTTGTTATTGGGAGTATCAGATTGAGATATATGGAGGTGTCTGTGTTTGTCACACTTACATGTTTACATGCATCTTATTCATACATACTGTTGCTATACATCATGGTTATTGACATTTTCTTTTTACTTATTGAATTTGCAGCCGTGGCGAAGGATCGACATTGCTGACATGTACTTGTTTTTACATTTCAAGATCCACGCTTCAGATCCACAGCAGACAACCAGAGGTGCTGTTTTTTTAAGGTTCCTCGCTCTGATGCTCAGTAAAACTCCTGCTGCCCACAGCAAAGTGATGCTGGACAGTAAAATCCCGAGGCTGCGGACCTCAGACCCTGGTAATCGTCCCCGCTGGGCTGATCACATCAACAGCGTGTGTGCATGAGGGCAAGCAAGCAGGCCTGTCGCTGGAGGAGCAGCTAGCTGTACATCTGCAGATCCAGCTGCCTGCTGATCCCTGCTGTATAGACCTTTTCATGGCAGTATGAAAAGTAGTGGGTTTGAGTAGCCCAGTGGTAGAGTGTTGGGCTGCAGTGTGGAAGGTAGTGGGTTTGAGAAGGTCTGTGGCAGTGTTGGGCTGCAGTGTGGAAGGTAGTGGGTTTGAGAAGCTCAGTGGCTAGAGAAAGCGCTGGGCTGCTTTTTTGAAGGCACTGGATTTTAGTAGCTCAGTGGTTACAGTGCTGGGCTGCACTGTGAAAGCTAGTGGGTTTGAGTAGCTCCGTGGGTAGAGAAAGCTCTGGGGAGCCGTGTGGACAGTAGTAGTTATGATGTACAAAACCCCAGAATACATGGGAGATCTATTGCATCCATATGACCTTCTCAATAGATGATTGCATAGCACACCCTCAAAGTCAGCAGCTTCTGTCTGTTTAAACCCTTCCAGATGTAAAAATGAACGTGCATGCCAGTTACCAGATTTGACAAAAATGTAATTGCTATTTTTGTTTTTGCAATTGCCTTAAAATACTATTAGATAGAAAATAAAACATAAATCAGTTACATTTCCATTAACCCTTTAAGCCCCTGTGTGTCTGTCAAACATGCCAAAAGTTTTGCATCACCCTATAGATTAACTAATTTTGCTTCATAAAGTCGTATGAAACCTGTGGAATAATGTTACATTAACAGATTGAATTACATACCGCTTTTGTAGTTTTACGTATACATAATGAAAAAACTGACACATTGAAAAATTACATTTCAAAATGTAACATGAGATGCTGTACATTACATTAGCTAAAACACATCATGCCTTTTCAGTTCTTTTTTACATATTTTGGCTGCTTATGAAGTAATTGCTTGTTTGCTGTTGATGCGAGCGCACAGGAATGTGAACACCTTTTTAGGTTAAACCCAAAAAAATTGAAAGCATGCAGAGATGAAAGGCAGGATGTTTTGCTCTATTGCTGCAATTCGAAATCAAAGGATGGTTTTGGCTCCACGTCTTCATCATCATCATCATCATCCTCATTTTCACAAAATACCCCCCCCCGATCACGCATCAAACTATTCTTTACTCCGTGTCTGAATCAGTCTTATATGTTGACATATTTTGTTTTGTTTGCAATAATAATAAACAAGTAATACTGCAAATAAACTGAACCAAAATATAAATATATATACAATTTAGATTGCTGGTGGTTTGCTGCGGTATCTTTCGTTCTTCTCAGTGCACTCACAGATGCAAGGGATGTGTGCGCAAAATGCAGTTGGCTAAAAATGTCACGAGACACTCCCACAACCCCGACCCCCGACCCCGACTGCAAAACAAACATTCCACAGCACTAACACAGCCTATACAGCATGCACACTGACAGGCGGCTGTTCGTCTGATACATCTTTACCATTGGCTGGCCCAGTTCTCTCAGACCTGCAGCGCATGATTCTTAGTCTCGTGATACAAAACACTGGCCCTGGATGCTGACTTGATTTCCAGTGTTTATATTCGGCCCCCTCACCCCTTTCCTAATGAACACCGTTTCCGGTCGTCTCTCTCCCTGTTGCTCTCTGAAATGGCTCCCCTTCAAAGCAATACAAACATGAATCAAGATTTCTGGCCCCCGCCACTTTCCAAGCCTTCTTGGCATCTTGTCTGGAAATGGGACTTCCATTCTCACCTGGCTTTGCTTCTAAGCTGATACTGACCGGCTTTCTCCAGAGCCAGTGTACATGTGGGCCACTTCATAGTAAATATTTTAGTAGGAAAACATGCATATTTGTGAGCAAGTTCCATGTTAATAAGAAAACCATCCCTATTTTAAAGCTACTAGAACGTGCTATCCGCTCCACTCTCAGCTCTCTGCTGTTATATTATATGACCGTTGAATTGACTGCCCCACTTATTTCTATAGGGATTCCAAGTCTGGATCCTACAGTATCCTACGATAGACCAACTGATTACAGAACTGGTATAAGCTTTGATAAACCCTGTATCCTGACACTGAAATTACACAGGGCGCTGGAAAGGCTACAGTGCAGTCAGGTTGTACTGTCATTTTTTAAACATTTTCTTTGATTGAATCTCCAGCCTCAAGCATTCTGTTTTTATTGTGTTTTATAGGGTTTATATCATAAAAATGACATCCAGAGCATTACATTAACAACAATAATAATAATAAATCAATAAGATTTTCACTCACACGACAATGGATTAGCTCAAATGCATGGATGAGAAATACATTTCCAGTAATTCTAAATAAGTCATGGAAGAAAAAGAAAAAAATAGGGTCATAACTGATGCAAAGTGTAAAATAGGAAACGTCTGCAGCAACTTCATTTTGCGGGTGCCCTGCTGTGGACATACTTACATACATACAGTAACAAACGCTTTGTAGAAATACAAGTGCACTGTATATAAACTGAGTGTAGGAATTATGCTAATATTGTGGCAGGAGGATTCTGTGGATTTTTTAATAAACAACAAATTAGTGAAAATGTCTTGCTTACAAATATTTAGTTTTCTATATATATATATATATATATATATATATATATATATATATATATATATATAAGATTTTCCTTTAGATTTGTCTATGGTGTAACTTTGCTGGTAGCCCTGCAAGCTGTACCCGGCCCCCTTGTTTTGGGTAGCAGAGTAAAAGAAGATCAAGCTCTTCCCGATCTGCACGGCTGCAGCCCAGGTTTTGTCCTTAAGCACTTGCTAAAAATAGCCCCTGAACAGCTCGCTGCCAGGCAGACCTGCTCATCAGAACTAATTGCAGGAGAATAGAACTTCCTGTTTGTTTAACTCCACAGCAGCCCTCACAGATTTAAAACAAGCTGCCGTTATCCAGACCTGCACTTTATTCAAAAGACTTTAAACTAGAATGTAGCAGCACAGTCCAGCAACACTTTCATTTATTTATCCAATTATTTATTAAAACCGATTATTTATTTATTTAGTTAATCTTTTTTTGTGTGTGTGTTTGGGTTTATGTTTCAGATGCACCTCCCTGGAGCCATGCTATTCTTTTCAAGTGGTCGTTTTCACAAGTACTCGGGGAGCATTTATTTGAAACCTTGTGTTATGCTTTTAATTCTGTTATTGTTGCAGTAGGATCTCATTAAGAATCCTTCTGCACTTAATATATTAAATGTAAACACATTGCTCACTTCCCAGTACCTCAGCTCTAACCAGTAGGCCACACTGCCTCCCAGTCTGTAAGATATATCAGCTTGGTTGAACTGCCCTCCAGTCTCTCAGCTCTAACCACTGCTTTCCTCCCACTCCCTGAACTAACCATTAGATCAAGGTTTGAATCAAGATGACATACAAGCACCAAACAGGCTAACCAGTTAGTTTCTGTTGACCAGTTTGCTTCTGGTAGAGATACAAGAAAGTTTTATTTTCTATTCTTGGGGCCTAGACTGTCCTGTCCTGTTAATTTACTGTGCTGTCGGGATCCAAACTGCATTCATCTTCAAGTGATTGTATAGATGATAGCAGATGAAATGAAAATTAATATTTCACAGAACTGAAAGAAATGTTTTTCATACCGGTCGTTTAAAGAACTGTTTGCTTTGTCTCACAGGCAGAGTCAGCTATGCTTTAGATAACATTGAAAGCCACGTCTGTTCATTGTAAAGGCTGTAATTAGATTATTTCAGCTCGGTAATCTAATTTTAATAGCTGTGCTGCAGTAAACTACTCAATTTTAATGGCAGTCTGAATGTGTGTGGAACTTGTTGAATTCTTGTTCCTCTTTGCCATGGATTTTTAATTTAGAGAACATCAATACTCACACTGCAGCACTTATGAAATGGTTATTTTGCTGAATTTGATATAAATGAAAGTGATTGTGAGTTTAGTGCAAGTGAAAGGTCAGGGAGCTACGGCTAATTGCTGGGTGGTGGTGTTGTGTTAAGAGCTTTGCTGCTTGTACTTTGTAAACAAGAACCCTGCAGCATTCAGCACATGTGCAGTCATTTACACACAGAGTTATTCTCACATCATTCACATTTAACTGGACCCTCGCTATTAAGACCAGTCAAGGAACCCCCAAAAAATTGGCTTTAATAGGTGGCTGGAGGTACATAGTCCAAACATTTGTGATTTTGTTTAGTTCTAATTTACTGCTTTAGTTTTTACTATTCTATTTTTTAAATCGAAATAAAATACAAATTTTCAGAGGTGAGTGCAATTTTTTATTGTGCACAATATTAAGTAGTTTCCCCTATACCTTTTTACTGGAAATGTATGTATCTAGAGAAACAGTTATTCAGTTGTGGTGAAACTTTGGACATGTTGTAGCACAAATGATAGCGATGATCAGAATCGGTGGGTATATGGAGGCATCTGTCTGTATTGAAAGTTAGTTTGGACATGCTGTAGCACAAATGATAGCGATGATCAGAATCGGTGGGTATATGGAGGCATCTGTCTGTATTGAAAGTTGGTTTGGTCATGCTGTAGCACAAATGATAGCGATGATCAGAATCGGTGGGTATATGGAGGCATCTGTCTGTATTGAAAGTTGGTTTGGTCATGCTGTAGCACAAATGATAGCGATGATCAGAATCAGTGGGTATATGGAGGCATCTGTCTGTATTGAAAGTTGGTTTGGTCATGCTGTAGCACAAATGATAGCGATGATCAGAATCGGTGGGTATATGGAGGCATCTGTCTGTATTGAAAGTTGGTTTGGTCATGCTGTAGCACAAATGATAGCGATGATCAGAATCAGTGGGTATATGGAGGCATCTGTCTGTATTGAAAGTTGGTTTGGTCATGCTGTAGCACAAATGATAGCGATGATCAGAATCGGTGGGTATATGGAGGCATCTGTCTGTATTGAAAGTTGGTTTGGTCATGCTGTAGCACAAATGATAGCGATGATCAGAATCGGTGGGTATATGGAGGCATCTGTCTGTATTGAAAGTTGGTTTGGACATGCTGTAGCACAAATGATAGCGATGATCAGAATCGGTGGGTATATGGAGGCATCTGTCTGCATGTCAAACCAACATATTTAGACGTGGAAAATTAGGAGTTGCGTCAGTAGTATGAAGCGTGGTCCTTGGGAGGTCATTGTATCAATGGCAACTTGTCAGCCCAGCTTTGTCTCTTTGTGTGTGACAATGGGAGTGTTGTTACCTCAGTCCCAGACTAGCATCTAGGAGGTTGGGAGCAGGCGTGGATATCTCTCCTAGACCACTCAATTCCCGCTTAGACTTTGGTCCCAGTCACTTTCTGAAACCCACAGCCAGCCAACCCGCTGACCCCCTTTGTGGTGCTTTAATTCATGGTGACAGATATCAATTCAAATTTCATCTGGGAATTTCCTTTTTTTTCTATCAGGATCAAAATGTAGAAATGTGGTGTAGAGGGCATTGTTCAGCCAGGGGATCTGCCAATCGGCAAACTACATACAGTACAGTATAACTTGGTACAGGGGCTCAGCAAAGGTAATAGAGTATTTTACAGAGAACTCTGTACTGTGATCTGAGAGACAGAACATTCAATACAGTATAGTATAGAGAATTCAGTACTGGGGAACAGAGAGCCAGCCACCTCAATGCAATATAGGGTAGAGAACTCAGTACTGTACTGGAGATATGAGAGTTAATTCAATACAATATAGACCATTTACAGTTCAAACAGTTTACAGTTTGGTCCTCATCATTAACATTCTGTGCATGTATACAGAGTGACGTGGTGTCCTGATTTTCAAAACTTGGCAGCGAGTCCATTCACTCACATCAGTTTTGCATTTAAGCTTAAAAGTTCTTCTCTGCTCTGTAGTTTAAACAAGTTACTAAGCTTTTGGCCTGAGCACAATCGTACCAAGGGGAGTCGGATCCTGCCCACTGTTTTGATGATACACTGCAGTAGTCGGAGGAGTTGGAGGTCCTTGGAGACTGCGAACGAGTATCTGTGCCCAGCGGTCCTCTGAAAGATTACACTGTAAATCTTCTTCCTGACCTGCGTAACAAGGTTAGAACGGGGTTTCTTAGCTTCACAGCAGTGTTTTATAAAGCGCTGATGCACGGGGATCTTTTGGGAATAAACAGTTAAGTGGCTGATATTGAACAGTGCTGTCCAGGGGGAGCAGAATTTTGGAACGTATTAAAGTGGACAGGGCGCCCCTTTAATTGCAGAGCTCTCGAAACGCAGCGCTCATTTATTTCCTGCACAATTTCTGAAAACACTGCCTCTCATAAGGCTGAGCTCTCGTCTCATCTATTACTGGGTCTTCTCTGCTCTTTCAGCGCCGCTGCACTGTTTTTCATTTACTAGAATAATGAACCAGCGAACATCTTTTGACTTTGCCCTGTAGCATGCTAAGAAATGCAACGTTTGACAGCCCACTGGCCAGCTTTCCTGCTCTGACTGGTGACAGCTTGCTACAAAACTTTGTTACCTGTTTATTAAACTTGTTTAGCCAGGATATACCCTTGAGATAA
The DNA here is from genome assembly GCA_030684275.1 of Acipenser oxyrinchus oxyrinchus. Classification (NCBI taxonomy): domain Eukaryota; kingdom Metazoa; phylum Chordata; class Actinopteri; order Acipenseriformes; family Acipenseridae; genus Acipenser; species Acipenser oxyrinchus. The sequence continues at coordinate 19,577,319 of CM060272.1, forward strand.
AACCATCTAGTTTTAAAGGAGTACCTATAAATACTGTAAAATATGAAATGTTTGCATGCAAGAAATGTGTTAATCTTGCAAATCTGCAAACACAAAAGCTGCATAATTACTACATCGAGTTTATATACAGTATAAGTTTCCTTTATATACACAAACATTTGCTGCTGTAAATATGTCCATAACAGGACATCCGCAAAATTAAGTTTTACAGCATGCATGCTAATACAAGCTATAAGAGTCTCAGCATTGAGACTTTAAAACATTAGAGCAACTTAGACTGAATCTAAATGTTCTTGTAACAATAGACCTAAAATTGAAGCATCTAGCTTTGCCCTTTAAATGCCAGCTATTTTTACCAAAATCCATATGCAACAGCATCAAAAATAATTCAGACAGTTCTGGTAACTTTTAATATCTGTAGTTGTATACAGTATAATATAGTTTGGTTCCTCTCTCAGTGCAGCCTTTCTTCCCTCTGCATTGAGTGTCTCTGATTCTTTCTTACTTGCTACTGTATACTGGATTTTTACTTGGTAGCATGTTTAAACTATAGGGATTCATTTCATTTCATTCCCCTTTTAACTTCACAACTGTGTCTCAAAGAAACCAACTCTTACATTTTAGTAATATAACAATAGTGTTTTATATTTTCATGTATGAAGGCCCTTCACTAATTCACAGTTTTAAATATTTTTTGATGTGGTTAAATATTGAAATAAGAGGGAGCACGGTTTGTGAAAAGCACTTTGAATAAACTATGAAAAATACCCTCAAACTGTACACTTCCCACTGTGTGAACACTGCGGCTCACATACATGATTTAGAGAACGGTTAAGTGGTTTAGTACAATATAGATGGTAAATGTTGTAACATTTAACTCCAATCCAGAGCTTTCGAGACCTTTTTGGCAAAAAGAGACATAGTTACGACAAGTGAGTTCCTAAAGAGACATACAAACTAAATCAGCAGCAAAAAACTGAACAAAAAAGACAACCAACTTACATTTAGTTTACTAAAACCTAAATAGCTGACTAAATACTAAAAGGGTTAAACCTTACAACACTAAGACACATTTTCAGTGTGTTTGCGCTCCTTTAAACACAACACGGATGTTGTTGCGAAGTTCGTAGCTTGTTCCAGTATTCTTTTCAAACCCATCCTTATAAATGAGTAAGAGCTGTACTGTGGCTATCACGAGCCATCGCTTGCCATGATCTCTATTACTAATACACCTCAACTCCATACGAGAGAAACTACAAACCAATCATTGAACTATGATACACAATATGTTTTCTTAACTGTTATAAATGTGTAACGAAAGCTTTTCAGAGCTACCACATGTGCATTATTATGATGGGACAGGCTTGGACATTCTTTAGCACAAGTTATTGAGATTATGTGAAGGCACCGTCTGTCTGTCCGTATGGCACATTTACATTTGTAGGGTCTCCAGTCCATCTGTCAGTCACACTCTGGTGAACACAATAACTGGCTTGAATTTACACTCCTAGCCTCCTATAGATTTTTTCAGATAGAACTTGGTAGCGACATTTATTCGCACATGTTACATTTGCATACTGCGGTAATTTATTATTATTTGTTTATTTTAACAGACGCCTTTATCCAAGGCGACTTACAGAGACTAGGGTGTGTGAACTATGCATCAGCTGCAGAGTCACTTACAACTACGTCTCGCCCGAAAGACGGAGCGCAAGGAGGTTAAGTGACTTGCTCAGGGTCGCACAATGAGTCAGTGCCTGAGGTGGGATTTGAACCAGGGACCTCCTGATTACAAGCCCTTTTCTTTAACCACTGGACCACACAGCCTTCTGTACAGTGCTTTGAAGCTGTTTTTACTAAAGCGGTATACAATTGACCATGCTCCCGGGAACTGGGAATTATGTTTATGGGATAACAAGGCTAATTTCAGGAATGGGATATAAGCAAGGCATTGTGAACCGCCAGAAGAAAACCTAATTGAGTTAGAGTTAAGTGTACCGGCTAGCCTGTCTGTACCAGTTCCTTACATGCAAGCATTCCAGGCAGTGTAATTAACTCAGGAGTGAGCACAAGAGATTTCTCAGTCAGACCAACGAGAGAAGTACCTGGGATGCCTGGCTGGAGAATGCTGGCATTCCTTTATCTATTCAGACCGTCTCTAAAAAAGAGAAGAAGAAAAAGGTAAAAGAAAGCCCAAACAGCGGCCCCAGTGTACTCGTCTGCCAGCCTGGCGTTCATGCGCTGCAGGACAGAGCGCTGCTTCAGTAGGAGCCGCATGACTCATGTTTTTCCAGACCAGCACGTCAATCTCAGAGCTAGCAGCCTGACTACCTCCCTCATTCCAGCTAGAAATGACAGGACCAGCCCTGGAAATGATTTTAAGTTGGGCGTTTACTACTGGGAAAATAATGCCTTCTGATTTAAAAAAAAAAAAAAAGTTTTTCTTTCTCTCTCTCTGTATCTCTCTTCTTATATTATGGAACACAACCATCATACACATCTGTAATTGGGCGTTTTGATCTGCTACATTTCAGACATCATACATTTCAAATGGTTTATTGTTGTAAAGTATTGTATTATACAGGACCATCTGAGTGATTAAATTAGCTAAGAATAATTACACTATTAAAAAGTGTTTAAGAGTTTACTATAAAAAGGAACTTGCTCTTTGGTTACTGCTTGTAAATACCCTTTATTTCTAATGTAATTACTGAAAGAGCAGACGGGTTAAGGTTAGGGTTAGGGTACTGTGTTGAATTTACTCATGTATTGTTCTGGCCTTTCTGTTATTTTTTGTTTTGATGTTTATATTCCGGCAACTTTTTACACATTCACCTTTAGTCACACATGTCCTTATCAAAGATCTTTAGATCATGTGTTTTGTATCTCTAATAACTGTTTAAAAACTACTGAGGCCATTGCATATACCTATAGAAATATGATATTGAGGTTTCAGTAGTTGCTATCGGCCTGGATTTCATTATGACAGTGAGGTTCAGATTATAGGTCAGTTCGGATGAGCAACTGTTACTGAAAAGTAGGGATGTTAATATTTTTTCCCTAAACATTTAACCATGGTAAGAGATATGTTTGTCACAAAGCTGTCTGCTGTGGATTTTAAAGTTATGTATTCAGTATTCAGGAAGTCTTTTCCATATACACATTGTGCACATGTAGTCTCATCCACAGTGATGTTGTAGCGCAAGTAACAGCACTCTGATGGAGTCATGATGGCTTTTTTGATTTGTTACAAAACATCCCAATAAGTTACATTTGAAACATTTAAAGATGTTCATTCCTGAAGTGTAAACGTGTTTGAAATTAAACAAAATCCTAAATCCCTAAATCTAACATTTTAAAATTAAGTAAATTGCAATCGCTTAAGTGGAATGTATTATTACTTGCCAGGCCGGGGCATCTTGGCGTCGTTTTGTCCCTGGCACTGCTGGCAAACTGACAATCAGACGCCAGGAACCTGTCGGAGGCCTGTGTCTGCAAACAGGAGCCTCAACCACACCACCACCTCGGATTACTGGGCTCTTCTCCAGGCTGGGAGCTCCCCAGTGCGCTAATGGAAGCCTTGTGTATACTCTTGTATAGATCAGTTTATTTATCACATGTCCGTCTGTTTATACATACTGTCTATCACAGTGAGCAGGCCGCAGAGATGATTTTACAGTCTGTTTCCCCTAATAGATGTTGCTCAGACTGGTCTAGGGGTTTGTATTAATTGTGTGTGAATAAAAAATTTACTCTGGCTGAAGGCTATATCTTTGAAACCTGTCACCTGAATTTCATGAAAATGTGCAAGAGCAGCAACATGTCGTGTTGAAAAACAGTTGTCTGTCTCTGCCCAAAGACTTGATTCAACCTGTATGCATGTCTGTATGTACATTACACCCTACAGCTACCTTTTTACCAGTATATTTTCAGAACTGCTTACCTAATTGTGACTTGCTATATACAGTCTTCACCATTTCTGACTGGGGATTGGTTATGCTAAATAAAGCTATATCTAGGAAACAAAACATGAAAACATCACCATATGAGTCAAGTGTTCAAAGCCAGTACATTAAATTAAAAAAAAATTGCCACTCAAAATAAAGCTTTACCAATTACCAGTTTGAGAAGGGAGAGAAACACTTGTGTACTTGTGTTATTTCAGACTTCATTCCTGCCTTGGTGTCCTTTGTATCTCTTTGATACATATGTTTTTAAGATTATTACAAAACATATTCTGCCTGTATTACAGTACTGAGAAAAGAATGTTCCCCCCACTTGTGTTAAAGAATATGCTGTTGCTAAGGAGCTGACGGTCTGTTTCCTCTTGTTTTTACAGGATCTGCGAAAGCAGGCAGCTCCACTTCTGAAGAGCTTCCAAGCAGAGGTGAGTACCAGAGAGGATGTTTGTGTGTGTCTGTGTCAGTGTGTCTGTGTGTGTGTGTGTGTGTGAGTGTGTCTGTGTGTGTCAGTGTGGGCATGTAGTACTATCAATGTGGGGACAAAATGTTAGAAAATGTCCCCACAAAGATAGTGAGGATGTCCCCATTTTGTAAAACACCTTTTTAAGAACTAAATACTCCCTGTGTGGAGTTTTGTCTGACTGGAGTTAGAAATAGTAAATAAAATATAGTGAGAGTCAATGAGTCCCCACAAATAAAGAAATACAAACGTGTGTGTGTATGTATATTATATCTGCGCGGTCATGCAGACATAGTTAAGGTTTGAACGAAGGTTCTGTTTAAAGTCGATTTTACAACCAGCTCAAATATATATATATATATATATATATATATATATATATATATATATATATATATATATATATATTTATATAGTGGTTTAACTACTGTGATAATATTGCTAAGGCAAGTAATTGATATTAAAGCTTGGGTTTGCCCTCATTTTAAGTTCCTAAGGCTGTGAATTGCAGCAGTGCAATGTTGAAATGTAGTTCTTCTTCCCATAACGTGTGATTGAACTGTTCCTACTGTACCTGAACCATAGTTAATTCCATTCCTGGTAGTTTTATGGTGTTGTTATTCTTCTTGGGGGCGGGGGGGTGTATTGTGCTCCTGGGCAATCAACACACGACTCTTAGCAGTCCTACACAGTGAGAAGGACTATCAGATGATCCCATTTCAAGTGAAGACTAGCACAGTAAATATCACCGTGAATCCGAGCCCTGCAATAATATGTGGTGGCTCATGATTGCCCCCCTGCCCCCTCCCCTGGTTTGTTTGCCCTAGATTCGCTGTGTTCCTGTGTGGTGATCAACTGCCTGTGTTCCCAGATCACTCTTAATACCGTCCCCAGCAGGGCATTCAGTGAGGAAAGACATTATTTGTGTCCTTTTATTAAGCTTTCTAGCTTCCAGCCATGTTTAAATTGCATCCCTTAAAAAAAAAAAAAAAAAAAAGCTAAATCGGAACTGATGAGAGCTTCAGTCCCATAAAAGCCAAGTAAACAGGAATGTGCGTTGCACCCAGCAAGCTAGCTATTTAATTAATAGGGTCAAAGAGGATATTTTTAATCACTAAGCTTTACAATACACAGGAGGCTTTTGGCTGGAATTTTAAAAAGGATTAAAGTGTTTCTATTCATTTCTATCAAGCTACTTAATGTTTCAGTATTTTTCAATATGAAATTATTATTATTGTTGTTTTGTTTGTTTACAGATGAGCTTATATTTGTGCGTATTATTATTATTAATTTCTTAGCAGACGTCCTTATCCAGGAATTGTTACAATTATATCATATTATTTTTAACTTAAAATTACCCATTTATACAATTGGGTTTTTACTGGAGCAATCTAGGTAAAGTACCTTGCTCAAGGGTACAGCAGCAGTGTCCCCCACCTGGGATTGAACCCACGACCCTTCGGTCAAGAGTCCAGTGCCCTAACCACTACTCCACACTACTCCACACTACTCCACACTGCTGCATGTGCATTGCTATGCTATTGCTATGAAACCAGGGCCAGAGGACACCGTTGGAAATTAAGAGGAGACCGGCTTAGGACAGAGGGTGGGACACAGAGAGTAGTGAGGGTGTGGAATGGGTCCTCTAGCCATGCTGTTGATGCTGATTCACTGGGATCCTTTAAGACAGAGTTTTGGGACATCAGTTTCTTGGAACTGGAGAAGCATTTATAGGCCGAATGGCTACCTCTGGATTAAGTAAATGTTCTTATGCTGCTAAAGGCACGTGACCTTCTAATAATATAGGGTGTACAACATTTATATTTGACTTGCATATTTCTATGCAAACATTTGGAACGGTTGGCTAAAGTTTAAACTCTTACCTATTAACAGTATAAAGAGTGTTGATAACTGTGGTGTGTTGGAGTGCTGTGTTGGCACACCTGCAGAGTTCAGGAGCAGGCCTGGCCTGGTAATTGGAAACACACTCTGCTGTCCCCCGCCACTGTAGCTGCTCTCATGGCCTGTAGCGCAGAGTGAGGATATAACCTTCCGTCACATAGGAAATGAACGGTCGAGAGGGAAACCAAATTCAATTCCACTCAGATATCTAGCAGATAACTCTCCTGGTCTGAGGGGAGAGCAGAGACGTGTGAGAGTGAGAGAAGGAGGGGGACTCAGTAGGTCATTAATCACTGCCTCTCTCTGTGGAGCCCTGTTCTCTCTCTCTCTCTCTCTCTCTCTCTCTCTCTCTCTCTCTCTCTCTCTCTCTCTCTCTCTCTCTCTCTCTCTCTCTCATTCACTCTGCTCTAGCTTACACACAGCTGCTCAGAGCCAGTCTGGACTGTGACCAAAGCACCCTTTATTACCCAGAGCATAATTTGTGCTGTCCCTGGAATCTTCCACTAAACCCCCCTCTTTCTCCACTTCCCAGATTTAGCTAAAGTTGTATATTAACATATTCTTGACTTCTCTTTGTGACTTACCCTTAAAGCAATTTAACTGACCTGAGTAAGTCGGTGCCTGAGCCGGATCTTCTGACTCCCAGTCCACAGCTCTAACCACAAAGCACACCACCGCTTGGTCAGACAGTCAGTACGTTTACATGCACTTGGTATTCTGCATACTGCAGTATGCTACATTTGGTATGAATACATGGAATATATATTTTCCATATTGTGTTTGATGTGGAATATGCTGTTCCTCTCCAGTTCCCCGTTTTACACTGCAAATTTGGGTAGAAATCCCAAGAATTGGAGAATTGGGAGAATTCTACAAGTATTCTGGATAACACTGGCATACACCACTTAGAAATTGAAGCATACTCCTATTCAGAATATGGCCAATCATATACAGGATATTTCTATGGATTTTAGTATAATACTAATTTAAAATGCATGTAAAGATGCTGAGAGAGACAGTTCCACTTTAGCTGAATACATGGAGAAAGTTTAATTGGTGTTGAGAAACAGAATCCTTGTTTCCTTGCATCTCTGCTTGCTTAACGACTGCACCTGAAATAAAGAAATAAAACAGCAGTGAAATGGGCTGGAAAGATATCTGCATAGCACTTACCATTACCATTGTAAGTTTGATGCTCTGGCTGCACAGAATCACCCATCTTTTAGTGTATCTCTCACTCTCGGTCTCTCCCCACCTCTTTCCTCCTTCTTTCCTTCCTGTGCCCTCGGTCTGTCGCACTTCTACCATTTCACTCCTCATCCCCTCCCCCTTCAAGCCTCTAGTCGTCCCTAAGGATTTCTATCAAAGGTCCCTAAAAGTCAAGTTAGCACAAGCACCCTGTGAGAAGCCCTCTGGACACGTCCTTCAGTAACCCTGGTCTGCACACCCCCCCAGCACAGCTTGCTTTTAAAACTCGGTTTGTTCTGAACCTTTTTAGGGGGGCAAAGATGCTCCATAATACACTTAATTCTTCCAGCGCTGTCATTACCCTTCATCTTAATAATAAGCACTAGTCTAAACACTCCATTCTCAGCTCTTCAGCACTGTCATTACCCTGCACCTTAATAATAATGAGATGTGCTTTAAGGTCGGCTGATTCTGGTCTTCTATCCCTCCCAAAGATTAAGACAAAAAGGAAAGGAGAAAGAGCTTTCACTTACAATGCTCCCAGATTATTATTATTTGTTTATTTAGTAGACACCTTTATCCAAGGCGACTTACAGAGACTAGGGTGTGTGAACTATGCATCAGTTGCAGAGTCACTTACAACTACGTCTCACCCGAAAGACGGAGCACAAGGAGGTTAAGTGACTTGCTTAGGGTCACACAATGAGTCAGTGGCTGAGGTGGGATTTGAACCGGGGACCTCCTGGTTACAAGCCCTTTTCTTTAACCACTGTACCACACAGCTTCCTAGATTCTGAGCATCTGTATAGGACCATGATCTAGTAGACCAAGTTAAAAATAAAAATAAAATAAAAATAAAAAAACCCTCAAATCATTTAGTTTCAATTTAAACAAATATTTTATTCGCATTGTACACCAAGTATGATTTATTTTGTGTTCCCAGCAGGCTAAAGTAAAAAGAAAGTGTGCTAGGTATTCATTTGATTTTACTACTGTACTGTATAGGCCTACTGTACAGATTTAACATTTTTATAATGTAATGTGTAGCCTACCCAAAACACATTAGTGTTATTTCAGTGCAATGATTTATATTTAAAATACATCAAGAACTGTAAACGTATGTCTGCGATTTTAATGTATTGTTTTTAAACCCGACACCTCCTTATGTCAGACAAACATGTCCGCTTTAGCGAGGGGCTACTGTATGATTATCAAAAGCTTTTTGGGGGTGAAGGTTGGGGCCTAACTGTAGAATCTGATGGGATTAAACTGCCTTTCATTTTTTGTATATATAACAGTATTAAAATAGGTAAAATGAAGACGGAACTGAATGCATTGTACAGATGACGTTTACATTTAACAAAAACAATGTTATTTTGATTCTTGCACCCTTGCATGTATCGACGTTATCCTTCGGGCACCCTCTGCTGCAGCAAACCACAACTCAACTCCCGCTATTTATTTGAACAATGTCGCGCATCACTCGCAATGTATGCTAGAGATCTCGCTAAGAGATCTCTAGCAGATCTCTTAGCGACAGATATTTAAATTAGTATATTGCGGCTCTTTTCATTAACATATTTTCTCTTAGTACATACGACAAAATGTATACCTTGCGAATTGTTGCAATGAAAATATTGATATTCTTTTGTTGTTTTGGTTTATTTTACTATAACTTCTTCATGTTCAAGTAATTGTCTTAATTCATTTTATTGTAATTTTTGTTTTTATTGACTTGTAAAGCGCTTTGAGATACTGTTGTCTTTAAAGGCTCTATATAAATAAATAAACTTACTTACTAAACACTCCAGCACTGTCATTTCCCTGCAACTTAATACTGAGCTCTAAAAGTAAAGAACAGAAGGGCTACACATAATTGGTCAGTTGCTGTTCTCTATATATAGGCAGGAAATCTCGAATAAGAAAAATAAGTGCAGATGGGATTTAATAAAAGAATAATAATGCTGGCCTTCGAGCTTTTAAGGGCACTAAAATAACCTGCCTGTCTTCTCAAGCAAATGTCTACAGTGGCTCACGAGTGTCTCATTTACTCAGACAAGGGCCTCTTAACTCGTGTAATTCCTTCCTTCATTAGAAGTCAGGAGTACAAGTTTACGTTCTGCAGTTGTATAACTTCAAAATAAACAGTGATTGTGTGAGTTGTTTATGCCTTATCCAGTTATATTAAGCACATCATCCGCAGCTGGGGATGAATAGAGGAGCACTGGTGTCATCCCACGAATGAGGATGGGTTATATCAGGCCATCCTCATGACTGGAATAAACACAAACTACATGTGCATGTTCAAGTTCTTCACACTGTGGCGTTTTATATGAAAAAGTTATTCAATGCTAGATCTTTCAACATTACATTGTATAATGCAGTGCTTTTACTGTGGGATCCACTGGGGACAGACCCCATTATAGGTATACCTTTATTCCTAAATTGTTGCTGCAACTGTAGACTGGCAGTGTTCTGAAATAGGGAAATCAACGACCCAACGTCATATCCTGTGCGTAATAAGAGATGCATAGACGCTTAACGTTGTTTTAATGCTTTTATACTGAACATTAGCTGGGCTTTAAATTGTGTCAAACGTTTTCAGCCACATGTTTTCTATTGAAATGATTCTTTATTCACTACCACTACAGGTACCCTTTAAGTTGGCAATAATTGTAACTGATTTTTAACAGCTTGCCAGTTAGGATTGTAAAAAGGTAATCTATCAAAGCCAGTGCCCACTCACTCTCCCATCCAGCTCTTTTTTAAGGCTGTCTTTTAAATCGATTGATTGATTTTGAAATGAAATCAAAAGAGGAGCGCTCTGCATTCATGTAAGTAACTACACATCTGTTGGTATTATCTGGCTGTGCTGTCCCTGTGTTCGAGGACAGTTAAGATCAGTATTCATGTTGTTGGCGCCGATGTCAATGTGCAGCACTTGGCCTTGAATGCGTCCTCTCAGTTTAAAGACTGCGTGTTTTCCAAGCTCAAGGAGAACAGTACGGCTCTCTTACTTAATGATCTCCTGCAAGCCTCCTAAAATTGGAAATGTAATAAATATTATGCAGCGGGTGTAAATATCAGAATCCACAATGTTATTTTTAGGAACACGATATTCAGTATTTATAAATGACTGTATCAACAAGATCATACAAAAGACAGCATTGCATAAATGACGTCTGAAATAAACATTCTACTGTACAGAAGAGTGCTTCTTTGTTTAATAAGTCATTTGATGGGGTACTGGACTATTGAGATTTATTTATTGTGATTTTATGTTGTTTTCCAGCTAATCCAAAATAAAAGAATATTCCAATATTTTTTTTTAAATTTTGAAAGAATATTCAAACATGTAAAACCCAGAATAATAATTCCACGAACCAGACGAATAATTCTACGGTTCTACTTTAAAACAGGAAACTCACCCACCGCAGCCAGCTGTACAGAGTTGCACTAGTATTCTTATTCATTAGTGCGAAGCAACTGTTTTTCATTTTGAAAAGCCGTCAGTGTCATAAAAACTGTCGAGTACTAAATTGTGCTGAAACAGTGCATTATTTCACCAGTCCAATACTTTTCAATGTTTATACCGTAGGTTTGCAGAGTAAAATACAGTAAAGCGTTGATTTTCAAAGCTTTAATGGTTTTAAAAATGGTCTTCTAAGGCCACCTTAAAGATACTTCGCCACCACATTGCGGACAGAATGATTTTGTGGCTGGGCGCCAAGAGTGTCCACGCGCCAGAGGGTGTAACACCCTGCTTTTAAAAAGTCTGCAAAGCCTGTAATCCTGCAGTCCCAGAATGGCAGAAAATCCCCTTTGAAATCACAGTGCACTTCAGGACAGCTATAGTAGGGTTTCCATCCATCTCTGTTCATGGAAGTTCCTTTTTTATATATATATATACAGTACTGTGCAAAAGTTTTAGGCAGGTGTGAAAAAATGCTGTAAAGTAAGAATGCTTTCAAAAATAGACATGTTAATAGATTATATTTATCAATTAACTAAATGCAAAGTGAGTGAACAGAAGAAAAATCTAAATCAAATCCATATTTGGTGTGACCACCCTTTGCCTTCAAAACAGCATCAAGCATCAATTCTTCTAGGTACACTTGCACACAGTTTTTGAAGGAACTTGGCAGGTAGGTTGGCCCAAACATCTTGGAGAACTAACCACAGTTCTTCTGTGGATTTAGGCAGCCTCAGTTGCTTCTCTCTCTTCATGTAATCCCAGACAGACTTCGATGATGTTGAGATCAGGGCTCTGTGGGGGCTATACCATCACTTCCAGGACTCCTTGTTCTTCTTTACGCTGAAGATAGTTCTTAATGACTTTAAGCTGTATGTTTGGGGTTGTTGTCATGCTGCAGAATAAATTTGGGGCCAGTCAGATGCCTCCCTGATGGTATTGCATGATGGATAATTATCTGCCTGTACTTCTCAGCATTGAGGAGACCATTAATTCTGACCAAATCCCCAACTCCATTTGCAGAAATGCAGCCCCAAACTTGCAAGGAACCTCCACCATGCTTCACTGTTGCCTGCAGACACTCATTCGTGTACGCTGTCCAGCCCTTGGCCGAACAAACTGCCTTCTGCTACAGCCAAATATTTCAAATTTTGACTCATCAGTCCAGAGCACCTGCTGCCATTTTCTGCACCCCAGTTCCTGTGTTTTCATGCATAGTTGAGTCGCTTGGCCTTGTTTCCACGTCGGAGGTATGGCTTTTGGCCACAAGTCTTCCATGAAGGCCACTTCTGACCAGACTTCTCCGGACAGTAGATGGGTGTACCAGGGTCCCACTGTTTTCTGCCAGTTCTGAGCTGATGGCACTGCTGGACATCTTCCGATTGCAAAGGAAGTAAGCATGATGTGTCTTTCATCTGCTGCAGTAAGTTTCCTTGGCCGACCACTGTGTCTCACGGTCCTCAACGTTGCCCGTTTCTTTGTGCTTCTTCAAAAGAGCTTGGACAGCACATCTGGAAACCCCTGTCTGCCTTGAAATTTCTGCCTGGGAGAGACCTTGCTGATGCAGTATAACTACCTTGTGTCTTGTTGTTGTGCTCAGTCTTGCCATGGTGTATGACTTTTGACAGTAAACTGTCTTCAGCAACCTCACCTTGTTAGCTGAGTTTGGCTGTTCCTCACCCAGTTTTATTCCTCCTACACAGCTGTTTCTGTTTCAGTTAATGATTGTGTTTCAACCTACATATTGAATTGATGATCATTAGCACCTGTTTGGTATAATTGTTTAATCATACACCTGACTATATGCCTACAAAATCCCTGACTTTGTGCAAGTGTACCTAGAAGAATTGATGCTGTTTTGAAGGCAAAGGGTGGTCACACCAAATATGGATTTAATTTAGATTTTTCTTCTGTTCACTCACTTTGCATTTAGTTAATTGATAAATATAATCTATTAACATGTCTATTTTGAAAGCATTCTTACTTTACAGCATTTTTCACACCTGCCTAAAACTTTTGCACAGTACTGATATATATATATATATATATATATATATATATATATATATATATATATATATATATATATATATATATATATATAAACAAATATGCACACTTACCTCTGCATATGGACTGACCTTTGCACAGTAAGACCTCTACTGAAAATGATTTAAACTGCCAGGCTGCTTCATTAGGACATGTCTTCCTGAGTGGCATTGGCATCACCCTGACATGAGGCATGTTCTCTTGGTCTACCCTGATTCCCTGGACAAATGCTGGTTTACATAGAAGCGTCAATGCAGATCGAGTCCACCTTGCAATGTTGTACTTGTACCGTGATGGCGATGGCTACTTTCAAGACCATAATGCACCCTTCTGCCAAGCCGCAATTTCTGAGAATGGATTGAGGAGCATGACCGGGACTTTTAGTACGACTACATATGTAGAGAACCATCATTTTATATGCATGTTTCTGACTTGCTGGTTGGATTTCATTAAACCTCATTAAACCTAGATAGGGAAGGCCAGGACTGGAGTTCCCCGGTGTTCCATGCTTCATCTCAGATATTCTTCACAGTACCCCCTGATCACCTCGGATATTCTTCACAGTACCCCCTGATTACCTCGGATATCCTTCACAATACCCCCTGATCACCTCGGATATTCTTCACAGTACCCCCCCTGATCACCTCAGATATTCTTCACAGTACCCCCTGATCACCTTAGATATTCTTCACAGAACCCCTGATCACCTCGGATATTCTTCACAGTACCCCTGATCACCTCTGATATTCTTCACAGTACCCCCTGATCACCTCGGATATTCTTCACAGTACCCCCTGATCACCTCGGATATTCTTCACAGTACCCCCTGATCACCTCGGATATTCTTCACAGTACCCCCCCGATCACCTCGGATATTCTTCACAGTACCCCTGATCACCTCGGATATTCTTCACAGTACCCCTGATCACCTCGGAAATTCTTCACAGTACCCCCTGATCACCTCGGATATTCTTCACAGTACCCCTGATCACCTCGGATATTCTTCACAGTACCCCTGATCACCTCGGATATTCTTCACAGTACCCCTGATCACCTCGGATATTCTTCACAGTACCCCCTGATCACCTCGGATATTCTTCACAGTACCCCCTGATCACCTCGGATATTCTTCACAGTACCCCCTGATCACCTCGGATATTCTTCACAGTACCCCCTGATCACCTCGGATATTCTTCACAGTACCCCCTGATCACCTCGGATATTCTTCACAGTACCCCCTGATCACCTCGGATATTCTTCACAGTACCCCCTGATCACCTCGGATATTCTTCACAGTACCCCCTGATCACCTCGGATATTCTTCACAGTACCCCCTGATCACCTTGGATATTCTTCACAGTACCCCCTGATCACCTCGGATATTCTTCACAGTACCCCCTGATCACCTTAGATATTCTTCACAGTACCCCCTGATCACCTCGGATATTCTTCACAGTACCCCCTGATCACCTCGGATATTCTTCACAGTACCCCCTGATCACCTCGGATATTCTTCACAGTACCCCCTGATCACCTCGGATATTCTTCACAGTACCCCCTGATCACCTCGGATATTCTTCACAGTACCCCCTGATCACCTCGGATATTCTTCACAGTACCCCCCCTGATCACCTCGGATATTCTTCACAGTACCCCTGATCACCTCGGATATTCTTCACAGTACCCCCTGATCACCTCGGATATTCTTCACAGTACCCCCTGATCACCTTAGATATTCTTCACAGTACCCCCTGATCACCTCGGATATTCTTCACAGTACCCCCTGATCACCTCGGATATTCTTCACAGTACCCCCCCTGATCACCTTGGATATTCTTCACAGTACCTCCTGATCCTACTGGGAAGGATACTTTTTAGTGCTGATAAGTTTGATTTTCTATTTTGAAATAGAAAATTCTCGTTCGATAAATGGGTACTCGTATACACTGTATGTGTCCTTCTGTCTGTTTGTGGGATTTATTACACCTTTTCATTTGTAGTATTTTATCCAGTTAAAAAAAGGTTTAAGCTGGCCTCCTTTTCTCACTTGCACAGAGAAGGAGGAAGTAAAGTGAAATGTGGTTTATTACACTCATAATCAGTAAAATATTGGAAGTGTGTTTTAATTTTATTTATTTTGATTGTACTTCCATTTATAAGACTTGGCAATTTGTAACATTAGAAATAGCTCTTTCTGTAGCCCCGAATCGTCAACTAATTGAATATCAAAGTTACTGTTGACCTCAGAAACTGGTAGCCGACTAATCTCATGATTGTAAAGTAATTGGGAAGCGTTCTGTACCAGAAGACAGAAGAGCAGTTTAGGATGCAATCCATGATCATATAAATTACACTTTAAACATTAATAAATAGTTTTAAATATACATATACATGATTTATTCATATTTCTTTTAAAGTGACCAGTAGTCGACCTGTTCAACTATTTTTACCTTCACTGCTCAACTCAAATTAGTAGTCTTTCTACCCCTAGTCAGGCTAATAACTTACAAAAGCATTTTCAGGTGAAGTTGTGTTAAACACATTATAAAAGGGATAGGGATAGGAGTCTGACTATACTGTTTCAGAAGTCCTGTGTATGCTTCAATTTGTTAGCCTTTAACCATATCTCTTTTTTTCTAGACTGTAACCTGCCCCGTGGCTCATAACCTTTCAAAATGCAAATTTCATTAAAGGACAAGAACCTTATTTTTGGCTGAATTTTTAAAGAATATATTATATGCTCAGACTGTGAGGAAAATTGGCTTTTGCTAGATTTCTCCAGATGTTTTTGTTTCAGAACACATCTGAAAATATTTATTTTCCTTCCCATAGGATTGAAAAGACTTGACTCTTTACAGTGGCAACTACATTACACCATAAATCACGCATAATGAGGATAGGGCTGAAATCAGATTATGTTTTTGAGTATGATATAGAATATATCATTTTTTTCTTCAGAAAACCATATTTAGAGCTACCTTTTTTATTTTCCTCTTAAATATATGTTATAGTAGTGATGGGCACCAATTTCGATGTTTTGATAAGATATCGATATTGTTCAATGTCGATAATAATTTCCATATTGCGATATTGTGGGATTTTAAATTTTTTGCTTCATCAATAACTTATTTGACAAAACCTGAGAGCTTTTGGTGAAATAAACATGGAGTACCGGCTAAGCTAAACATTGAGAATCTTGAAGTTTCAGCAATAATATCAATTTGAATTGCTGTAATGATTCATTATTCAGCATAGCGAAACCGGGAATATCACCAACCAAATACACTCTCAAATCGCTTCAACTCATGCGTTACAGTTTTGGATTAAGTTTGATGTTCATGCAGTTGTGGAATAGTTTTACTGCTGCATCCTGGTACATTTGCTGTAGATCATGTGATCTGGTTGACCTGAAATACCCAGGTACCAGGAAGCAGCAGCACCTTTTCAACTATAGCGTTGTCTTTGAAATACAAGCAAAGACCCAAGCAGGAATAGAATGGTTGTGCTAATAAGAGGTGGATTTTAAAATAACGCTCCTTTTAAGTTTACAGAGGTTTGTCACATATCAAACTTTATGTAACAAGAAAGAAATGGTTAAATAAATGGTGAGTAAATGCTTTGTGAAATGAGGAGCCCACTCACTCAGCCGCAGAGACCTGGACTAACTCCCTCTTGTTTGTCTTTTCAGATTGACGCATTGAGTAAAAGAAGTAAAGAAGCAGAGGCAGCCTTCTTGAACGTGTACAAAAGATTAATCGATGTCCCTGGTAAGACTCTGTCCTCTCTCAGCTCTCAGTAACGCTGGCCTGTGTGTTTCAGTTGGGTACAGCTTGTTCACTATGACCTGATTCCTGTGCACTGGTGTCAGCTTTAACACTTATTACTTATTACAACAAATTTGACAACATAAGTCAAGTCCCTTTATTTTTACCGAAAATTCTCAACTCTAAATCTATAGGTCTTTTTTTTCAGAAATTTATTTACTGAAAATGACTGATATACCCAAAAATCCCTGACTTCACATGTGGCAGATATATTTCTGTCAGCAATGCATTGGTAATGACTGCACTATTTTAATCACACAGCTGAGCGGCAGCGGCTTGTCAGAAGCAGAAGAGCTGCTCTCACGTCCCTCCCCAAAATAATCCCTGGAAAACTGCGAAATCATTTATTTACACAAATTTGCAATAACTATTATTAAAATCCCAAGGCATTCAAAATAAAATAAAACCCCCAGATAAAGGGCCTTAGATACACTGTGCCCTGGAGCGGTTCTCATTTCTGGTTCAACTTGAAAGTGTTGCTGTTACTGGAAATAAGTCAAACAGTATAACAAATAGCCTAAGTTAATGGGTTGTGTGTAAGGGTGTCTTACTGTTCTAAGAGATGTCATCTGGTGCACTTTGGGCAACACATTAGCTTCTTATAAAACCCAAAATGAAGAGTGTGCTAAAGAACAACTATTTAACATGTTTTTTGACTTCATGTTCTACATAGGTCCCAAGTTTTCCTAAGAAAATGATTAATCTGACCTAAATAATCTTACATAGACGTTTTATTTTGTAGGTTGTGCAATGAGTATCGCAGGTCTGCAGGTTTTAATGTGATTTGTAATAAAACATATACAGTATACTATAATGCATTACAGAAGAAAAGGGTGCTGCAGATATTATTGGGTTAAATAGCATGCATATATAGACATTGTTAACATCTTCTGTCTGTGTGTGTAGGTATGTAGGTGTGTTCTGTATGTCACAATTGTATTACTTCATGCACACACTACTCGTTCATGATATTGTATTTACAGCTCTAGCGGGTATTACATGTCTCTGACAAAGTTGTTTGTATAACTATTGTGAGTGAAAGCTGAATAGGGCCCTATATTTAATAGTAAATTATCTGTAACTCCAGACTGATACATTCAAAAAGTATTACAACACTGAATGAAGGAATTAGCCGCAGTGTTTGCCTACATTAATTCACAGTATAGAAATCGAAAAGGTAAGTATACATTTACTCTTTTGCTGCTGAACACTAAGTCATTGGAAATTATTTAGAATTACAAAGAATGCACAGGGATATATTTTTATGTGACAATACATTGGGTTTCATTTTATTAATCTACTGTTCAGTTGCTGTTCCAAATTTCATGTAATGTTCGCAAGCTTATGTCCCGTGATAGGGTGAAAATGAAGAAGAAGTTCTGTAATGTACATGAATTTAGTTTCTTTCCTATTTCTGGAATACAAAATCCCTTTTATTGTGCTGAGAATCTTTTCACTGTTATATAGTTTATTTACCTTAATTCAATATGCAGATATTTGCAATACAGTACTTCAGATAAGCTGCTGCATCCCTGTACCTTTGCTGTAGATCACGTGGTTTGATTGTGGTTTGAACTGTAGGACTTGAAGAGATGCCAAGAAGCAGCAGCAACTTTCCATCTATAGCGTCTTCTTATCTGCATATTCCAAAAGAAGTAGAAAATGCCAGCAAAGAGCCAAGAGATCTTCAACACATGAAAATGTGATTAATACTGACAGTGCAAATAACAAGTAAAACGTGGATTTTAAATCCTTGGTTCGCAGTCTTTTTTAAGCAGTTTTCACAGTGGGTGGATCCTGCTGCCTGTAGAACTCCGCTCCTGGTTTTCACTGCCTCCCTGCAGTTGAGCAGCAGACAACAGGCCTGTTTGAGCTGGCCTGCCTGGGGAACCACTTAGTGCATCAGTAAATTATGGCTGTTGCGGTTAGGAGTCCCCAGCCCTGCTATAGTAGAGGGAAAGCCAGTTTACAACATGCTGTTACACAGAATGCAGAAGCCTTGCCGAGGCAGAGGAACGGCACCTAGAGACTTTTCTACCATGTGCTCTGACGTTTCTCTGCTGCTGTGTTACTGAGTGAGTGCGAGACTTGGTTGTCTCCGCGATTTCCCACATTATCGGGAGAATTCCAGGAGCGCTGGGAACACAGACATATCCATCCGCCTCCACTCAGTAACCTCTCCGCTGCTGCCCTGGCAGTGTGCAAGACGCAGGGTCAGCCAGCTCTTTGCTGGGGCTATATGCTCAGTCTTTTGGCTTTAACTGTTAAGGACACACTACTTCCCTCCGTGTTCCAGTTTTAATCTCTAGGCTACACTGCTAACCTCCCTCCCAGTCCCTCTGCTCTAACCATTTGACCACACTGCCTCCCTTATAGTGACTTGGCTCTAACCACTGGGCCACACTGCCTCTCTCACAGTCTCTCAGCTGTAACCATTAGGACGCACTGCCTCCCTCCCTCCCAATTCCTTAGCTCTAACACGGCTTACCTCCCAGTCCTTTATCTCAAACCACTAGGCCACACTGTCCTCTTCCTCGTCCTTTAGATCAAACCACTAGGCCACAGTGCTTACCTCCCAGTACCTCAGCTCTCACCACTAGGCCAGGCTTGTCTCCCATGCTATACATCATCGTTATAGTCTTTCTTAAGTTTCCGCACTGGTGAAGTAAAAGGCAACCACCTCAAACAGCCTTCTACTTTGCAACCTTTATCCCAGTTCCAGGTTCTGATACTTTTACATACAAACTGTATTTCAGCCTGTATGATAAATATAACCACATATCAAGAGGCTTGTTAAGCTGTGTTTCCACTGCACTGTATTACTCAAATGCACTCTCAAACCCAGGTGTGTTGCCCGTCTTTGAAATAGTTTAGTATGTCTCCCTGTTCCTGTCTGTCTCTCACTTTCCATCTCTCTCCGCTCTCTTTTCCCTTACATGCTCTCTGCCCTCCCTCCCTCTCTCCACCTCCCCTCATATCTCTGTCTCTCCCTCCTCTCTTTTCGTTACATGCTCTCTGCCCTCCCTCCCTCTCTCCACCTCCCCTCATATCTCTGTCTCTCCCTCCTCTCTCTCCCTTACATGCTCTCTGCCCTCCTCCTCTCTCCACCCTCATCTCTGTCTCTCCCTCCTCTCTCTTTTCCCGCTGGGGTTCTCTGGGCTAATGTAATCATATGATTACATAATTAACCCAGCTGTCTCATTAAAGAAAATCAACTGGAATTGGGGCATAATTAGTCATACGGCAATTTGCATACTGATGATGAGCGCTGATGAAAAGGTTTGTCTAGCTGGCAGGGGTCTGTAGCGAGACCACCCCTGTGAACACACACACACACACACACACACACTGTTCACTACTGGTACCTCCAAGTACAGGACCAGAGAAACCAGTGTACATAAAGATGAGTTACCAAGTAACGTTATTTAAATATATATTCAAATGCATTCAGTCTTTACTGAATCCTACATTTCCCTCCATGACTAACAGTACTTGGTTGATAAATGACATATTCAGTCCTATACAAGGTTAATGTCTAATGCGTGCAGAACCAGTGAATGATTCATTCATTTAATGGGAATGAGTTTGGAAAAGCAGCGTTTGGGTCCTGAATTTACTTCTGGGAATTTTAAAAGATTCTTCACTCTTTGGCTCTCTCAGGGCAGTAACTGCTTTTTGAGTCATGTTTTCAGTGTCTCTGCGTTTATGTGACCTCTTGAAGTGGAATGCAGGGACACGCCAGAAGCGCAACAATGAAATACCTTCATTACCCCATTCAAAACAGGAAAATGTGATCCCTACAGAATAACAGTTAATGATATTAGGTAATATTTACTGGAATCATTTTGTTATGTACTTGAACAGTTGGATAAAACTGGAGCAAGATACAACACTCCAGTTACAGTAAA